>VDFB02256132.1:3793714-4316987 GCA_007258455.2 Sequoia sempervirens
TTTTTGTATTTTTCAAACTCAAAGTGAGAATAGGAAAACCAAACCAACGACGTAAAACCAAAGACAAAGAAACAAAGGAAACCAAACAAAAACCAAAAAATGGAGATGCGATGAGAACGAGGAAACGAAAACAACCAAAATGAACAATGTGAAAACGAGAAACAAAAGACACAAGAACTGAACCAGAGAGATGGCCAAATGAAAAGATGAAGCAAAGATGAAGACGAGTGAAAACAAAGAGCAGAAAAGAAATGAGACGATGAGGTGATAGGATGTCGATGAAGAGATAGGGGTCAGGATCAAGACCAAACGAGGGATGTGAACCCGAACAACACCCGAAGGCAAAGTGGGGAACTAGGATCAGGAGGGAACTAGGAACAGGAACCTTGGAAAAGCTCCTTGTTCTGGTTCTGGTCTGATACCCAAATCTGAAAAAGACAAAGAAAATGAACAAGGCACGAGAAAGGACGAAAACAAGAACGACAGAGCATGACCACGACAAAACAAACCACAAAACAAAGAAAAACAGAGGGGGTCCCCAACTTTTCCAAGAAAAAGTTGGGGCATGTATGCAGGGCATAACAGAACCCGCAGTTCATGATGTGGTAATGTAGGATGCACTTTCTCTGGCTGAGTTCAGGAATTGTGGATGGTTGGATTATTTCCTAACACTCGATACCTACAATGAGGACATTGCGCTAGAATTTGCACAAACACTCTCTAAGGGGAAGGCAATGGTAAAAGGGTTGGAGGTGATCGCTACTGAGGCAAGAATTGCAGAGGTAACGGTTTTACTTGTCGATGGAGAGCCATACCCTACTACCAGAGATGCAAGGTCATCCAGGGCTTAATTTACTGAACCCAGTGACCCTCCATTGGTTGTAGATAAGAAAGGTACAAAGAGAACTTCTCTATCAGAGCCATGGAAACAAGTAGCCATCCACATTGTCAAGTATATTACTTGTGAGGGCCGCCAGTCATGCCTCCACTCTTTGCATTTCAAGCTCTTGAACCATATGAGGCATGGAAGAAGAATGAACGTGCCCAATGTGTTGTATCACCTCCTTACAATCATGGCAGTCGAAATGCAAAAAGGTAGAGATAATTTTGTCTTTCATCATTGTTTAATAATTTGTTTAGTAGAGAAATCTCTGCAAGAGGTGTCTGATATGACATGGGAGGAATTTGTAAACATTGATCAATTTAGACCAAAAAATGTACATCCTAGAGGTCAGCCTCAACCTCATAGGGTTAGTAGGGGAGAGAGGGTTGCTGAAGCCACTCCTAGAGCTTCAACCTCTGGTGCAAACCCTAGTTCAAACCCTCTTGTAGTCGAGCAAGCTATAGAAAATGGTTCTTCTGAGTTAGAATATTTAGATGAGGAAAGTTCCTCCTCAAACCCAGTTGTTAATGCTCTTCCCAAAACCCCAATTCGAACTAGGGCTGCCATTAGAAGAGAGGATGCACAAAAGGCATAAATGAGAAAGGGGAAGGACAAGAAGCAAATGCCAAAAAAAGTAACACCAAGTCCTAGGAAATTAAAGGTTGTTGACATTGTTCTTCCTGCAGTCAAAGAAAAACATGAAAACCCTCTTAAGAAATCAAAACCAGCTGGGCCATCCATTGGTGTACCTCCAAAGAGAAGCCCTAGGCTTAGAAAAATATCTAGGGAGGAGACAGAAGCCCCAATGGGGCAGGTAAATGTTGAAGAAAAATATATTTTTGAAGAACAAGCAAATATAAGATTAGAAAAACTTGTTGCTATTTCAGAACAAGTTGAGAATCAAGAACCCCTGCATCCAGAGCAAGATGAACAACCAGAATCACTACAATTAGTGATATTTGAATAGCAAGAATTGGTGTAAAGGAAGATTTTGGTAGGAATACATAAACCTCCTACCTTTTCATCGAATAATGTAGATTTGAACCTATGGAGTGAAATGCAAAGAAAAGAGGAGGAATGGAAAAAGGAAAAACACAAGTTACAAGATGAGATTAAAAAGAAAAATATAGAAATTGAAGAAAACAATGTAGAAATTTTTGCCTTGAGGAAAAGATGGATAATGTGGTGACTTTAATGCCCCAAATGTTGGCATGCAGAACTCCTCCAAGACTGTATGCCCTACATTTGAAGGAGCATAATTTTTTCTTTAAACTGTCAAGGATTATTTTAGGTTTGAGCTCTTCTCTTGACACTCCACATGAGTTTTTCCAGGCCTACTAGTTTTCCCTTCTTGAAGTTAAAAATTTGTTGTGTGAACTATACCTGCGTAATTATGTTGTGTCTAATGATCATGATTGGAACCCATTACTATATATTGGAGATCTCCATTTAAGGGCATCTATGTCCTAGATTCAGAATGAAATTAGTTGGGGGTAGCAATTTAGAACTTACAAGGAAAGAGAATTTCATACTCCCTTGCCTCTCAAGGTTGAATCTAGTAACCCTGCAGACATTTTCCAAACATGGCATAGAATTCTTTATCGCCCAAGCTACAAGAATAGGATTATGCCTGTTAGAGAAGAAACCTAAAAGGAATATGAGAAGGTAGCTAAAACTACAGGAAAATTGGTAATGGGGTACTTATCATAGAGGTGGAATAGTTTGATAGATGATTTGAAACAAGTTGAACCCCACTCTTTGCAAAATTATGCTACAGTATGCAAACGAGTTGAAAAATACATACAGATTGGAAGGTTGAGACAGCAATATTGGCTTCCATTAACATTTCAGCCACCTACACTATTGTGGCCTATGCCAGATTATGAGTTTTATTGGTATGACATAGCTACAGAAAGGGTAAGATGGAACAAATTGAAGAACAAACAAGGATTCTACTAGGATCCCAATTCAGACATAGCAGAGACCGATGTGGGACAGTTGGTAGTAGGTGACTTTAGAGCATTGACTAGGTAAAAGAATAGTGCTCCCTCTACTGGAGGACTAGAAAAACATTAAGTTGGGGGGAATGATAAACCCAATTAATGGCTCAATTTTGATAGGGTTTATTATGTTTTCACCATAGACTATATTACTTGGTTGTTGACATTTTCCATGTTATCTCCTTAAAACCATAAACCTTGGGCATAAGTTTATCCTTGTGACTTTTAATGAAATTAACATGCTATGTGAATTATATATGTTAATTTTACATGTAGTTGAATGGATGTTACTTTAAGGTAATTATAGATATGCAATTATTTGTGTGTTCTAATTTTATTATGCAGGTTTACACTAAGATGTTGATGCCAACGAAGCTTGCAAAGTGGAAGGAACTCCTGCCAGCTAGTCGATTGCCAAGAAAGTTAAGAAGATGATCATTAAGAGGTCAAAGGAGGGAAAACTCTCAATAGAGGGAAATTCCTAGTTCGAATGAAATATTGTAACCACCTTTTAATAGTCATGTTTGTTTGTTGAGAAATTCTAGGGAGTGTGTTATGCTAGATTCTCATTGGAGCAAGTCTGCTTTGACCAAATTTGGAACATGCATAACTTCATCTTTTTCTATGCTTTCAATAAGTGGCATCCTCCTATTTTGATGGAGTTGACTTCCTAGGTAGTTAGGGTTAATCAATAGTTTTTCTCTCTATAAATAATGGACAAATGCCCCTTTTCATAAGGTTGGACATTCTAATATTATACTTGCACTTTCCAGTTTAGTAATACAATCATATCGCTGAAATTTTGTAATCATGTTTTCAAGAAATAATATGATATTCTAAGTTGTTGCATTTGAGTTAGCTTAAGGGAGACTCACTCAAGGGGGCCCACTTGGTGAGAATTCCATCTATTTAGTTTAAAATTTATTTTCTATTTGATAATTAGTTTCAGTTTCAGCAACTGTCTATTCCTACAACCACTAAAATTTTGTTCTATGACTATTCCTACAGCCAAGGAAGACAAAGTAGTTTCCTATCTGTTTGTCGAGATTTCCATTTCTATCTTTCATTTCCAGTCCAGTTGTTAAGGCTTAGTGAAGATGTTGATTTATGTTCATTTTTTAAGTTAATTTCTTCCCAGTATTTCATTTATAGTATTGTTTCTTTCCTAGTTTATGGATGACTATAGTAGAGTCCTAGTGCACATACAGTACTGACCCATTTCAAGTTTACATCCCTAGGTTGACAATGAAATGCACCTTCATGATGAGTAAGATAGCTACTTAGTGCAAATGTTCAATCTCTAAGTCACAGCTCTAAGGGCTTAGTTATTAAACCATTAGAGGAGGCCAACATCACCTACATATCACCTACTAGAAAAAATCAAGTAATAATTAATCAAACAGCATATTATCATAATATCACCTCCTCTGGTAGTAACCTTTTGAAAACCATCTCATAATCGATACTATCATAATTAAACAAAATATCGTGAACATCATCTCCATAACAACACTTACATATATAATAATAATTCCATCTAGTGTTAATAAAACAATCATCTCAACATCCCCTAACACATAATTTAATCCATTTTTATACTTAATAATACTATGGCTAATCATAAATAACCAATAATCCAACATAACTAAACATCTCAACCAACAATGTATACTTATATAATAAATGAAGTAATTCATCTGGTTATCACTAAGAAATCACAAACATTAGTTCGATAGAATTAGTCAATTATCCATATCATTGATGTATAGGAACAACCATCATTCATAAAATCATGTAATATCTAAGCTTAGAATCTCATAAAACATCAAACACATAGACTCAATAGGATCACAAAAAGGCGGGGTCTTACAGGATACTTCTATATGTTTTCATATTCAAATTCCAATCATTAGATACAATGGTACCCTAGTTATTCATACATTGGTGCATCATGTCTATTTGCTATATCAAAAATAAGGATTGATATGATAAAATTAAGCCTAATCTAAAAGAAAAAGAAAAATCATCATCTATCTCATCACATATCCAATAAAATATTGGAATCCATCCTAATAATTATAGATTTATTGGTATACTGATCAATCTCATCCATTTTGTCTCATTCTTCTATTCTTACCAACATCTAAGCATCATGACATATAACAAAAATAACATATGCATTCATCCTACATCCACAAACCATCAACATGCATATCATACATCCTACATAATCATCTCATATCATACAAAAAATATAGAAAAAGGTATCATCCATAGCATATACATCTCATCCATCATGCATCCACAAATCATTAAAAATATCCATATACAGATGTATATTACAACATAAGCATAATAAAAGAAATGACAATTATACATCACATTATGACATATCATGAAGCATCATACATCATGTAAGGCCTTCCTAGTGTTCAATCAAATTAGGGATTGTCATGGGGATTATTATCTGGGTATGTTATCATATCCTTCATCTTCTAATGAAGGGCTCTTTTGTATAGTAGTTACATGGGGATTGTCACCTGGGAATGCTATCATAGACTTCCCATTCTGCCTTCATTCATGTAGACATCTGAAAATGTCCTGAGTATATCACACACCTAGATTCTGATTACTAAGATTATTTCTCTCATAACTCACCTATTTGATTAAATAATGTTCAATTATTTAGTTAAATTCACTCAGTTCTCCTATTAATCAAATAATTAAGGTTATTTGATTAATTCATCATAATTCATCATTTTCACATTAATTTCTCCTCTTTATTAAATAATTCATAATTATTTAGTTAAAGGTTTTAAGTCTTCCAACTTGTACAATTAAATGATTTTCTTAAATTATTTAATTAAGTAAATTCTTCTAATCCTCCAACTTGCACAAAGAATATTGTCATGGAATATTCCCCTTTTCAAATTCAAATTTTTCCCTCAATATGAATAGTATCTCCAACTTTCCAATAGTGGCATGGTGTGATGGTTAAAATGTTGTGTTGTTATTTTCATCAAATTCAAACCCAATTGGGGTGTAATTTTTGAGTGTTCTATTGGGGATGAGGCCCCCTGTTTGTGACCTCACCGATTCATAGCTCTAGGTCAAAAGTGTTTACCCCTCTTTTAAAAAATATATATATCTCCAACTTAATTCCATGAATTAAGGGATATTATTGAGTCTCTCATGGATTATGAACCATTGATCCAATCCTTGATCCATGCCTCATGAATTATCAGCCACTTGATTAATCCTTGATCCACACTCACCTCCTTAATTTTTTCTCATTCACTGATTATCCAATTCAATCCTCATTATTGATTGGAATTCTTAAAAATCTATAAATACCAGGCCTTTCAACATAAATTCTATTCACAATTCATAGAACCCTTACTCTCTTGAATTTTTAAGTCATTCTTGAGCAATTTGAGAGCATTTTAAGAGAATTTGTGAATCAATCACCTTCAAATCAAGCTTTTTCACAATGGATTAAGAATATTTGAGCACTCCACATCACTACACTATAAGTTTACTTCAAATACACAATGGGATTGGGAGGTTTTCACATTAGTTAGGATCAATTACTTTAAATTATATCTTTAATTTCTTTGAATTGAGTCTCTTAGTGTTGTTAATTGAATTTCATTGAGTATGGATTATAATTTGGTCATTTATATTGTTAATTGCTTTAATTCGGTTGTTATTTGATCAATTGAGGTTAACCATACAAAAATTCTAATTTGCTGGGGAAAACTAGATGTTGTGGTGAGATGTAGTATTTAATTCTCTGGGATGCTCCTGCATCAAACTCTTGGGGTTATTTAAAAAATGCACCTTGTGTGTTGCCAACTTTGGAAATGATTTGAGTCATTCCAATTCAGATTTTGAGATCCATGTTGCATCCTCTTCTAGCATGCCTTTCCACTTGGCCAGATATTCCCTATATTCCTTATTTTGGGTGTTGCGCTTAGTTCAACTATCCAAAATCTTCTTTATCTTCTCCAGTTGTTTTTGTGGTAACTGGTATGGGTGAGGGGATTTTGTGTTCTCATTTCGACTATATTTTTTGCAATGGATAGAGGTCTATAATATTGAATATTATTGAGATTCCAACACCCTTTGGTAACTCCACCTCGTAGGCATTACCAGAATCAAATCTTCAAAGGGTCTTACATGGTTCAAAATTCTTCATATTCGACTTGTTGTATGTGCCTACCGAAAACCTCTCCTTATGGAGATACACCATGACTTCATCTCCAACAATGAACTCTTTATGGCATCTTTTGGAATCTTCCTAGACTTTTTATTTTCCATTCATGGTCTCAAGATGTTGCTTGACTTTCTTGTGTACAATCTCAATGTGGTCTACAAATTCTTCTACCTTCGTACTCTTTTTATCTTGTAATTTGATGTATTTGAGTTTTTCAATTCCCTTAGGATGTAATATGGTAACAATCCCAAATGGTTTATTCCCTATACTCTAGTTTGTTGAGTTATTGTATGCAAAATCTATCTGTGGTAAGATTAAGTCCCAGTTTCTAGGCTTGTCTCCTACCAAACAGCTGAGTAGTTTCCCCAAAATCCTGTTCACTACCTCTATTTTTCCATATGTTTGGGGATGGAATGTGGAACTGAACTTCAGGTCTGTCTTCAACTTCTTCCATAATGTTCTCCAGAAATATCTAGTAAACTTGGTGTCTTGGTCTAAAACTATGCTTCACATTATTCTATGTAGTCTCACCACTTCTCAGAAGACAAGCTTAGCAATATGTACTACATCATGGGTCTTCTTATAGGGAATGAAATATGCCATCTTGGAGAATTGGTCCACCACCACAAATATGGATGCATTTCCTCTTTCGATCCTTGGAAATCCAAGCACAAATTCCATGTTGATATCCTCCCAAGGCCTTTCCAAAAATACAAGAGGTTGATAAAAAATGGTATTTTGACTGGTCCCCTTAGCTACTTGACAAGTCCTACATTCTTGAACAAAAATTTGGACATCCTTGTAGATTTGAGGCCAAAAGTAATTCTCACTTACCAAATTTATAGTCTTATAAATGCCAAAGTATCCTGCTAATCATCTAAAATTCTTTTCCTCGATCAAATTCTCCTACATTGAGCTCTAGGGTATACACAATTGGTTCCCTTTCAATATCATACCATCCTAAATAAAATAGTCCATCCACTTGCTTCTTTCAGTGGCTACTGGGTCCCTACTTTCCTTCCAAGCCTTCGTAAGGTCAAGATTGATCTTATATAGGTGCTTTAGCTCATAAAATCCCATCACCGCTACCTTCATCTACGTCATCAGGTTTCTCCTTCTTCTTAGCACATTTACAACCTTGTTTGACTCCCCACTTTGGTGTTTCAATTCAAAGGTATAGATTTTCATGAATTCCACCCATTGCATATGCCTTTGATTCAACTTTTCTTGACTATTTAAGTATTGGAGAGCTTTTTGGTTAGTATATAGCACAAATTCCTTTAGTAACAGGTAGTGTCTCCACTTCTTTAGAGCTTGTATTATGATATAGAGATCTTGGTCATATAATAAATATCTTTTTTGGACATCATTAAACTTCTCATGCTGAAATATGCAATTGGCCTCCCTTCCTAACTAAAGACTTCTCCAATGGCACTATCACTAGCATCACAATCTACTGGAAAGACCTTGTTGAAAAATGGTAAGGCTAGTACCGGCCACTCCATCACCTTTTGCTTCAACAAATCAAAACACATATGTGCTATGGATGTCCACTTAAACTCATTATAGCTTCCTCTCATGGTCTTTTTCATTGGTGTGCAAATGGTACTAAAGTTTCTGATGAAATTTCAATAAAATCTTGCCAGGCCATGCAAAGATCTTACGTCCCCAATGTTTATTAGTGTTGGTCATTCCACAATTTATCTCACCTTCTCTGGATCTCTATTAAATCCTTTCTTAGATATTATAAACCCCAAATAAACCATCTTGGTCTTCATAAAATTATATTTCTTGATATTGATTAGCAACTTCTCACAATTGTTGGAACACTTCAAGTATAATATGGCATGGGTGTTCTTCCTTTTTCTTACTAAAAATTAGAATGTTAACTAGGTAAACAATAAGGAACTTACCTAGGAACTCCTTCAACACCTCATTCATCAACCACATGAATGAGCTTGGCACATTGGTCAGTCCAAAGGGCATGACTAGCCATTCATACAATCCTTCATTGGTCTTGAATGTGGTCTTCCACTCATCACCTTCCCTGATTCTAATCTAATTGTATCCACTCTTGAGATCAATCTTGGTGAAATATCTTGCTCTGCCCAAACATTCCATGATTTCATCCATCCTTGGTAAAGGAAATTGGTACTTGATAGTGATCTTGTTGATGGCTCTAGATTTTGTACACATCCTTCATTCTACATCCTTCTTTGGCACCAAGATAGCAGGTATTGCACAAGGGCTCAGAATTTCCTAGATCAATCCCTTCTTCAATAACTCCTACACTTGGTTGCTCAACTTCACTTCTCTATCGATGTCATTCAGTGTGCTAATTTTTTTGGTAAACTTGCTTTGGGTATGATTTCTATGTGATGGCTTATACTCCAAATTGGTGGAGGTCCTTTTGGAACATTCTCTAACATAATTTCTTGATACTCCTTCAAGAATACTGAGACCTCCTTTTATGATACTTCTCCTCCTTTTGTGGTGGCACTCCTTATGTCTTCACTACCACACTTCCTCAGAATCAAGGCAAAGTACATGTTCTCATGTCTCATTCCATCCAAAAACTTCCTCCCATCCACCAAATAAATCTTGGAATTATTGGATACCACATCCTTTTTCTCTTCCTCTAGGGGAATCAAAATATGCTTCTTTCCATTCACAGTCGCCATATAAGTGCATTTCCTTCCATCATGTATAGCCCTCCTATAATACTAATAAGGTCTCTTCAACAATAAATGAGAAGCATCCATTAACATGATGTCACACAACACTTTGTCCTTATATGATCCAATGTGTAATTCGATGATAAATTGTTCACTTACCAATATTTTGTGATCATCTTGAATCCAAGCTATCCAGTATGGGTTTGGGTGTTTCATCCTCTTCAAGTTCAACTTCCAGACCATATCTTATTAAACCAAGTTGTTTGCACTACCGTTGTCAACAATGACATTGCAACACTTGCCTCTTGACTTGCACCTCGTTTGGAACAAGCTCTTCCTCTACATCAGTTTCTCCTTGGTTTCAATATATAGTAGGGCCCTTCTAAGGACCAATGACTCCATTTTTTAGATTCCTTGTGGTTTTGGATGATCTTTCTAGTTCCTCCTCTATGTAAGCTACCCTAGCCCCATACTCCCCTCGCCTTCTTACATTTCCTTGGAAAAATTCAAAGGCATTATGTCCTACTTCTCCGCACTTGAAATAGGTTACCCAAAATGATCCTTTGTTGAATCCTCCCTTAGTCTTATGGTATTCATTATTGTGGTGGAAATCACCACCTTCCCTTTGGTTGTGGTAGGAATCCTCTTTGGGCCTATTTTCGTCTTTGGGGTAAGGGATCCTTCCTTCATCTCACTCTGCATATGGTCTCCTTTCATTACACCATTCCTATTCTCCCAAAAACTTCTAGATCCTACTTCTTGGTCCTCACTCAAACCTCCTAGCCAACTTCGCTTTTACCTTAAGTGAAAACTAGTAGGATTCCTCCATGGTTGTCATCCAAACCAAGCTTAACACCTCTTGAATGTTGGATCTGAGGCCATTGATATACCGTGCCACCTTCTCCCTTCTGACTTCTCTATGATCGGTTCATATGATTATCTTATGGAACTCTTTTTTGTACTTCTTGACTTTCTTCTCCCTCTGTTTCAAGTTTTGAATTTTCTTCAATAGTTTGAGTTCATAATCCATGGGTATGAATCAATTCTTCAATTTTGTTACAATCCTCTCCCATTTTTTGATCCTCTCCTTTCCTCTTCAATTTCTCTCCAATTGAACTTCTTTCCACCAAATGGTGGAATTCCCCTTCAATTTGGATTTCACAAACTTGATTCTCTTTGGATCTTAAACCTCTTCATATTCAAAGTATTCTTCCATCTCATTTATCCAGCCAATCAACTCCTCCAGATTCAAGCTACCATCATATCTAGGGATCTCTATTCTTAGTCATTTCCCAATATTGGGATGGATTTCATCATTTTTATTTGGTCTAACTCCTCTTCTCCACTTTCCTTATTTTGTTCTAGAGACCTTTTCTCCTCATCATCACTCTCTTCTTACAGTCTAAGGTTTAAGCCTCTTCATCTATCTTCCTCGATAGTAGCCAACCGATTTTTCATTGTCCTCATCTTGCCTTACATTTCCGCCATATTTCTGACAACATTGGCCATCACAAGCATCCTCCTCAGATGCATCTTTCCTTTGGATTAGGTGTGACTTCCTTAGGTCGATGGTCTAGCTACAAGATCTCAACTTTCTCATAATTTGGCGCTCTACTAACAACACCTGCAATCTACCTCAAGTTAGTGATCTATCCACACAAGAGTCTTCTAGAACATGCACTCCCAAAGGATTTAAATCTCACTCTAATAGCACTTGATGTAGTCAAGGGTGGAGGGTATAGAATGGACTGTCCAACCTTGTAGCAAAATTCAACACAACACAGATAATCAAAAGTAATATACAACTTTATTGATTAAAATACAAAGCATACATGTTTGTACTGAATTCAAAGTGTGATTATATACTGGCTCCAAGTATTAGGAGTGATCCTTGTTGGCCTAAGTTAGGTCCCAAGTATATTGTTCAAATAAATGTGTAGGTCAACCCCAAGGGATTAAAGAAGCATCAACCATAGGTGTGGATGGGTGTGGACCCAATTGAGAGTTGTCCTACCCTATAACCATCATTTGATGAGCCATCAAGACTACAAGTTATGAATAGATTTTTCATGCTAACTCCAATAGGTTTGGGTCCAGGTTGCTTGTTGACATAATCTTCTAATGAAGGGATCTTTTAGATAGTAGTGCCATGGGGATTGTCACCTGGTTATGTTGTCATAGACTTCCCATTCTTCCTTCGTTCCAATTGACAGGGGAAAACTAGTTGTTATGGTGAGATGTGGTATGGTTCTTTGAGAATATCCTACATCAAAAGGGTTTGTTTGCATGAGATTGATTCATTTGATCTGATTTATATGTATTGAGGTTATTAGTCTCTAATTTTTTTATTTGAGGAAGTATCATGGGTTATTTTGTTCATCCTTATGTGGTCATCCTAGAAGAGGATAGCTATGAGTCTTGGTGAAACGACATCTTGACACATCTCAGGTGACTTGATATTTTTCCTTATATGTATGGACTCATACCTACACCAAACACACCAAGGAGTTATTTAGGATGGGGTATTATTAGTGATCATGGTGTAGGAGTAATTTTTTCTAGTGTTGATCATGATGTGCTATGTCTGTTGTATAGATATTGATTGTCCCCACACACTTTGGACTCGGATTTGGGATATCCACGGAGACCCTTATATCTCTCCATACCTAGAACATCATGTTGCAAATTGTCTCATTCCTCTTACAAATACAGATTACCTACCCTTTGATGAAAATACTTTAGATGAGCTTGACTATGTCACGGGTCTTTCATGTTTTGATGGTTTAGAGACTTATCATTACCTAATCACCATCTTTTGTTTTTTATCATATTGAAATTGCCACATCCTTGTCCCCTATTGGTTCACTACAGCAAGATATATATCTTCTTCCAGAAATCGCTACTTAGGACTCGTATCTTGCAGACATATCATCCTTATTTGTAGAGTCTCAAATTGAATATTTGGAGGATTACTTAGAGGGAATTCATCTCCTCTTTTTCGAAAACCCATCATTGTTGTTGGCTCATCATCTTCATTGCCTTTGCAACATGTTTACAGCAGTCTTCACAAGATTCTAGATTGACATCTCTTTATGACATGTCAACACTTGAACAATTTTCAAAGGCACGCATCATTTGGATTTGGATTCCTGATTCTTCCATCTTTTGGGAATGGCTTTTCTAATCACCAATGGATTTATTTCTTCCTAAGGGGAGAAATGTAGTTTTCAGGAAATGGATCGTGTTCTATATTCAAGCATTCATCATTGGCATAGAAGCTCTTTCTGTATGGGGGGATTCATATCCTCATTTTTCTCTCTCCTACTAGGGGGATATCTATTGTACTTGGGTAACAGAAGTAGTCCTTAGGGGTCACATTGAGTCCCCCTTCTATCCTTCTTTCACTAGTGTAGTCATTTCATTTTCTCTCTTTTGGAGAGTTCTTTCCCATGCAGTTTTCTCCTTTTCTCTGATTATGAGAGATTCATTTTTTGTACATGGGTACCTCATCAAGCCTTGTAGTCAGGACCCGTTCATGCATCCATTATTTCATTCTTCGTCAACTTGTTTAGTTTCTCCCTAAGTTGATCTTAAGGGGGGTGTTGGAGTAATTAAGATAATCACTTGATAATTAATTAATCATTAATTAATTATTAGGTCCCTTATTACTTTGTTCACTTAAGCTAAACTTAGGAGTTCATTTTTATTATTAGATTGGGTTATTTATAGGTTAATTTGTCTCATTGCATGAGATTAGGACACTTATCACAATATAATCAAATCCTCATCTAGGGTTTACAATTTTTCTTTTATAAGCATTCATTATTCACATGTATTCACATTTATTATTCAATACATAAGGCATATTAGATGCTTGTGTGGATCGGTTGTCTTCTCAAGGTTGCATGAGAATAATCACTGTTTTGATCTCTCGTATGTGATAGACATGTTGGTTGCAACTGATTTTTGGGAGTTTTGGGGTTCACTATCAACTCCAAAAAAAACTCTTGAAGGGAGGGAACCTTGGAAAGTTTTAATTAGAAGAAAAATTCAAGATTTTTTCCCCAATAAAGCCAAGCAATGGAAAAACCTACATCCCCATGATATTTTTTTGGAAACTTATGTGTTAAGCCTTCAGGATCTATTGTGCTTTCCAGTATCTAGAAAGCCTAAGAGTTTGTGAGGGGATTGGCAGTGGAAAGTGATGTCTTTGATATGACCAAAAATGATTTTTTTAGTTTTAGATCAATTTGGTGGAACTTGTCTCTAAATAACAAGCTTCTTTCTCTCCTTCATGGTTACTCTACCAAAAAGTGGAATTACAAGGGAATATTTGAATTTCATGATATTCTAGATAATAATAGGTTAAAACCCTAAGCATAATTGAGTGCAAAGTTTTATATTCTAGGCTCAATGAAGAGGTCCTCCACTATGTTGAAAAAATCTCTGTCAAAGATCCAATTCCCTATTAATTTGAAGTTTAACTCTAAATTCCTAGAGAACTTTAAATGGAAAGATGGCACCCCCTACTGAAAATCAAGTCACTTGGCCTGTATAAAATTTTGGCTGATTCCCAAGAGTGTTAACTCATGTCAATCTTAACTAAGACCTTAACCTTGACAACAAAGTGTGGTCTACCCTTCTTAAGACTTGTTGGTCTAAATTGATTGAACCCAAAAATATATATTTAGAAGGTTATTACTGCTTAAGAAGCTCCTAATGGGTAATTCCAATCATTTCTTTATTTGTGATTGTGTTGAATATTTTGAACACATTTTTTGGCTTGTATACATGTAAGGGATATTTGGGCTAGTTTTATGGGGAATCTTCTTGGGTGAGACAGTAGAGAAAATGTGTCTTGATTTGAAATTATTTGTAGCAATGTGAAATATTTTTTTGACTTTCCATTTCTACTAAGATTTTATGGTTTCTTTGGAAAAGGAGAAATGAGTACATTTACCAGGGAAAAAGAAGATGCATTACGACTTCTACTAGTAGACTCACTCTTCTTAAAATTATTGAAGTTACAATGATTTTGGAGATCCTCGCAGAAAGATTCATGAAGATTTTCGAGGATGGCTCGACCTCTTTCCATAAATCTGGCATCCAATCTATTAAATTTTGGCCACAAGATCTAAAGAAAATTGATAATAAATTTAAAAATGAATATATTAAATTTCAAAACCAATACTCCAAGCAGCATCAATTTGAACTCAATAGAGATGTTGTTATTAGAGACCTAGAGTTCACCTTCCAAAGCTCTGGCAACACTGGAAGTTGGGAAATAATTTCTCCCCTTTGGGTATCTTTAAAGGTCTAGATTCATTCAAAGAAAGAAGGAACAAGACAGGGGAAGAGAATCTTGGAAATACTAATATTATTGATAGTGAAAATAAAAAATATTGGATTTTTCTACTTTGATGTTTATGTTACTATGTATATTTGGTTCTAAGAACTATTTTGTTTCTCCTGAAACTAAGTATTTTTTGTTAGCACTATTTTGCACGGCTTGGTGGGGCTTCTTGATGTGGCTAATAGTGGCCACATTATATTGTAACCAAACCTTCTTTATTAGTAATATAATATCAATTTAAAAAAAAACATTTTTACACTTCATTTGTCAGTCTATACATTTCTAGTGGGAAAATATACATTTGGTATTGACATTCGCTATGGTTTGTTGGATACTTTTTGTAAATATTGTAGGGGAGAGGACCCAATACCTGAGCATGTTTCAATAGTTGTAATAGTAGTTGTTTATATAATGCCCAATATTTTTATCAATATTGGACCAATAGTTGTGACTTTAAAGTTGTTAGTGTTGATGATGACTACCCATAATTAAACAAAATGTATTATTTTGATCTAAAAAGCAATCAATCATGTGATTCCACATCAGCTCTCAATAAAACATGTTGTGAAAGCACAAGTATTGGTCTCACTTTTTTTAGGCCTTTTTGGACACCTTGACAAAAAGCATGTTGATGTGGCATCATATTTGATGATGTGGCCTTGAAACCTTAGTTATAAGTGAGGGACTTGCCAAGTAAGCTGCTGTAAAAAATTGGGAGTGATTTGAAATTTCCACATAGGATAATTAGAAGTGCAAAGTTAGGGTGCACAACTACTGGGTCCTCTTCCCTATAACAAAAAAAAATTGAGTGTAAATGAATTGTTGTATTTATATCAATATATTGGATTTTAACTCTTTTTTCTTAATATCTAAGTTCACTTGTAATTACAAAGTAAGTTGACTTAATATTATAAATTTAAATAATGTAAAATACAAAACTTTAATACTTTAAAGAAGTTTGGTTCTAGTTGGAATAAATTATTTCACATAAATAATATAAGTTAATGAAATAAATATAAATATTTGAATATAATTAATTTAGATTAATTATAATTTTATCAACAAATTAAAATATTAATTTTATAAATCAAATATAATAGATCAAAATACTTAGTTTTGAGAAATAATAAAAAAATTAATATTAATTTAATGTAGAATCTAATTTTCCACATACAAAAAATTAGTGCTCACAATTTTGTAGTCTTAAGAATCCCTCACACTATAATAGTAAACCCTCAAAATCAAACTCAAATACCACAAAAATTATGTGATGTGCAAGAATGATCTATCTTCTAGTCTTCTTCTCCATGTCTAATGTTATTAAAATAGAGTTTATCTTCTAGTCTTCTTCTCCATGTCTAATGTTATTAAAGTAGAGTTTAGTTAGAAGATTTTATTAGATTACTAATGTCTAATTGCTTAAGGTAACTCATTGACTTTACAATTTTAAATGAAATTTTAAAGATATCATTTTTAAATATGCAAATAGTTTATATGATTTTAATGTATTTAATTCATTTCATAAGAGACTTGTTGATGATGAATTCACAGACACTTAGAGAAGCATTAGTGGTAATGAATTCAAATTACCTACAATTACTCTCTAATAGAGATCACCTTCTTGTGCTTGATGAGATCTACTTTGATGCCCTAAAGGGGAAAGAAGGTGAAATTGATAAACTTACTGATGAGCTTAAGGTTACTAAAGATTCTTTGAAGAGCACTCAGATGGCCCTCCAATAATTAGAAATTCAGGTTGAGGATATTTTTTGGGAGTTGAGATTAGCTCAATCCTCATCATCCAGAGCAAAAAATAAAATTTATATTGTTGCCATAACACTTGATGAGGAGAGTGGTACTCATGGTTTGAGGAGAGAACCCCTTATGTTGGTCAAGCAGGAGGAAGTTTCAAATTTATAATCTGTAATATCCCATTTTTCTAGGTAGTCATCAGTTTAGGTTAGTCCATCACTTGGCCCCCGTGGACTAACAAGTTGGTTAGGGGGCCCTCTAAGGGAATTTATGACTGGACAGTCAACCATTTGTGCTCAATTGGTGTTTCCCAGCTCAATGTTTCTAGGGTTATTTTTGGGTACCTTTCGGAGCTTGATTTGGACACTTTGTCCATACTATTTTTAGTAAGTCATAGGAGGTCAATATCCTAGTCAATTGACAGTATTTTTATATCAAGAAAGTTGGTGGTTTATTATCATGGAGTTATTTTGGCATTTATCAAGGTCTTATGTGTTAAGTTTAAATAACATTAATTAAAAAGTTAAATTAATATATTTAACTTTATGTGTTACTTATATATTTTAATGACTTTATGATAAAGGTGATATAAAGGGGTCTTTTTAAAAAGATTATTTTATTTCATAAAGTGGTGTGAACTTAAAGAAGATATAAGGCACAAATACCCAACCGATTCCTGTAGTCTAAAAAAAAAAGATATAAGGAGGGAAATAAATTAAATTAAATAATTTTAAATTGCCAACTTGGGCATGGGAATTGGAGGGATTTACATAAAATCCCTTTTGTGAGCTCATTTGCACATTCACATTTTGGAAAAAAAATGATAAGGGTTTGTTGGTTGGACTAGAAAGTCTAAAAATCTTGGCTTCATTGAGGATGAAAAACCTCATGAGGAATAGTATGCTACAAGAGTGAAAGATCTCTTGAGGTTGCTCATGGATAACTCCATTTTAGGGGTTGTGCTTGCACTTCAAAGGTTGTTTGGAATTTACAAGAAAGATTTAGGGGTTTGTCAGGTGATAATATTTTAGCATCTATATCTTTGGTTATAGGTGATGAGAATTTCATAACAAGTTCAGATTTACCTAAGGTGAAGTTTTAAATTACATTGGAAGGGAATATCAGGTTATGATTATATTTTTTGAAGGTATTTTGTAAGTTGGTTGATTTGTGGGCTTTGGCATTTACTGAGAATGTATGGTTGTCATATACCTAGTGAGTTCAAGGTTGGATGTTAGTGTTTAACAATTCTCATACATGTGCTTGTTCATTAAAGATTAGATTTTGTGAGAGGTCGAATACATAGTTTAATGACGGATTGGGTTATTAGTTGACTGGGTATTTGAATGTTGGTCCTTATACTTCTGTGCAACCATTATCCAAGCTCCAAGGTGGCACGTTAGTATTTTGTTGAGTCAAGGTCTTGTGTGGAGGGGTGTGTGTCATTGCTAGGTGTGGGAATCCATGCTGGAATGACTATAATAGAGGGTTGACTACTAATCTAAATCATATCTTTTATCCATCAATTGCGGGTTTCATTACTAGGCAAGAAATTTCACCAAGAGCTACTATTCACTTATGGAGTTAGATAAAATGGTATTGAAATATTGAGAACTAAAATTTGAATTTTTGAGTATATATATTGTTGTCACTACTTTTATTCAAGAATGTTAATTGTAACATGCTCATTGTTCTACCCATTGATTTTTACTATGTTTAACCCACAAGTGAATATTTTATGATACCAAAATTTAGCAATAAATTTTTCCTTCTAATTCAATAACAAGATGCACATTTGAAATAATCCAATTTCAAACTTTCCTATTACATTTACAAAGAAACATTATAAAATCCCAAGTAATGATTTCATATTACATGATCCCATGTAATGATAACAATTTCCATTTACAATTTCCATAAAGATAGAGATACATGAATACATACATAGCTTTCATGAGCTTAATGAAATAGAAATACAAATAGCCTAGATGTCCCTTCCTGGGCATAAATCCTAGTGTCCCCAACATTGGTGCATACATTCTAGATATCCCCACTATTGGTATATACATTCTAGTTGTCTCCAATACTAATGCATATATCCTCAAATCCTGGCCACCAACTATATGGGGGAGAACATCACTCAAGCACTTTTCCACCAACCATAAACTTATTGCGATCCCTCGCACATATACATAAAAGGTAAGATGGCCCTACCCTTCAACGAAGAGATTGGTTTGATAACCTCATAATACTAGCCTTCTTGAGCATGGTGTTGTGTCCTACATAGCTAGAGCTACCATACATTAGCTACAACCTACATGTATGACTTCCTACCTAGTATGCCATGCTAGATCATAGTAAACAGATAATGTAAATAGTGGCTACTTACACCACTTTGGCCAAAGAATTCACCACCCAGTACTTCGAGTGTAGGTTGTGTGTTCACCACCCTTAGCTCGATTTGGTATTTGACCATTCATAATCATAACATACATTCAGTCAAAAAGGTGATGACATAACAAACTAACTAACTAGGTGTATGCCTCATCTTAATAACCTAAGAATGTTGCAAAGGCGATATAAAAGTGGAATAATTTTTTTTTTTTAAGTATTAATATTATGTTAATTAATTGCATACATTCTTAGGTTAAACGACGTTACACTACTTTGAGTTTTCCTTAAGCGACTAAGTATTTCGCATTGCACTTAATAATTCTTAACATAAAATAAACATTGCATAATAATAAATTTCCCATTCAAGATATAATAAAGTACAAATTTTTTTTCCATACATTGCATTGATAAGATATTACATTGCTCATCCATCTGATGAGGTAGTTCATATAACAAATACATCTACAATTACATTGATCACCTCTTATACAATTGAGGGATGTTTTAACATTACAAATTCACAATATACAATGATGAAAGTATAGAAGGAATCCATGTGCGAGCTCTCCATCCATGAAGCGCTCAATGCTACAATTGAACTGGGGACCCAACAGAGTAAGGTGCACGTTCCAACCAACCATGTGGTACCCGTAGGTCCACCCCCCATGCTAGGAGATAGTAACAAGGCTACCTAGACCTAATCTACTAACCCTAGACACTAGTACAAACAAACTATTGGTTACATTGCTTCAAGATTTGACAATTGATTTGAAGTACAATACACAAGGTTATCTGTTATTCTAGGTGGAGTGTCATCACAACAATGCAATGGTTACCCTGGTGTTTCTTCCTAGGTTTCGGCCCCCAATCCTTGGGTTACCCTGGTAACCTCTTACGAAACCCGACCCCTATTGCATACTGTTGTGGAATCGTATGTCTCTTAAGAAAATGAGACACCGATTTGCCATTTCAGGCCTTCTCAACTTATACTCATGACTATGGTAGCTCAAGAGTCATAAGTGAGGCATAAGCATCTTATTACATGTTTTAAACTATCTAATGTGTACTTTAATTTTCACTGAGTTACTAACTATTTGTAAGTTACCCTGACACCACTTTGTGTGTCGGCCCTTACAAATAGCCACTCCCCTAAACATAACATAGGAATCCAAGTTTACAAGACTAGGGTTTACAAAGTGCACAAAAGATCAACATATAACTGCCAAAATTACCCCAACAAAGGTCTCAATTTCGTTTACAAAATTCAGTGCACTACCCTAGATTGTTCAAGCACAAGAAACCATAGTTTATTTTACTTCCCAAGAAGGAACTACATCTAGAAGACTTTTTAATGACTCATAAAATAAACAATCCCCATTTGCCCAATACAAAATTTAAACCAATAGACCAAATACACACCTACCATTTGGATATTCTAAATCCATATGCATCATCTTGAAAACAATATGTTTACAAATCCTCTTGATAAAGATCTTTTAAATAATCAAGGAAAATAACTATATATATATATATATATTTTTTATTTCACCATATATTTTATTCCATAATATTCAATATTAAATCTCATATAATACATATCCTAAAGAAAAATATAATTTAACTCAAAACTAGTTTCCAGATTTTTTTTTTAAACTACAAACATAAATATATATATATATATATATATATAAATACAAAAGTAATTTTAAATCAACATTCAAATTTTTTTAAAACTTAACTTATGAAAAGAAACGCGTATTAAACGCTTAAGGGAAACTGTTTTAAATTTTAAATGAAACATAAATTTTACACAGGGTCGGCCCGGCCGAAACCCTCGAAAGAGAGCACGGCCATGGCGGCAGCGCCCACGCTGCCCTCATGGCCGGCTCCCTGCGGGGTCGGCTGTGGGTAGCCCTCGGCCCCTCACAAATCCTCATTTAAAAATTTTTAATAAATAAATAAAAAGAAATTTCAGAAGATAAGCTTCCGTGTAAAACCTATTCCGTATGAATTAATTTCATAATATCAAACACTGGTAATTTCGATGAAAATCCTTATACGGTTTTCATTTTTTTTTTTTTAAATGGAATTTAAAAAATAAATTGACATAAACCCCAACAAATATATATATATATATAACCATTTAGTTTTGACACACACAGACTGGTTTAAAATCTGGTAAATATTTTCTACAGAAACAGATATATCAATTTTATTCTGTACAAATATATATATATATATATATTTAATAGTTCATCTACAGGGAGAAAAATAACAAACCCCCCCCTTTCTTAACCAGATTTTAACAAATAATAAATACAAAAATTCTTCCCAAATTGATAGTATTTAAAAACCATTTTCACAGAAAAGAAAACTTTATTCCCTACAGATTTTTTTTTTTAAAGGAAGAAATCTCTGAAAAGAAATACAAAATTCCAACAAAAAGTTTTCTACAACAACTTGCCTTGAAAACAAAATCTATACTTCAACTTTCTTTCAAATAAAGAAACTAAATTTTATCAGAGAAATACCTATTGTATAGGAATTGACTGTAGAAAATATCTTCTTTGCCTGAAGCTTCCAAATCCAAATCCCAAAATCTTCTTCAAGAAAATCCTGAGATCCACAAGATATCCAACCAAAACAAAACTTCCAGACAAGAAATCTTCCACAAATATACAACCTCAGAGGAAATACAAATCCTCTTTGAAAAATAAATTTTAAAACACCGCAAGAATTTTTTTTGCCAAAAACTTTGATAATTTCCCGTGAGAAAATTGAATAGCCTCTTTCAATTTTCCCGAGATCCAAAATAACCTCCGTAAAATTTTTCAACAACCTTTTGCAATTATGGCACTCACACACTTGTCGAGAAGTTGTTGAGAAAAATATCTTCTCCTCTTCTCAGCAATTTTCCATTCAAAAATTTGCATGTAATTTAATTAATTTATTAAATTTAAATTTAAAAATCAATTTTCCAATTGCATGCAAATAACTTATTTATTTTATTTTAAATACTACAAATCAATTTTCAATCACAATTTTATTTTACATGCAACTTATTTAATTTTTATTTTTCTAATTTTCCAGTTAAATATAATATAATTTATGCATTTAATAATTTAATTTAATTAATTAATTTATTTAATTAAATAGTTAAATCCTTTTAAGACCAAATATTTAACTAAATAAACTAACTAATGTATTAAATAATCAAGTAAATAAATTTCAATAATATTTAAATATTAATTTAAATAACAAAAATTAAAGCACAATAACTAACATTAAAACATAAGGCAAATTTACCTTTCAAAATGTGATTGTTCAACAAACACATTACAAACCTATACTCAAACCTAAAACTCACTAAGTAATTTGGTGACTAGAATTAGAAACTAGGGCTAGGGTAAAGGGCCTCCTCGACAAGAGATTTTCAAGGAGAGTCTTGACACGGGTCTGGATATATTGTGGAGCTCTCGTGTCATATACCTCAAACTCGTGAAATCCTAAGCAAATAATCAACGCGGCATACATGTATATATATAAAGCATTAAAATACACACCGCATGAGAAAATCACAGATATCGTAGGGCACTCGCAAGCGAGTGATGCGATTCTGTTCTCTACACCAATACACTCACAGAAAACTAACTGAGTAAACATTGTTAGTCCATCATAAGCATGTGCATATCCATAAACAACTGAAAGTAAACATCTACACTAAATCATATCATGTTTGAAAACAATAAACATCACACAAAGTATCATCATGTCACAGAATAATTCACCATCGCTCAAAACCAGCGATCAAAGTATCCAACAAAACATCATAAGTCTAATAAAGATGAAAAAGTATCAACAAAAAGCATAAGCATAAACGAGGGGTATACACTAGGTTACACCCTTTCCCATGGATTATCCTAACCCAAGGAATAACCAAGTTAACCATACATGCACACATACTAAGTGACCAACTAGGTTACTCCCTTTCCCATGGATTATCCTAACCCCAAGAATAATCGAGTTATCCACATTAGTAATCATAATGTCACAACATTAAATGACTACATTTTAAAAGTGTAGTTGCAACATTCAATGACTTCAATCAAAAGTATAATCTCAACAATAAATGACTCTATTTAAAAGTATAATATCAACAATAAATGACTCTATCCAAAAGTATAATCTCAACAATAAATGACTCTATTGAAAAGTATAATCTCAATAATTAATTGATCATAAACAATCTTAAAACCTCTACATTCAATATGACTCAAATATTCACATGTTTACAATGTTCACTATATTTGTATATAATCTGGAGGACATTAGCCTAAGAGGAGTTTTTTCTTCTACACCTACAAGTCCTCTTCTCAATATGGATTTGGTTTGTTGGAACATGAGTCATCTTCTAGAATTTTGTGAATAGGAATAGACTCTTAATCGAAAATAAGAAAATAGCATAACCAGAAAGTACATTTTTCAACCCTACTATTGAATATTGTTATAACAATCAAGTTTGCACCCTAACCCTAGGGAAAAGAATTTTCTCCTACCTTCAAGGTAATATGAGTATTAAAACAAGTATATATTATTGACATGGTTTCCATAACATCACAACCTATCAATGATGACATGTTTATCATGCTAGAATATCATTCTCATTGTATTACTAGCCTCATTATCCACAAAGGTTTACCCAGCATCCTAAGCTGACAAATTCAAGATAGAACTTCAATGTAATATTAATTCCCATACTTCACGACCTATGAAGTATACATAATCTATGACAATTTAGGTATTTAAGCTAATAAACTAAAATTATCTTATATAACCACACAATTTCAACAATTGGAATATATATCTCAGAGACACATAAAATTGTCCTAGGTTTACAACTCTTAGATTATTCCAACATCGACTCCTTTCTTTTTCCTTAATAATTAAATAATTTTAATTATTTAATTATTTTCTAAAGTCATATCTTCTTCTATTAATTAAATAATTTTAATTATTTAATTAATTCATTTATCTTTATTCTCTTGATTAATGAAACCCTACCTACCCACCCAACCCATCCTATTTTAATTTTTGTCCACTTTTCCACTAGTAATTTAAATAATTATTTTAATTATTTAATTATTCATTGGTCTTTCCTCAAATTAAATAAATTTTATTTATTTAATTTTGGTCCATTCTCTCTTGAATTTTGAATTAAATCATTATCTCAAAATGATTCTTTTTGTCACATTCCTCTATAATTTAATAATATCTACATTACTATTCACTCAGTCACTTAGAGTAAATAAATTTTATTATTATTTAATTTCTCCAAAGAACCTCTTGTCCTGCGCTAATCTTATCTTCCACATCAAATCTATCTCCGACATCTCATTTACTACCCTTGATTGAATTATTTTATAACTAATCTCAACCCTTCATCCTATATCATTGCCCTAATTTTGACCCCAACCCTATTTCACACTACAACTTTCAATCTTGACCATTGATTCTAGGTATGTGTCACCTTCATCATCATGCCCACAAAACCCATTTACCTTCCATGTCAATGCCACATCGACATGTCCACCCATCTCACAACAACAACATAGCTTCCCAAGTCCACCTTGGCAACAACATCAAGAGCCTTTAAGTCTTAATGCCACCTTTGACAAGGGGAACACCAATCTAGTCCATGCACCCTTACCACCATCCAATCAAATGTCTATCCCTAAGCCACCATGTCCTAGTCCTAATCCATTGGCCGCTCCACCTTCTAACCAATCAAACTCTTCATTTCCCCCACCATCATCTAATCCTCCTTCAAATCAATGCCTTACATTTAGATATTTAAAACATAAATTGATGGCATTACATAAATCCACCAATCTACCTACAAAGGATGTGACCCAAGGGCTACAAGAAAGGAATCAATTGCCACTATGTCATTCAACTCATATACTTGAATATACAAAAGAGTCCTCAAACATCATGCCAAGTCCTTCAAGTCAACCATGCCATCCACAACCCCTTGAGCCAAGTCAAGATTCTCCCCTCATAAGTCCAAGTCAACCTCCATCATGCTCCTATGTTGTTGACCATCTAGAACATGTCAAGTCTCTCCAAGAGTCATACCCTTCTACTTCCATTCAAGCAACCCAAGATGTATGTCAAGAGCCTAATCCTAAGCATGTGGAAACATCAAGCCCTAGTCCTAATCAAGATGAAATCATTGTCATCCAACCCATCCATAATCTATATCTCTTTTATGATCAAGATGATATCCATAATGATGAAGAGCCTATCCATGAGCAAGATATTCCAAATTCACCTCCACCTAGTCCTATCCATGATCCATCAAAATCCACTTCCCTTGATGAGACATATGCCTCCCAAGCTAGTATAGAAGATCAAACCAATAATGTGGATCTAAATGAACATACTCAAGATCCTTTAAATCCTCCATCATCCACTATCGATCCCATTGCATGTCCTCCATCATATCCACTTGGTCTTTCCAATAAGGAAATCGTGTCTAGTGTTCCACCTACACCTAGTCCCATTGTCCATTGCATACCCCAAGGACACCAATCTCAAGATGTTGGTATTTCCTCCATGCATTCTAAGTCCACTTTCCACCACAAGCCTTATCATATTCCCAAAACATACATGGCCATCCCCTCTCCATCATCCTACAAATGTCAAAAGCATGTGACCATACACCTTCCTCCATCCAATTTACCACCATTACTTCCAACTCCTAATACCCCTCCATCCACTTTGCCACCATTACTTCCAACACCTAATATTCCAATCTTTCATAAATACCCTAAATATCCTAGTCATGACCAACAAATGCACACATTGTGTAAACATAAATCTTCCACTCATTCCATCCACCCCATGGGATTCAAAAATAAAAATTTGGATGCCTCTATTTATAAAGTCAAAAATCCTAAGGACCCTCATGCCTTAGGACATCAATACAAAATGTCAAAGCAAAGTACATCTAAAAAGTTATATAAGCCCATACCTCCAAAAGAAAAGTCTAAAAACAAAATGGTTTGGGTACCTAAGCAAAAAGAAATCAAGTCGAATGAGACATTCACATCACAAAAATCCCAACCATCCACTTCCATCCAAAATACACATTCCATTCAAAAATTACAAAAATCCCACAAGACAAATAAAAGTCATAAAAATACTAAGTCTATGTGGGTGCCTAAAGCCCTTCATCAACCATCTCCTAAGCAAACATCTCCATTGCTTCCTACACCCCGTCCACATCAAAAGCTTCAATGTTTATCACAATGTGTGCAACCATTGGTCATGATTCCATTCCCACTTACCTCTATCTTTCCATCCCCCATCCACTATCCTACATATCTTCCCCACCACCTTCCTATGGTCCATGCTTTTGGCTAAGCCTACCCATTCATCTTTTGCATAATTCCCATATAAGTCCTATATCTTCCCTACATAATCCTCCATAATACACATCATAATCCATCATCTACCTACTCTATCTCCATTTCATGTCATCCCTTACCAACATCTATGAGCATAATGACATTTGACATGGTCCATGCAATGATATCCATTTCTAGTGGGACTATCACCTTTCATGAAACTAGACACTTGAGTCCCTCCTATCCAAAAGTCAAAAAGTCAAAAAGTCAAAAAAAAAAAGTAAAGAGAAATCCCTTCATCCAATGGTGAAAACCTGGTAAACAGGCGCCTTGGATAAGTACCATGATGAAAACCTGGCAAACAGGCATCATGTGTAGTTTGATCTTCTATGTCACTTACACTTGGGGGCACAATGTCTTATCTATTCAACCTATCATTTTTATGTCATATCATTTCCATCCTACCTACCATCTTTAGCCATCATACCTACCTATCATATTGGGTCCACTTATCCACTCTTCTCCTTTTGATCTTGATGAAGATATAGGGGAAAAGTGTTGAAACATGTTTTTTGGGTATCTCTTGACATACCTCATCCTATCTAAACCAATCATATCATTATCCTATTGTCATCAACTTTGTCACGAAAAATACTAAGTCTTGTACCTAGAATGGGGCATGTCATTCCTATGCGACATAGTCTTTGGAGATCACATCCTTGCTCTCTTATGCATACATACATTTCATCCATTAATCCCATTTATCTCCTTGCACCTAGACTTGGTTTTCCCCTTGTCATTGGTATCTAGCACAAAGGCTACCCAAATTTTCATCCATTGACACCTCAAAAATGTCAAATATCCAAAAAAATTATAAAATGACAAAAAGACAAAAAACATCATAAAATGTCTTGAAAAAAGACAAAAACATCATAAAATGTCCTGAAAAAAGACAAAAACATCATAAAATGTCCTGAAAAAAGACCTAAAAATCATAAAATTTCCTGAAGAAAAATACAAAAACATTCAAATCAATGTCACAATCCTAAAAATAGAGTCAAAGTCAGTCATGTCAGTCAGTCCATGTCATTGTCGAACTACGTTGTCTCTGCGCATTTGCTACGTAGGCAAGGCCATCAGTCGATGAGTCCCTGAGACATTAGGTCAGTCCTTTTAGGTTGGTCCAAATAAAATCATGGCATTTGTCACAATCGTCACATCAGTCAAATAAGTCAAACATAGTCAAACTCAGACACAAGACAGTAATTTGAAATGTCAATGTCAAAATGGTCAAAATTAGACAACATAGTCCAATCAATCATACAGTCAACATCAGTCAACTTTCCAAAACACATTACTCAAAACAATGTCAATCTCATCACTCTTTGGTCCTCTTCAAGATGTGTCCTTCTTGGAGTTATACCTCGTCAAAATGTCCTTTGCCTTTTCAGGATGTGTCCTTCCTGATAATAGGCCCCGTCAAACTGTCAACACTGTCAAATTGGCAAAACTCTTAAACTGTCAAAACTATCAAACCGACCAGAAATCAATCTTTGGAAAACAAACATTGGCAAACGAAATAAAATGGATGTTAATCTTTGGTCTATCATGTCTTATCTTTTGACTATCTTGGCTATTTTGTCTTATATTTTTTACTATCTTGTCTTTTTGGTCATGTTACTAGCTACCTCGAGGATGTCCCATGAAGGATTTAGAGGTGGGATGACATCTCCTGGCCTATTTTATTTTCTTTGACTGATGTTTGTGGATTGTCTTGACAAAAGGACTGGGGCAACATGACCCTTAGTATGAGTTAGGACATTCCTTGTCTGTGACTATTTATTTTTCAAGTGGATGGCCTTGCACACCTTGGTCTACGTCATACCATTGTGTTTGTTGTCCATTTGTGTCATTTCATGATGATGATGAGGCACTAAATAATAGTCCTATGGCAATGTTTTGAAGGATTTGGTCTAGGAACTAACATGCATCTTCTTTAGTCTTGTCATCTTCTCTCACTCATCTCATATGGGCATTGCATCCATATCATCATCCATATCTTTTGCACTAACATTTCTTTGTCTCTTCATATTCTAGTCTTCTCATCCATTTCGAGAGTACACCCATGTTCTTGGAACCTGTCTGTCCTCTCGAGGGGGCATACCACAACCCTCCTCGTCATTCTTCCTCATCTTATTTTGCACTGGGGCATATTTTTGACTTCTTTTCTTTGTCACAATGCGACATGCTACATTATGACAAAGAGGGGCAAAATGTAGACACATAAAATTGTCCTAGGCTTGCAACTCTTGATTATTCAACATTGCCCCTTTCATTCTTAATAATTAAATAACTTTTAATTATTTAATTATTTTCTAAAGTCATAATTCTTCTATTAATTAAATAATTTTAATTATTTAATTAATTCATTTTTATCTTTATTCTCTCTTGATTAATTAAATAAATTTTATTTATTTAATTACGTCACTAATTAAGTTCCCTTCTTTTAAAATTAAATAGATTCTAATTTATTTAATTTTTGTCCACTTTCCACTATAATTAAATAATTATTTTAATTATTTAATTATTCATTAGTCTTTTCTCTCATTAATTAAATAAATTTTATTTATTTAATTTAGTCCACTCTCTTGAATTTTGAATTAAATCATCATTTAATTCAAAATAATTCTTTTTGTCACATTCCTCCATAATTAAATAATATCTTTATTATTAATTATTTACTGGTCACCTGGAGTAAATAAATTTTATTATTTAATTTCTCTAGCAACCTCTTTGTCCGTGCCAGTCTTATCTTCCAAATTTATTCTTATCTTTTGACATCTCATTTAATTTGACCCTTGATTGAATTATCTTATAATTCAATCTTGGCCCTTCATCCTTATCATTTTCCCTAATTTTAACCTAACCCTAATTCTTATTGCAACATTCAATCTTGATCATTGATTTTAGGGTTTTTTGTCATCTTCTCATCCTGGCCACACATTCAAAATTGCAGTTTTTATAAAATGGCAATTTTGTTCTCATTTGCTCTCTCTGGCTCTTTCTTTCTCTTAGCTCTCTCTCTCTCTCTCCATCTCATGCTCATTCTGTCAATTTAGGTTATGATCATTGTCATTTGCAGTCATTGTCATTTTAGTCTATTGTCAAGTCATTTCTTTCAATAAAATCCTTCAAAACTTGCTTTGGTCTTGTCATTTGTCATAGTTGCTCATACAAATCTGAGGGCAACTCTATTTACAGCAAGCTAGGAGGTGTAACAAAGGTGAAGCATGGAAGATGAAGACCTAGGGTAACATTGTTCCTTTTGTTTTCATATTATTTCCTTTGTGCTTTGTTATTTCATAGGAATTTTAATGTTATCATGCTACCCCTTTAACAAACCTTTGATTTTCCATTGATTACAAAGTATATTTTTGAATATAAACCCAACAAACATCATTTAATACAACTTAATTTTTGACACCCATTCACATGCCTTGAGTGGGACCCATTCATCACTAGGGGCGAATGAGTGCCTCTTGACACAAAAATCAAAATAAATTCGAATTAATGGTAGGCTTTTATTCCTAAATACATAGGGTCGGCTTGTGATGTTGTACTTTTGGGAAATTAGGGCATAATTGTTCATAAATACATGATTTTCTATTCATTTTAACCCCCAATCAACATAATTCAATCTCACTTATCCATTCACACATGTATTCAATTCATCGTAGCATTCAAGCATCTTAGAGTAGCATATCTTCAAATTTCAACATTAAGGATTTGTGAGATTATGCCATTGCATGTTATTTTTTCATCATTTCCTCTTTATTTCATTTCATTATTGAGGGTTTGATTACCAAATTGGGGTTCGACCAAGGAAAACCCCTACACTCTAACCCTTAACCCTTTTTCCCCTCTTTGCATGTGTGTTTTTAGGTCTTGTAGGAAAAATTTTCAAGGAGAAAGGTGTCAAAAAGGTGTTGCAAAGTCATCAAAGTCATCAAAGTTAACATAACCCTATTTGAAGCTTGGAGACCACTTTCCTGTCATATTTTCCATACTCAGATCTGACAAGTTGTCAGGTAGAAAAGTGTAGACCAGGACCCACATAGTTGACCTTTGAATTTTTAGAAATATGCATGTGGAATTATTCACCATATATGGCGAATGAGTCCCACTACTAGGCTAGAAAAAGTGTTTTCTGAAGTTCTGAGTTCTCAGCATCCCGAAACTTGTTTCGATAGATTTTACCAAAAACATGACTAATTCACCATATGTAGTGAATGATTCCTAGTGGTCTACAACATTGAACTTTTTAGCATTCTAGAACCCTTAAACAATAGGTTTCAAGGGCTAGGTGTACCTCATTTAGTTTCATTAAATTCTATTTTTATTTGTTCATGTTTTTTGTTCATGTTTGCATACAACACTGTGTTTACAAAGAAGTTGCATTTCTTAGTTTAACATTAATAGTCACCTTCATTTTTTAGTTATTTGCATTTAGATCATCTCATATAGGCATATTTCATCCATAATGCATTGATATTTGAATATTTACATTGCATTTTGGTCCAATCTTTCCCCTTTAAGATGAAAAACCCTAGAAGGGCTAGAAATACATTTAGGTGCCAAAATATTTGTTTGTAGAAGGTAAAAAAGGTACAGAGTAGCATAATGACCAAAATGAGCTGTAGATGGAAGATGGATAGTTAGACAAGTATCCACTACAAGTGGAGCAACAAAAGGGAGTTGTAAACGTTAGAGGCAAGGAGAGAAGACAAAGTTTTCTTGATGAGATTACAAACTTGAGAGACACGAAACCTAAGGTGAAAATGAAACAAACCATTATAGGAAAACAAGGTCCTATTGACATGCATGAAATCCATCAAGTAAAAATGGATCAATTGCAAGGTAGAGGTGTAGATGGGAGACATGTTTATTTTTAAAATTTCGCATACCTTTGCCAAATGTTTAAGAAACCTACAGTAAAGATGATGTGCAGGGATTTAGAGACATCAGACAAGAGTTTCAAGCATGGTTCTCATGTTTCTACCTTCTATTCAAGTGAAGCTTGAATATTTTCTTCTCTAGGAGTATGGTGTAGGGGAACCTAGGTCAATTCATGCCTCCAAGGGGAGAAGTTAGCATTTTATTTTGGTTTTTAATGTGTTCATGTAATAAGGTCTAGAAAGACCATTTCATGTCTTTTGGGGTCCAATTAGTGGTCTTGGTTGTTGGTTAGAATCTAGATGCAAAACTTATGAAAGTTTGCACAAATGTTGTCAAAGTTGTAAACACATGGAATGTGAAGAGTCATAAGTTGTAAATGAGGGAAGTAGGACAGTTGTAATTCAAAAAATTAGTTGTAAATGGTTGGTACATGTTTAAAAATGCCTTGGAGGATTGAATCCAAGGTTGAAGAGCTTATTGATGAAGTTTGGAAGAAGGTGAATGATATTGGTGGTGTTGTGAATCTTATTTATTCTCCTTTCTTGTAACACTCAAATTCATTATGTTTCAAGCAAGTTAGAGCTATTTAACCCTGGGCAGCCTAAAACCCTAGTTATGGTAAAACTGAGCAAATAAAATAGTTTTTGAAGGTTTCCTTCCAAAGTAAAATACCTTGATTATGAGATATGTTGTATAAAGACCAAATGGGTATCTAAAACTATGTTTATATTCTTGATATCATGTTTGCACTGAAAATTATGGCCAAAAAACCATATTTTTTTGCTACCAACTTTGTTTAGGCAATTAGACCTAGAAACTAGGACAATCAATTTTAAGCCCCTTCCTTCCAAAACAACTATACCTAGAATTTAGATATGTTTGTAAATGGTGAAAAGGGTACTAAAAATTGTCTTTACAGTCTAGGTTTGAGGTCTGCACAATAATTTGTGATGAAAATACCAGTTAGGAAGTACTATTAGGAGATTGAGGCCTTGTGAGCAAAAACCCACCAAGTTATGTTCTACGATTGCAAAGTTTTATTATTTGAGTTGTGTTGAATTTATCCACCCCTATTTTGCATCAATGTATTAATAAAAAATAAATTAATTAGTTTCCAAAATTTATAGGGGTAGCATTAGAAAAAAATTGTTTTTCAGGAAGTGTCCACTTTGAAAATTAGTAAAAAATCAATTATTCATTAAATAGTTATTAGAAAAATTGAGCATAAACTACATACTATTAGCTAATTTCTCACTTAAGTGATTTTAAAAATACTAAAAAAAAATTCATTGTGCTAGGTACCCACAAAAGTTGCTATGTTATGTTTTTGTGATAAAAATAACACCAATTTTTGTGGTCCCCTCTTTTGAACCCCTTAATCTCAACTATTTTCAAACTAAGTTAGTATTTTAGAAAGTAGACTCAGAGCACTATTATCTTTGTTTCTGTTACATCTCAAAATATTGAGTGTAACTATCCTCAATTTCATGTCCAAGGTTAGTATTTCTTGATTTCAGAAAAAAAAAAAGGGGGCCACTTAAGCTCCCTTTTGACCCCCCAACTTTTTTCACTTACCTAGGAGATCCAATGGAACACACATGAGAATTAAATATTTCATGTATGGAAATCACATCTGCCTCCACCTACTTGATGAGACTATTCCCACGAAGTCTCATAGGGCCAACCCTAGATTGGTTCACACACCTTCCTCCAGGGATTAGAACATGGGGTGAGCTAGTTAATAAATTCATTAATCACTTTTCCTTTAACATTGAAAGTGATGTTACTCTTGCAACATTATGCATAACCAAATAAGAAGGGGAGTCACTTACCTCATTTTACCAAAGATGGTGAAGTCTAGCTAGCAAGTTCCATTGTCACATTCTAGAGAATTAACTAGTCACCACGTTTGTTGAAAAACTTAATGGAGACATGATGAGTGGTCTTAAAATCCAATGTTGCACAAATTTTAATGAAATCCTTGAGAAATATGTCCTTATTGAAAAAGGTCTTGTCGCAAAAGGACTAGTCAAAATACACAAAGAGAATCTGAAGACCAATAATGACAAAAGAAAATACTAGTCCCAAAACAAGAATGTCACTAATGATAGAGTTGCCAATGCTAAAGTGATAAACAAAGGTCCTACCATTCACCTCAAAGGTCCTTCCTCATCAAACACATTGAACACATCAAACACCCAAACACAAGGTCAAAGTAAAACATTCAATGTAGTCCAAAACAACCAACAACTCAAAGGTCCTCCCAGTGCCAAAAGAACATACACCCAATTGGGTGAACCCGTTGAATCAAATTTAAAGAAACTCTTGCAATCTAATGTCATCCAACTACCTGATATCAAAAACTATGAACCCTCATTGATCAAACCTGAGTGGTGGAAAGAAAATAAATATTGTGAATATTGTTGTGGAAAAGGACATAAAATATCTAGATGCTGGACATTCAAAAATGTCATTCAAGACCTCATTAAACAAGGAATAATTTTAATAGACAATCCATAGGAAAGATAAATGTTGATCATACCATATTTAAAAATCCCTTGCAAGATCATGACAAAGGAAAAGCCTCCAGTTTAGGTAACAATAATAATGCTAACCTTGCAAACATCAAACATGATTATAACACTATTATCCTTAGTGTAAGACCCTTTGATGATCACATTTCCACCATTACCATCAATAAGAAAAGTTTAGAATGCATTGTCACCACTCGCAGAGCCAAGATAACCCTTCTAGGACCTCCTTCCAATCTACAACCATGAATTCAATACAATATCCTAGACCAACTAGGGAAGACTCCTGCATAGATTGATATGAATTTTAGGCCATGGTTGGATACCTAGCTATGTTGTACCATGTCACCTTTTCTGAAAAATACTTTTTGCATAAAAGATATATCATAACAATTCCCTACACCAGGAAGTGTACGTCAATAAACATAAGATTAGATGTGTCCTACTAGACAGTGGAGCATGTCTAAACATTTGCTCACTAAAATTGGTAAAAGAATTGGGATACTTTGAGAATTGCATAGACCAAACCAAGAAAATTATTATCAAAGCTTTTGATGATGTTGAACACTCATCTAAAGGAGCAATTTCACTTCACATGAGAGTTGGTCTAGTAATACAGAATATAGTGTCTCATATCTTGGATCTATATTTACACTACAACCTTCTTCTTGGCCACACATGAAATCATGCCATGAAGGCTATCCCATCCACATACCATCAATGCCTCATGTTTCTACATAATGGCATTGAAATTACTATTCTCTGTGATCCTAATCCTTTTTAGTATTGCACTAACTTGAGAGGATTTGTTGAGCATCAAGTGCCCATAAATCGAGAGGTCTCGTCCTCCACTTTTTCCCGCTACATTGATCCATCTAACCTTGTTAAATCATCCACTCCATTCACCACACCATCAAACCCTAAGGTCCAAGTCCGTGATATTGGGTGTTGAGAATACCGCATGGATAATTTACCAACAAAAGACAATGCTAATGCTATTGAGAAGGTTTAGACTTCCAACACTGATGTCGAGGTAGATGTAGAAAGAATGCAAAAATATGGTTGTGCTTGGATTGAAACCTTTTGGGATCCTGATGATATATCTGCCTTTTCCCTATATGCTTCCACTCACTCCTTTCATGACCATGATAGTCCCACATTTGATCAGGATGTCTATGATAACCCATCCTTTGATCCTAACCCCACTAAGGATATACAATCACCACCCTTCCATCCCACCTACCTTGGGCTAAGATATGAATTTTCTAATATCACCACTACTAAGCCATCTTGACAAGTTGTTAAGGATGTGCAAACCTCCTTTGATGCTAACAGTACTAAAAAGGATAGTCCCAAAGACTCCATTGATGGCATTGCCACTCCTTGTCATACACCAAACATTCTCATCACTCCATCTATCTCACCCATATAACTCACATCCATCTGTATCATAGACATGGATCAACAAGTCATATCTCAAGAAAAGAATAAGGATAAAGCTCAATAATTAAAGGTGAAAGTTCCTTTCACAAGTGGATAACTAGAATCCAAAGAAAGAATACAAAGTGTAGACATCCAAATTTGATCGTTCTCATACGATCAAATTTACCTCTTTATTCATCCATTCTGTCAATATTACTTTATTTAATTAATATTACACTTCCCGTCTAAGGTTTGTAAAGTATTTAATTTAATAATTAAATGCTTTACCTTAAACCTTTTTCCTCTCTAAATTATTTAAATACATCAATTTATTTAATTTAGTCATCTGAACCTTTTTTGAATTAAAATCAATTTAAAATTTTTCTTTTCTCTCTCCTTGTCACATCCTCGATAATCCCTCTCTAATATGGATTAATTTAATTAATTCATGATTAAGATATGCATCCTGTTAATCAAGGATTAATGTCACATCCTCCTACATTTGCCACTTGATTCTTATATCTCATTAATTACCTTAATAAATTATTTGCACAACCTTTATCAAAAGTCATTAGCCACTTTTAACACCCATTTTTAGTCAACCTTTTCATTTTCCTTTCTTAGCATTGACCCTCTTTCCCATATGAATTTTTAATTCACATTTATTCATCCTAGGTCTCTCTCCTCCCCACATTTTATCCTTCCAAGACTTCTAGAACATTTGACTTGTCACCTCATCCACATGTGACCATTTCCACCTTTTTGGAGACCTTCGCTTATCCATTAGATTCTCCTAAGAATGTGAATTTTTAAGTCACATTTATTTCTCCAACCACTTTCTCATTTCCCATGGAGATTTTTGAGGAATTCCAAAATTCCTCAAATGTGACTTTCATTCTCACTTGGGGACAAGAAGTTCCTTTTTTAGGAAATATTCTCACTCCCCAAGGTACTTGGAAGGTACTTGTCCTTCCTCCACATCATGTACTCTCCTTCTACATCACCTACACATCATCTCACCCTTAACCACTTCACATTCCACATGTCAAAATGTGAGGGCTTGTGAGTCCTCAACTCACCTTAGCCCTTCATCTTGGCCTTGTTGGGTAAATATCAACCATTGAATTCTCTAGAGAATTCAAATTCCTCTTTAAATGCCCCCTCTAAGGCATTTTCAACACTTAGTCATTTGAGCAACCTTATGCTATCATTTTGTGCACTCATTTTACAAGTATTTTCTCTCATCAAGCCATCTATTTTAGCCATTTGCATTTACATCCCATCATATAGTTAATATTGCATTTAGCTACATTAATAGCCATCTAAGGATAATACAAAGCAATCCAAACTAAGGGCCAACCAAGGAATTTCAGCAACAAAGAAGGTATAATCATCTTGTAATCTTCATTTTAGCTTATTTCTTTGCTTTATCATTCCTTAAGCTAATCTTTTTGAGGTGTTTCTTTGTGTTTTTCCATTGAATTTTGGTTGTTTTTGTATATTTAGAATAGGTAAAACTTGAGAATATCACATTTCTGGCACTCCCGGTGGGACCCACAAGCGGGTTCCTCTATTTAACATTTGTTATTGTTGAGATTGTTTATAGGAATAGGTCATAGAGGGGCGACTACACCCTCCTGGTCACTGCAGAGAGGCGACTATGCCATTCTATACGCTGCAGAGGGGCGACTATGCCCTCGAGTTCATTGCAGAGGGGTGACTATGCCCTCTGGTTCACTGCAGAAGGGTTACTACGCCCTCCTAGTGGTTGCAGAGGGGCGACTACGCCCTCCTAGTCACTGCAAAGGAGCAACTACACCCTCCTTTTCACTGTAGAAAGGTGATTATGCCCTCTGTTTCACTGCAGAAAGGCGATTACACCCTCTCTTTCACTGCAGAAAGATGATTATGCCCTCTGTTTCATTGTAGAAGGGCGACTACGCCCCTAATTAAACTCTTTTTTCTAACATTGTACTGTAGAAGGATGACTACACCTTGATTTGAATTTTGCTTGCTAACATTTGACTACAGAAAGGCGACTATGCCCTCTGGTTTGCTATAGAAGTTCAACTACACCCTCTTACTATTGTAGATGTTCAACTATGCCCTCTTGCTAATGCAGAAGATCAACTATGCCCTCTTGTTGCTGCAGAAGTTCAACTGCACCCTCGTGCTACTGTAGAAGTTCAACTGCACCCTCCTATTTACTGTAGTGGGTGGATACGTCTCAAAATAACACAGTTTGAAAGGTAAAATAGCCATTTTAGCTTTGTTTTTTCTCCCTTTTTTGTTGTTTTCAGATCTTAACCACTTAACATTGTTTTTTGCAAGGATATTGGTGTTTTTGCTAATATTTTACAACATATTCTTGTGTAATTGGTGAAGAAAGAAGGGTAAAATAGCTAACGTTTGCTTGCAGGAACTTCTGTTTACACAGATTTCCAAAGCTATCCTTGTTGTTTTTAGTTAATCCAGGAACATAGTTTAATTAGGGGAGGTAATATCCATTGTTTTTTGTGTCCATCTTTTTAGTGTTACCCAAAGGGGGCATTAGTTTATTTTCACTTTCCCCTTGCACTTCATGTGAGCTTGGGGAGTAGTCGGAAATGATTAGTGTCTTCTTTCTAGTGGGACCTGCTTGGGGATTTCATCACCCCAAGGGATGATCCCAACCATACATACCAATGGGGTATACAAAGGGGGGAGAGTGAAAGTTGTACCTCAATCCAATCATGTCATAATTGGCAGAGCGTCGAAGCTAGGGTGATACCTAGATAAATGTGAAGAGTTGGTCTGAGCCCTTCAGTATCTCGTTGGGGTTCTCGACTCATGCTTGTGACGGGTTGGTGTTCACAGTTGTGCCTCACGTACTAAGAGTATATTAAGGACTCCCTAGACACCTTGTGCATTCTAGATTAAGACCTTTATTGGACATACCCTTAATACTAATCGTAGGATTGTGCTTTTTTGAAAGTGATTTTTTGTGAGAAACCAATAAAATTTTTGACAAATTGGCCTTATTATTATCATTTTAAGTCCTTTCCATAGTCATTTTCATCAGAACCAAGTCCTTGTTCACTATAGAGGGGCAAACTTTCCCTCCTATTTACTATAGTGGGGCAAATTTTCCCTCCTGTTTGTTGTAGTGGGGCAAATTTTCCCTCTTGAACAATCAAAATCACCCTGTTTAGCTCCGTTTATCCTCTAAACCATCGTTTAATCATTCCAAACCTTTATATAATCATTCCAAACCTTGGTTTTGTCATTTTAAACCTCTGAAACCTCCGTTTTGTCATTCTAAACCTCCATTTTATCATTCCAAACCTCCGTTTAGCCTCCAAATTTTTTGTTTAATCATCCTAAATTTCCATTGGTCATCCCAAGCACCCATACATTTATTCTCTCAATTTTCCCACTCATTTTGAACATTCTGGCAACTCATCTAGAAAGCACATATCATCACCTACTGAGCTTGATTCACCAAAATCTTACCATCTGCATCACCTAATCCATATCACATAAACACCACCCAACATCAAATCACCTTAACCTTGTGATAAAAGTTGTTACCCTAAATTGACCTTAGTGCTTGAATTTGATTGTTATCCTTTACATCAATCATCAAATTTGACCCAAATCATCTTGAGATGAATTTTGTGTCATAAGTTATCATCCTCAGCCCAAATCAATCCATTTCTATCTTGAGGTGGATTCAGTGCCATGACCATCCACTGGATCAATTAATGCTCTAGGTCACTAAGGGTGATGTTTTGTCACTAGATTTAGGGTCCCTCACATCTTCCATCATCCAATCATCCAATCAAACCAATTACACTTATCCAATTATCTAATTGACCCAATCACATCCATTCAATCAACCCAATCCAATCTATCTTAACAATCCGATCCAATATATCCAATCAAAATCTGATCCAATCAGAATATAATCTTAACCAATCAAAATCCAATCTCATCCAATCAAAATAAAATCATTCATCAAGGACATCTTTATAATCCACCCATAGCACATTTGCATGCTCATTTAAACTAGGTCACAAGCCAAGAAGCAAATGGCACAACAACAAGGTCAAAATTCCCAAGTGAACATGTCTCAAGATCTTAATAATAATGCAAATCCCACAAATGGTGCAAATGTCTCTCAAGATCCTAACAATGGAGTGAACATCCCCCAAGACCCTCATAATGGCACTTCATCACACTCCAACACCGAAAATCAGAACAATTCACCACATGGTGAAGAGAGTATGGCTAATCAACCCGAACCCACACTTGAGGAACATTTCAGTAATCCCGCTAATGTGCAAATGATTGACCACCTTTTCAAAAAACACGGGGAATAAATCGTGTCCCACCTAATCAAAAAAGGTGTTAAACCTCCATCAAGTGTTGAATTATCCAAATATAGGAGCTCCACATCTAATATACCCCAAGGTTCACAAAATGCACCAGATGGTTTATACATCCCCAATGTGCCTCCAGTAGAGGGTTGGCATCAACACAAATTTGGAAATGCCATCCTTTATCATGTTAACCATCCCCCACATGCCACAATCTTAGTCATGGGGGCTCCTCAAGTGGCTGATCCCAATAATCCTTTCGCCTACGGTATGCCACAAAATATTCCACAACCTTCACCATTAATGATAACAACACCACCCCTTTCAAGTCAACCTCTCAGCAACGCTAGGGGTAACCCTTTTACCGCATTGCCTCCACCTCTTGGGGCCAAAAATCTACCATCACTTCCATACACATCTCAATAGCCTCCTTAATCTAACCTACCACCTTAATTTCCTCCACAAGGTACATCCCAACCAAATGTTCTGGTTGGTACCCAACAACCTCCCTTATAGAACACCTCTACATTATCTCAGCCACCTCATCAGCAACAACCCCTGCATAATGCTTTAGTTTCTTCACAACAACCACCATACCAATCACAAGGAAATCCATCCCGACCTCTCACCTAGACCATATCTCTATTCCTTGCATCCATTTTATGTCCACACGCTCAACCACAACACGACATCCCATCTCATCCCACACAACAGTCAACATCACACCAACAAACTCCTCAACATTATTACTATCATAACCAACAATATTTGTAGCAACAACCACCCTATGTGGCCTCCCAACAATCACAACAGTACCTTGAATACCAACAAACCAATCCACAATATCACATTCAAGCTCCTCAGCATTCAGTCACGCATTCTTATCAAAAAAATCCATACAATACCTCACAACAACAACCTCCATACCAAAAAACACCCCTGACACATCAACAGGGAACACCATCCTCTCTTTATTAAAATCCTTACATCCATCTTCAAACATTATCTCAACAAGATCCACAGTCATCATATCATCCCTATCCATCCAACCCACCTACCTTGATTACACAACCAGTCAATGCGGATCTATTGGAAGTTAAAGTTTCTTTGAAAGATCTCCAAGCGGGGACTGGTAAACAATCCTTTAAATTTGAAGACATATGTCCCTATCCATTTGATCCATCCATCTCACTAATTCCCTTCCCAAAGCACTTTGAGATACCAAATTTTGACAGATACAAGGGAAACAAATATCCTAAGGCCCACTTGCAACAGTTTTACTCCCAGTGTCAGGAAGTTACGCACAACGACAACTACCTCTTGCATTTGTTTCCATGGAGCCTGACAAGAAATGCCCTTGAATGGTTCATGAGTCTAGAAAGAGGATCCATAAAATCCTTTGCGGATCTTTCAAAAAAAATTGTTTCTTACTCTTCTTTCAATTTTGAAAAAGACACTGATACTTTAGACCTTCTTAAGGAGAAACAACGTGAAGGTGAAACCTTTGCTAGCTACCTTCAAAGGTGGTGAGCACTAGCAAGCCAAATGAAAAACCCTCTCAAAGAGAAAGACATGGTCACTCTCTTTGTGGAAAACTCACATCCCAACATGGCTCACAATTTCATATTGCACTGTGTTACCACTTTTGCTGAAATAGTGGAAAAAGGACCCATCCTTGAATGCGCCCTTATTGCCAAAGGGCACATCAAGATACATAACCATGACAAAGAAAGGCCATTTGGTGATAATTCATGCTTTTGGAACAAGAACAAAAATGCATTGAATGATGGTGTCACTGACACTAAACATGTTTAGGTGGCTAGTACATCCCAAAGGCAACCACCATCTATACCTAATGCCATATTCATGCCATAGGGGGAATCTCGTCCTCCTCAACAGTCAAACCAGAACATTCAAGGGAATGGAAAACACCAATATACTAAATTAGGAGAACCCTTGAGCATCATCTTCAATAAGTTGTTACAGGCCAACTATCCGATCATGTACCCTTTCACCAAACTGCTTGATGAATCCAAACCCAAACTAGCCTGGTTTAGGGAGAATGAATATTGTGAATTCCATAAGATAAAAGGGCACACAATGAATAAATGTCAAGGTCTCAAAAACTATGTCCAAGATCTTATTGATTGAGGAGATATCAAAGTCGACACCAGTCAAGCTTCATCATCCAATGCTCAATTACAGATATACCAAAACCTCGTGTGTCTATGATACATGTTAAGGCTAAAGATCCCTAATATGTTGTTGCTACCTGAAAATCCCACATTACTATCCCTCCAGCCTCCACATCTGCCTAATCAAATCCTATAAACTCTCAGTACAACATTCTTGATCACTTAGGAAAGACCCTTGCTCAAATCTCAATCCTAGATCTGCTTAAGTCTTCTCCCGCACATTAGGAAATACTCAACAGAGCTTTATAAGAAAATCACGTAGCTAACGACATCAATCCCACATGGTTCCAAGCTTTAGTAGGACAACTGGCTTTGTCTTACCAGCTACACTTCATCCATAATGACATGCCAAGTATTGATGCCAATCACAACCGTCCCTTGCATATTAAAGTCCTAGTGGCCCATCATAAAATAAAAAAGGGTCTTGGTAGATAATGGCTCTGCCCTCAATCTATGTACTCTAAAGTTCATAAAAAAAGTAGGGTATACCCAAATGGATTTGAATAATCAAATCATCACGATGAAAGCCTATGATAATGTGGAATAAAATTCTGAAGGGATCATTAGTCTTCCTATCCAAGTTGGACCTGTAGTTTAGCACACTACTTGTCATCTCCTTGGTCACCCATGGCTTCACACTATGCAAGCCATCCCCTCCATGTACCATCAATGCCTAAAGTTCCCAGTTAATGGACAAGAGATCACCATTTATATTGACCCACAACCATTTGAATATTTTCACACTCTAGAAGCATCATTTCCCCATTTACATTATTGTCCTAGGGTCGAAATGGGGGCATATCAGTCATCATCCTCCAATCCATCATCCACCATGACAGCCACTCAATCTTCTTCCACCAATCCTTCAGTCACCAAATTCTAGATCATTGACAAGGGGTGTGGTGAATATGAAATGCATACCGCTCTAAATGTGGCAACCATGCCACCATCACCACACATGTACAGCCAACCTGCTTAGGCTACTCCAAAGGAAGACAAGACTATCACCTTTAGCACAAAAAACATTCCCACTACCACTTTCTAGTCTCCTAGTATAAAGATAGATGCACCAGAAGAGGATATCAGTCAGTGGGTATACCATGAAGAGCCCCAACTAGATCCTCCTCTAAAAGAATACTTTCAGGAAGTATACCCTTGGTTAGCTAAGTTCGCAGAAAAGCATAACTACCAAGGCAGGGGCCTAGGTAAGGAAGAACAGGGACGGTTGCAACCTATTGGTATATCAAAGCTTCTGTGAAATATAGGCCTCAGATATGACAAAAAATAGAAAGGCCCTGCAACATCATCTAATACCTCCAATAGTGTTGCTATGGAGAATGGTCCCTTGGAAGAAATACCCAAGGAAGAATCCATCATACGTGCGTACGATGATGTTGATCACACAGACCTATCATTCATGTTTGACTGCTTATTCATCTATACCATCATCCTTTCTCTTCTCCATCTCGAACTCATTGATTGGGACCTACGTGATAGCACTCCTACCAAGGTCTCTCTAGATGCACATGTCAACCTCATGGGATTGGGGGAAGATGAATGCTCCAGTTGCAAGAATAAAAACAAGAAAAATAAAAAAAGGTCATCTAGTGAAAACCTCCTAGAAGCACTTCCTAACCTGGAAAAAGTAAAAATAAATGACGCATCCAATAATGAAAACCTCGAAGAGGTGCTAGAGGATGGAGATTTTCATCTTCCCCTTGTGGGAACTCAATTATCCACACGCTCATCCATCCTAATTGAAGAAACTTAAGAAGTTAATTTGGGTACTGCAGAAAACCCTAAGATCACCTATGTGGCCAAATCTTTATCAGAGGAAGAATATTTAGTCATTTTTCAACTACTCCAAGATGGTATCATTAACTTTGCTTGGTCATACTCAGACATGCTAGGCTTAGACCCTACTTTAGTAGTTCATCATCTAGATGTTCGCCCAGATGCCAAGCCTGTCAAATAAAAACTCTAAAAAATGCATCCATAGGTAGCATTATTAGTCAAGAAGGAATTGGAGAAACTACTGGATGTTGGTTTTATCAAACCCATTGACTACTCTGATTGGATCTCCAACATAGTACCTATTTTCAAATGGAGACATTCGGATTTGCACAGACTTCTGAGATCTTAACAAAGTCTATCCAAAAGATGACTTCTCACTGCCCAATGTTGACATGTTGGTCAAATTTACTATACGACATGAGATGTTATCCATTATGGATGGTTTTTCTGGTTATAATCAGATCTGAATTGCACCTGAAGACCAACACAAGACCGCTTTTATGACACCTTGGGGTGCCTTTTTGCTACAATGTTATGCCCTTTGGTCTCAAGAATGCAGGGGCGACATATTAGCGGGAAATGACTATCATCTTCCATGACCTCATCCATATTATAATGGGAGATTATGTTGACGACTTGCTAGGAAAATACAAAACTAGAGCACAACACCCTGCCATCTTGAAAAGGATCTTCAAGCAGTTAGAACATTACAAGCTACGACTAAATCCAAAAAGTGTGTCTTTGGTGTTACATCAGGGAAATTGTTGGATTTCATAGTCTCTCAAAGAGGCATTCAAGTTGATCCCACCAAGGTGAAAGCTATTTTGGAAATGCCACCCCCACACAATCTAAAGCAATTAAAAAGTCTTCAGGGAAAGCCACAATCCATCCATCGGTTCATAGCCTAGCTTGCAGATAAGTGTAAGTCATTCACCCATCTTCTAAAAAAAAAACTCTTCCTTTAGAAGGAACCAACATTGTCAAATAGGTTTTGATAAGATCAAGGAATACTTGGCTCATCCACCAATCTTAATGCCACCAATTCTAGGGAAACCCCTCCTGCTTTACATCTCTGCCACTTTAGTCACACTAGGGGCATTATTGGCACAACATGATGAGTCCTCAAAACAAAGAGCAATCTACTACATCAGTCAAACACTGGTTGGCTATGAATTAAATTATTCACCCATGGAGAAATCCTGCTTTGTAGTGGTCTTTACTACAAAAAAACTCTGACATTACATGCTCAACCATCTAGTCAAATTACGAGCAAAAATTGATCCACTAAATTATTTGTTATCTAGAACCACTTTAACTAGTCGCATGGATAAATGGGTCATGCTCCTAAGTGAATTTGACATAGAGTACATGGATCACAAAGTCATAAAGGGACAAGTCATAGCCGATTAGTTGGCTGAGGCACCACTAGTGGATGCTTATCCGCTAGTCACTAAATTTCTAGATGAAGAAGTTTTCACAGTTACAAAAGCACCTACTTGGATATTGTATTTTGATGGCTCATATACTCATAATGGATTGGGCATGGGAATTTTGTTGGTTACCCCTCAAGGTGACTATATTCCAAAATATTTCATGATAACATTGCCATGTACTAACAACATAGCTAGGTACAAAGCTCTCCTCATGAGCCTCTGAATTGCAAAGCAGTGACACATAACTCACTTGAGATTCTTTGGTGATTCATTGTTGGTTATTAAGCAAGTTAATGATGAATTCCTAACAAAATATGATAAGTTGTTACCCTATAAACACATGGTGGATGACTTTAAGAAATATTTAACCTTCATACAATTTGACCGAATTCCAAGGGTATAGAACAAAGAAGCTAATGCAATGGCTACTATTGGCTCCTTGATTGACATGCCTAAAGATCAAATAGAATGCGAGTTCCTTGTGGAACAACTTTTTATCATAGCATATGATATCCCTGAGATTGACATGGTGTGTGACATTGTAGGTCTCACTTCCCCATGGTATCAAGACATATATGCTTATCTGCATGATAATATTCTACCTCCAGACATCACACACAACCAACAAAAATCCTTTATTCAACGTTCATCCTAATACATTATCGTCGGTAATACGCTTTATTGCCGTGGGTATGAAGGAACCCTCCTTAGATGTATGAATGAGACCGAAGCCCATACTACACTAACAGAGGTACATGGTGGTTTTTGTAGGGCCCATTCAAATGATATGGCTTTGGCCAAAAGGATTCTCCGAGCTGGATATTATTGGCCTACGTTAGAACATGATGCTTGTGAATTTGTGAAGAAATTCCTTCCTTGCCAGCAACATGGAGACTTGATTCATGCTCTGGCACAAGATCTTCAGCCCCTACTAGCACCATGGCCCTTCTCTCAATGGGATTTCAACTTGATTGTCAAGATTTACCCACCGTCTTTTGATGGCCATACATTCATAATTACTGCCATTGAATACTTCACCAAATGGGTGGAAGCAATGCCACTCTCACAAATCACTGGTACTCAAATTTCAAAATTCATCCTTTACCATATTCTTTGTAGATATGGTATTCCATCCACCATCCTATCTGATAATGGAAAAATTGTAAGGAAATTTTGGTGCATCTCAGAGAAATCTCTAAGAATAGTAGTGCCTTCGGTAACTTTCATTTCGATTAGGTTGCCTCAAAGACACATACAACTTTTTCCTAAAATGGAAATAGACATAGTTTATTTCCCACATTGATCCTTCTGAGAAAAACACATGTAAATTCAACAACACGCATTAACAGATTCTCTAATAGAACCAATATAGACATGAAAGATGAGACAAACAACAGAACACATATTTACATGGGGAAAATCCTTTTGGATAAAAAACCCCACACTCCAAAGATTGATCCATTGTATTATTCAGCAACAAATAGTTACAATACAATTTTAGGCTCATAGCCTTTTCAGAGATTACATCTTGTTCATTCTGGATACAACTGGTAGCAACTGATCACTCAGTACACAGGAGAGAGTTTGGCAGCATAACCTTGCCTCTGCTTTGGCCTCATGGCCTTGGCCTTTCAGCCAGCCACTTGGCTCTCTCTCTTCTTCTCTTTGACTCTTAGACCCTATCTTACTTCTTCAGAACATCCAATGCATACATATATGAATTCATTCTCAATGACCTCTATGAATCAGTTTGCTTCCAACTGTCGGATCACAACTATCGAATCAACCAGCTCAGCATCATAGATGTTTCCACTTCCTTGCATAGAAGATAATACATCTAGGTCACAACACATAGGACAATCTTCCAATAGTCAAGGGCATTCAACCTATATTGTCATGTCGATGAGACACTAACTGTGTCTCCCTGATGCCAACACAGCCAACATTTGATATCGCTAAGAGTCATCCCTATCATCAAGAGGTTACACCGAGTCTAGAGAGCTATCACTAAGACTTCATCATGTCACCAAGACATCACACTGAAGATCACAAGGTATTCCGAAGAGTTCATCAGTCAACAAGACTATCGCTCTTCGCCTAGACATTACACCGAAGTCTTCAAGTCACATCGACCTCAGCATTCTCATCGGTGAGACAATCGCCATTCGATGAGACATAGTACCAAAGTTCAAAGGTCATATCGATGTTAGCTTTTCCATCGGCAAGACACTCACAATTCACCAAGACTTCATACCAAAGTCTTCAAGTCATGCCGATGTGAGTATTCCATTTGGTGAGACAATCATCTTTCGCCAAGACATCACATCGACCTCTTCATTTTATACCGAAGCATCCAACAGTCGGTGAGACTTATCGCTTTCACTGAGACATCACACCAAAGTCTCAAGTCATACCGAGTGCCAAATAATAGTCGGCAAGACATTCGTCTTTCGCTAAGACATCACACCGAGTTCAACATGTCATCCCGAAGACCTCAGTGTTTTCCAAGAGTCACACCGAAGAAGACTGCCGACTAGACATTCCACATTCACTTAGACTTCATACCGAATTCCTTGTGTTTCTCCAATGACTCCATTCGCTAGGAGTCTCCCCAAAAACACCCGATCACATGTAGCTTTGTTGGCCAGACTTACCACTGTCGCCAAGAGGTCATAGTGAACCCCTTTCATTACCCTGATGACTCCATATGTCTATCGGCGAGACATCCACACATCAGTAAGACTTCTTACCAAAGAAAATGGGTTACACTAATGAATCCTTTCACCACAGGTCTCTTTGACATCCGCTAGACACCAACCTGTCGGCCAAACATCTCCCAGTTGCCAAGACTTCATATTGTTAGGCATAAGTCATGCTGATTACCACATAAGCCAAACAAACCAAAGGTCATGTCGATATCGGCAAGACTTCCTGTTGTCACTGAGACATAATTCTAATAGTCCAAGGTTACGCTGAAGGTTTTAGATACTAATTACCAAGACATTTAGGAGGTCATAGCAATAGTTCAGGATCTACTAGTAGGTCAGCCAGACTTCTCCTCAGTCTCACCAAAATTTCTCACAAGAAGTTTCAGCCTGTGGGATTGAGGCACACAATTCCAACAAAACCTTTTAAAAAGAAAGCCATGAAAGATCTCTATAACACCTTTCATATCCAGCATCATTGGTCAACGCCTTATTAACCCCAAGGTAATGGCCAAGTAGAAGCAACCAAGAAAACCCTTATCTGCATCCTCAAGAAGGTTGTCAATAAAACTAGTCAAGATTAGCACCTCCATATTCATCCCACCCTCTGGGAATATCACACCTCCATCCACACCCCTATAGGCACCACCCCCTATTCTTTAGTGTATGGTGTCGAATCCATCTTTCCAATCAAAGTTGAGATCCCATCACTGAGGATTTCTCTAAGGAACCTTATCAGTGAGGATGCTTGTGTTGCATGACTTATAGAGCTGGAGTTACTTGATGAAAGACAAATCAAAGCCTATGATCATCTACAAGCGTACCAAAACCACCTCAAGTGTAACTACAATAAGAAGGTTCGTCCTGGACAATTCTAGATTGGTGAACTAGTCCTAAAGAGAACCGACGTACTCAGTAGGACCGTGATAAGAAAGGAAAATTTGAAGCAAATTGGTTGGGTCCTTATACAATAACTGCTAAATATGGATCTAGGGCATACAGATTTGCTACCCTTGAAGGAGATCCCCTAGAAGAGCATATTAATATCATGCATTTGAAAAGGTTTTACACCTAATTCTTCTTGGTAACCCTACTTGTAGAAATAAAAAATACAAAAAAATAAAAAAATCAAGAAAATTAAAAAAAAAATAGTAAAGAGAAATAAATTCATCCTATGGTGAAAACCACCTTTGGCAGTACCTTGGACAAGTACGGGTGGTGAAAACCTGATTCATAGGTGCCATTTGTAGAGGGTTTATTCATTATCTACCTTGCGTCCTACTTATTTTATGCTTTCATCCACCCTATCATCCTCACCCATCCCATCCTTAGCCACTTGGTATATATTTTGATTGAGCATTGGATGATCCATCTTGGCTATCCCTCATCCTGAGCTTCTTAGTATCCCACTCTGAGCTTGTGTTGTTCATTTGATCATCGATCGGTTGGTGTCATCATATAGGATCATCCATTGTGTCAGTCTCCATCTAGATCTCATCCTGTCACATCGATCTTCTCATCCTTAGTCAAACTACGTTGTCCCTGCACTTTCACGTAGGCAAGGATGATCATTTGATCTGCCCCCAGGGCATTTTGACCATCCAGTAATGGTCATCCATCATCTATCTTCATCGCCCCCTTTTTTCTTTTATCCATGGTCGGTTGTCATTTGTCTTTTCCAAACTACGTTTCCCCTGCACTTTCACATAGGCAAGGTTGATCAGTTGATCCTCCCCCAAGGAATTTGTGTTTCATGTCTTACATCATTCATCATTGGTCACCATTGTCTTGTTTATGTTTCATCCATAGTCTTTTCAAGAACTACGAGGGCTTTGCGCTTTCACGTAGGAAAGGCTAATCTATGATCAGCCCTTGAGCCCCTAGGTCTGTAGGATGTGTCAGTCTTCAGTCTTGTGGCTTGTTTCTCTTGTATTGTCTCATTAAGTTATGCCCTTATCTAGATAGTTATTAACCAACGAGATCCACTAGTATCAGCAAATCCAATCGGTTCTGAATATCTTGTGTCATATCGATCTTTTAGTTTAGTATCCATCATCGGTCTTAACATGATACATCCTTCCTTACAGACCTCATCAACCTCATCCATCCTCTCGACCTTATGGAAAAGGACGTTTGAAATTTGATTGTGATATTTTGATACTTTTGGTTTTTGTTTATCATTTGAGCTCCCTATTATAATTAGTTAAGATCGCCATAATCTTTCATGTTATGGTGTGTTTTGGCTGATTCACATAGGGGCATATCTTGATCTTTTATTGTTGTTGTCTGCTAGTTTGTCTCACTCAGTACCCACCAAGATCCCTGTGATCTTGTTTTACGTTGGGACATCCCTTTGTGCTTGTGGTTATCCTAATGCCTGGCCTGAACAAAGTTTTCACTACTTTGGGGTGTTGGGATATCCTTCTTGTTTGTATGTTTGTTTCATGCAATAGATGCTAACTCACCTTGGTTTCCTATACCCTGGCACTTGGTGTCTTATGCTATAGCAAAAATCAGTGCTTCGAAGATGGAAAATCATATTAGGATTTCATTTCATCATCTGTTGTATTACACTCACCCTATGATTTTGGTTGTGAAAATAATGTTCCCTGCTCTCTCCCATTCTTCTCAGGATACTAAAAGTTATTGACAGGTGCCAAATTACACCCATTTTCCACAATCACTGCACATACATCTTCCCCCTTTTTAATCATGTCAATCCTTATTGATGCTTATGACCATGTGTTATTACCTTTCATGATTTACTATTCACATTATTAATTCATTACAACTTTAACTCCATTACATGTACATTATCATCCACACATATTAGGTTCATTCTACTATTCATACATACATCGTCACCTGCATCACAATGTGTTAGAATCATGCATGCATCGCCACCTGCATCACAAAGCATTATATTCATAATACATCACATCCATCATGTATAAAACATTTAGAAAAGCATCTACATAAGCCATCATACACATATACATACACATCAATAAATCAAATAACCATCCATACATAAACATATACATAAGCCATCATAGATAAAACATGTGCATACATCATATCATCATATAAGCATTTGCATCAATTAAATCATCCATAGTCCACGAATGCATAAACATGATCATTCATCCAACGCATGAACATGGTGTCAATAAGGGCTGTCATATATCATATATAAATATACCAAAAGTCCAAAGTACATCTCATAATCATGACTATCACATGAATAATATCATAATAAGCTAGTCGATGTCATCATATCTATGACCATTTTATAAAAAAATTGTCAGATCAAAATACCAGTACAAGGTCCTATAAATAGCCACTGTCACTATGACCTATCCATCCACCCTGCACCTGTCAAAACTTAGTAGCCTATCATCTACCAAATGAGCTACCCACATCTAATCTCTGAGGTGAATCAGGTACTGATCTTCTGCTTGGTGAAACACTTTGTGACTCACTAAAACCTCGGGTCTATGTCCCTAGTGTTTGGGATGGTGCTGGCATTTGTGGTGTCCATCGAACATACTAGAACATCCATTGTGTCGGGTCTAGAACTGCATGATAATATGCGGCCATCCAAAAACTTGCCTCCCTCACATTCTCCTCTCGCTTGGCAACCTGGACCTGAGTGGAATTTTGCTCTTGATGATACCTATCTCGATCTATAGTGATCACTCTCCTCTCCTACTCCTAGGCCTCCTGGGATAGTCGTAATTGTGCCATCTCTACCTGAATCAGATCTCTCATCTCCTCGGCAGCCACTACCCTAGCCACTATTGCATCCCTCTCCCCCTGTAACCCTTGTATATTTGTCCCTATCACATCACCAACCTATACTGACTGCAACTAAGCCATCACTACATCCCTATCCCTCTCTAGCTCATGTACTCTCAAACCTAATGCATCTCACTCTCTCTGTAGTGACGATACCTCTAAAACTGCCTCCTCTCCCCTCCTTTGAAGAGACTATATATGTGCCTCTACCAACTCTCTCTCACTCTGCAAAACCTGAACTCGAGCCTATGCCACATCCCTCTCTGCCCCCATAACCTACATCTATGTCTATGCTAAATCTCTCTTTTCCTACATAATACGGGCCTGCTCCCTCACCTCACCTTCTCTCTCCTGCATCAACCCCATATCTCTGACTAACTACTCTAAACAATGCACTCTATCACATAGCTCATCTTTCTCCCACTGGAGATCATCTATCTACTACCCAATGCTTGTTGACACTTGATCTGTCACCCCCTATGGCTCCCCCTGGCCCATAATATAACAACCTCTACCTGTAATCTATCACGGTCCCAACTAACAACAACCAACTCATCTTATACCCCCTATATGTCAACCTGTAGCCCATCTCTCTCCCTCCCCATCACCTCTACTTTTGTGGATAAGAGGTCAACCATAAATCTATAATCTCTCTGACCTACTACCGGTACCCTTGATAGCTTGACCCTAAGTTTGATCACCTCTACCTTAGCTATCCTCAACCTCTAATCTGTCATCTGAAGCCTCTCCACAGTATCTCTCAGTTGAGCAATAGGATCCTCTAATGCCACACAAGGAACCACAACCAATGGATTTGCATCAAAAATATCTGGAATATCTCCATCTATCTCCATAGCATCATTGCCCCACTGTACTCCTGGTCCTCCACAGTGGGGCAAACTGGAACTCTTAGTGGTTGACCATGCCTCCCCACTCTCATTAGTCTCCTTGGCTCTCCTACAACCCTCACCTCCCCCTCCAACTCCTCATCATCCTTGATTCCCCTATCTCTACAACGGAAGGTCCCTGCTCTACCACAATTTGCACCCTCCTCTATCATCTCCTACTCACCATCCTCTCTGACTGACCGCTAGCCTCAATCTTCTCCTGGGCTCCATCCTACTGTCCAACCCCTCCCATCTCCTCCTACTCAGCCTATACAAGCACTCTCCTCTGTCGTACCCTACCTCCTATGTTGGTCTGCTAAACAGCTTCACCCTCCACTGCGCATATTATCTCCACCTATGGCTCATCCTATCCTACTACATCTGGCTCTAGACCTATCCCACCCTCCTATCATCCTATATCTCTCCCACCAATGGGTCTTGCTATGTCCACCTCCACCCTAGCCCTCCTCTTTTGTCTCCTCCTCCTCCTCCTCCTCCTCCTCCTCCTCCTCCTCCTCTCTAGTTGTCCTATCGCCTCAACCTCATCCTCTCCTCTGCCCTATTGACCAACACCCTCTACATCCTCTTGTTATCCTGCTGCCCTCCCCTCCACTCCCCTCTACACCTATCTCTTGCTATCTCCACCCTCCCTCACCCCCTGGTGCTCATCCTTTGATTTGAATCCTACGGCTCCTATAATAGGCATCGTCGGTGTAATCCTCTCCCATTGGTGGTTGTGCCACCACCATTTATATCGTATCATCACTTCTATGTCCTCCACCCCAACAACTCTCCCTAAGTAGGGCACCTGCACTGTTGCCGCCCATGCCACTCTGGCATCCCTCGGTCTCAAAGCAGGTCCCCATGGTCGCTCTGGTGAGCCGATGAAACCTAACGAGTGCCTCCAGAATATCTCGTATCATCCCAAACTGCCTCAACACTCTGTCTAGTCAATGCATCTCTACTATGCACAGGTGACTCCCAATCAAGATGCACCAGCTCATAAATTAACCCCTTTGCCTCTCCTCCTCCCCCCTCCACCCCCTGAACTGTCAATACATATATGGATGCCATAATATTTCTCTCTCCTACAGTCCATCTATCACTCTCCTCCACCCATCCATATCCCCCTGCATCTTGTACCACAAAACCCAACCCCTCACCTCCCCATACCCCTAGGCCATAGGCTCCCTATCATCCTCATCTCCCTCCCTAACCACTATGGGTCTCATCACCATAATATGCTCCCATTCCCACACCTATAGTAGGGTTGTGTGTGTCAAACTCACTAACCTCCGGTAGTAGATCACATGCATATCTTTGTATAACTGTGCTAATACACAGGTACCCCATGAGATCTATCCCTCACACCACTTGACAATATGTCGAATCACCTCCATGTACCATAGACTACAAAACTTCCTGCTACGATCTGGTAAAAATATCCCATTAATCAATCCACACAAAAATAATGGTAGGGGTGGTATTCCCACTGACAAACATCTATCTAGGTCTATATGGGAAGATCCACATCTCCAAATAACACTAAAATAGTGTGATCTAACTCCATCCCTCTTGATACCACAACACTAACTAATAGCCCCACTATCGGAAACTTCAAGATGTGTTAGACATCCTCCAGCATCAGCATCATCTCCCCCGTCGGAAGATGAAATGTCGATGTCTATGAACTCCATCTCTCTATCAATGTTGTTAGCATCGCTCGATGTGCCCTCATCACCGGAACCTATAAAAAGTGCAATAATTATGCATGATCTACTCTGGTCATGGCCACTATGGTCATTGTCAGTACCTTCGACCATCACTCATGTGTCTATAATTGCTTGAAACCTTGCATCCATATTATCTAATTGTTAGTACACCTTATTCCCAGCCCTAGGACATCACTCATTTTCCTCTTTTCATTTATTTTATTTTTCTCTCTTCTTCCTCCCGCTTTTCCCTAGTTATGGAAAACTTGTCTTCCTAGCACAAGCAGATGCACCCCCTACGCCAGGGCAGACCTGCCTCAGTCTAGGGCAGATGCACCCCAGTGTCAAGGCAGATCCGCCTTGAGCTGCAGTAGGTGCGCCCCAGCGTCGGGGTAGATCCACCCCGAGCCGCGGTGGGTGCGCCTCAGCTCCAGGGCGATTCTGCCCTGAGCTGGGGCAACGATGACCCATGCTCCAAGGTGGATATTCCCCCACCCCAAGGCATCTACGCCCTAGCACTGGGGTGAGTCCACCCCAAGCTAGGGTAGGTGCACCCTAGCATCGAGGCAAATCTGCCCCAAGCCAGGGCAGGTGCACCCCAGTGCCAGGGTGATTTTTCCCAGAGCCAGGGTGACGATGCCCTGTTCTCTGAGGAAGATACATCCCAACCCCAGGGCAATTCTGCCCTGAGCTGGGGTGACGACAACCCATGCTCCAAGGTGGATACGCCCCCACCCCATGGCATTTGCGCCCTAGCATCGGGGCGAGTCTGCCCCAAGCTAGGGAAAATATGCCCCACCGTAGGGAAGACCTACCCTAGTCTGGGGTGGATTTGCCCCTCCTGGGATCGTACCAGCTCCCCCTCTAAAATTCCATCTTTTCCCTACCCATTTGTCAAAAACTAAATCTACCCATTTTTTATATTTTATCCCACTTTAGACATGTAAAATATACTGATTGACATTGTGCATTCGATCTTGACTTACTAACATCGTTTCTTCCTGAATCATCCCTCGGTCTAACAGTTTAATCAAATTCCCCTATCTAATTAAATTCATCAATATCATCTCTTGATTAAATAAATCACTTTATCTGAATCAAGTCATTTCTCTTGTTAATTAAATCAATCTATCTGATCTAATTATCCCTATTTAATTAAATAATCAATTTATTTGATTAAATCTCTAAAGTATATCCATTAAATTAAATAAATTAAAACTTTATTTAATTTAATCTAACACCATCCCTTCTAATTAAATAAATCAAAATCCTTATTTAATTAGCCTCTTATCATATTCCTCTCTTATTTGATCTAAATAAATCCATAAATCTAAGTCAAATAAGTCACATCATCTAATCTCCTGTTAAATTAATTAACCCTTGATTAATTTAACCTCATCTCATGTCACATCCTCTAGATAATGCAAGTTGCACATGAAAATAGATTTAATTCATTTATTAAATCTCTATTTTACTCACAAGGCATCTTTTGGAATATTCCCTCAATTTGAATTCAAAAATTCCAAGTCAACATGTACATCCAACAAGGCATTTAAAACCTCTTACATGTCCTTTGCCTTGAGCCATGTGGCATTTATTGCATTTTCCCTTCTCTCTTGCATGTCATTTCAACAAATTTGAATTTCAAATATTGGCATTTATTGGCACAAACCCCAAATCTTGCACATCCATCATCCATTCATAGCTTGACAAGTGGCACCATATCATTGGAGGAATGTTAGTCCCACATTGCTCAAATTTGGGCATTCATCCATCTTGGAATCCTATAAATGAAGAGCTCATCTCCTCATTTCATCATCCACAAACATTGCAAAGTTACCATGCTAAAATACTTATCCATTCTCATCCATCATTTGAATTCTTAGCTAGGCTTTTTGTAGATTTGGCTTGGATTTCTCATCTTTCATCAAAAGTGGATCAATATCATCTTCAACATATCAATATTTCATCATAGGAATTTGGAAAGGGCCAATTTTCACATCAAATTGGCACCAATTCACCCATGGGATCAAGTGTTTTCTTCTCTAATTAGGATTAAATCTAGTTTTATCTTTTGTATTGTGTTCTTCATCAATTTCTTTCCTATTTTGAGTTTGCAAATAGATTTCATGGGGAATCCTTGTTTTAGCTTGTAATTCCTTGTCTAACTTGTTTATTCATGTTGTTTTGCAGGTACTAGGAAATGGGTTCGCACAAAACTGTATCAACCTCTTCAACACATCTTCCATAGGTTCCCCTAAGGGAGTGAATTGTCGCTCAGGAGCATTGTTTGTTCTTTGTTTTCTGCGTTGAGTATTTGTAGAATTGATTGTTTGATTGTTTGACAATGATGTGTATGGTTGTGTATTCATGGTTTGGATTTTTTCTTGTCTAGGAGTAGTTAAGACCACCTTTGCATCAACAACATCATCACTACTAACAATCTTGTTTTTTTCCTAATTGTGAGGCTTATTGTTAAAACTAGTGGATGGGACGTTGTCTTTATATGCTTGTGTGTTTCCCTGTAAGATTAGGGCTCTCTCAATGTTAAAGGCCCTAGGGCCAAGCTCATCATAATATGTGATGCATTGCATTTTCAAGTGGAATAATATATCTAGATCTAGATTTTCTATGATAATGCCCACTTGTTGTTTGTCAAGAAGTGGCCACTTGCTTTTACCAACTCTTTGTCTCCACCGTTGTAAGAAATTAGTGAAAAATTCCCCTTTCTTTTGTCTAAGAGTGTATAGTTCTTCTAGATTTACATCCATATCAAGATTAAAGGAGAAGTGATCTATGAATTTATCAGTGATTTCTTAGAAATTTTTAATACCTGGATACAATTGAGAAAACCAGTCCATGGCAGGACCTGTTAAACTTCATGGGAAGAGGTGCATTAAGTAAGAATCATTAAAGGCCACCTCCATGCACATGAAATTGAATTCTTTGATGTGATCTATAGGATTTCCCCTCCCTTTGTATTTATCGAATTTGGGGTTTTCAAAGTTGATGAGGACCACAACGCCCAAAACCCACAAAAATCACAACATATACCAACAAAGAAGATGTGAGATAGAAAAATGACTCACTTTCAATTATTTTTATAAAATTAAATTATAGATTCAAAGCTTACATGTTATAGCCTCATGGGTTTCATTCATTACAACAAAATTCAACTCTAAAAAGAAAATATACTATTCGGAGCCACAATTTGCACTATCAGGGCCACCTTCTACAACCACGACTTAACCCTTTTTATTTTCCCCAATAACTGCCCTAGAATGTTTTAGAAAGATCAAATTTCCCCTTTTTGTTTTGGTGCCAAAAATCTTGCAGTTTGATTTCTGTCTTAGGAAGAATTTTTTATGAAATTCACTTTTTAGAGGACCAACTTCATGGGGCCATAACTTTTTATCCAAGTGTCTGATTTACTATTATTGCATATCATTGGAAAGCTCTCGACAAGCTCTACAACCCTTAATCATCGTAGGTTGGTTCGGCCACTTTTTGACATGTTTTGGGGCCTCTAAAGTTTTATATTTGAATTTGAAGCTGCATTGGAGAAATTTCTCGGGATGAAAACTTTAATTTCTCCCAAACCGTGAAAGGTATTGAGGTGATTCTTTTGCAACCAAAAATATTTTTCAGCTCTGCTCCTTGGGGTAAATTTTCACATCCATATGAGCCCATTTAGGTTGACTTACTAAAAATAGTAAGTGTCTATTTTTTGCTTTTTTTTTTGCCTGATTGTCTTACACCCCTTAAGTGCCATCATGGGACTAAAGAGAATAAAGTAAACATTTTTTTTTAGGTGAAGAGATTTCCCTACACCATTGGATGCTCTTGCATCAAACACCTAGGGTAATTTGAAAAGTGACCCTATCACTTCTCAAGAGTTAGAGGGAAAGCAAGATGGTTGTATACGCATAAAAATGGTCATGTCTATAATCCCTGGCAATTAATTAAATATTTATTATTTAATTAATTTAATTATATTGTTCATTCATCTTATTTCTTCTTTCATAATTAAATAAATCTATTTTATTTAATTATTTTCGTATGTCCACTTAATTAATTAAATAAATACATTTTATTTATTTAAATTGATTATCACTATTTGAATTTAAATTAAATCTTTCGATTTAATTAAGTTTAAATATCTCTCTTTCTTCTATTTTAAATTCTTCTTCTAATTAATTAAATATTTCATTTAATTAATTTCATAAACGTAATTTAATTAAATAAACCTTATTTATTAAATATCTTATGCTTTCTTTCTAAATCACAACTAGATATTTTATAAATCTTATGTTTTCTTCTCATATCATAATTAAATATTTTATTTAATATGATATCTCCTTTCTTCAAAAATCCTAATTAAAGCTTTCTTCTTATCACAAACTTTCTTCTGCTTTAAAAGCTTAATTAAATATTTCATTTAATTAAGAAAAAGCTGAATATCATCCATAAATAAATAATTGAATTTTTAATTCATTATTTATTAGCTTTTAAATCTTTCTTTTATCTTTTTAAAAGAAAGATGATTTTTTATCTTCTTAGCTTTTCCTCTTTCATAAAAATAGAAAAATCTTGTTTTCAGGTTTTCTTCTATTTTCTCTTCAGTTTCATCCATCTTCGACCGTTTGATCTGTCAAAAGTTATCATAGCCATTGATCATATTAGCCAATCAGAAGCTTTTGAAAACTCCATAAATACATCCTCTCACAATTCATTTAGGGGGTTGATTCTTAAGTATCCTCACTCTGTTAGAATTATTCTTCAAATATTCTATCTTTCATCCATCATTCTCCTTCAAACCTTTATCACATCGTTATGCTTCAGAATTGAGCAACCAACATTCTTCCAACAATCAACCTTTGAAATCTTGCATCCTTGTGTAGGTGGAGAAGAGCCATGGAGATCAATCAACACTAGTTTGAAAATTGGTTTGCACGTTCTTTGTTTACTATTTTTATTTTCATTCTAGTTTGTACTTCATGGTGCTTGATAGGATTTAATTTGTTTATTATCTTCAATGCATTTAAACCTTTGATTTTATTTCCCTATCTACAAAATGGTGCCCACCATGGGGCCTTGCCCCATTTTTAACATCTACTTGCAGATTTTTCTGACAGGTTTTCGCGTTCCAGAATTCAGTTTTTGAAAAAATTCAACGTTTTAGTGCATTTGGGATTTTCTGTCGTGCATCTGACAGTTTATGTCACGCATCTGATGGTTTATGTTGCGCATCTAGGGACTATTTCGGCGCATATGTGAATTTCTGAAGAGCATTTAGGAAACAAAATAGCGCATTTGTGGTCTGTTTTAGTGCATCTGGGAGTTTCTGTAGGGCATATGTGGTCTGTTTTAGCGCATCTGGCTTTTTTTTTAACATATGACAGTTTTTACAGTTTTTTGCAGTGCATCTGAGGGTTTCTGTCATGCATCTGGGAGTTTCTGTAGTGCATATGTGGTCTGTTTTAGCGCATCTGGCTCTTTTTTTTAACATTTGATAGTTTTTACAGTTTTTTGTAGCGCATCTGAGGGTTTCTGTCACACATCTGGGAGTTTTTGTAGCACATATGTGGTCTTTTTTAGTGCATCTAGCTCTTTTTTTAACATTTGATAGTTTTTACAGTTTTCTGCAGCGCATCTGAGGGTTTCTGTCACGCATCTAGGAGTTTCTATAACACATATGTTGTCTGTTATAGCGCATACAGGGTCTTTTCTAACATTTGACAGTTTTTACAATTTTTTGCAGCACATCTAAGGGTTTCTGTCATGCATCTGGGAGTTTCTGTAGTGCATATGGGGTCTGTTTTAGCACATACAGGGTCTTTTTCAGCATGTTCATAAGAAATCTTAAAATGGCCATATCTTGCTCATTTTTTGGTCTTTTTCAGAGATTTTTTTTTGAAATGGGGTAGAATTTCATAAGCTATCTAATGGTGTAAGTTTTTATCAGATTTGACAAAGTTACAACTTTCAAATTCTCACATATTTGAAAAAAAAATTGCTTGTTTTGGGATTTAATCACACTTTTGCTTGCATACATGTGTTTCTTCTTGTCTTGGTGACTTGTTGGTGAATCATATAGAGCTGAAAAAGCATTGGAATTAGTCACAACATCAATTTGGAAAGCGAAAATAACCAGGTGCACTTGTTTCATCCTTCATCTCTTAATCTTCTTTGTCACACATTTCAATTTGGGGCATAAAATTAATCATTATTTGCAAACACATTTGGATTTGGGCTCTTAAAAAAAAATTAAAAAATTTGTCTTTAATCACATTTCAAAAATTGGGTCTAAAATTAATCATTTTTTTCCATCACATCTTGATTTGGGATCTAAAAAGAACGAGTGCTTCATTGTTTTCTTCTAAACATTTCAATTTTCTAAAGGGAAATTAATCACTGTGAGCATGAATCAAGTGTGTGTGTCTTCCAAAACACCTCACTTGGTTCGCTTTTGTCATACCCTTTTTAGGAGGCCTGCTTGGAGCACACACCCCTCCAAGGGACGACCTCAATCAAAGTGTGAATCGAAAGACATGCTTGTTTGGAAGTTGGAATCTTATCACTCTGAGCTAAGCCCCAAAGAACTTTATACCTTTGGGAAGTGAAGGTGAAGGGTGGGTTACCCCTTTCTCCTGGCTTATTGGCAGAATTTTTCTTTCAAATCATTCCTTAGTCAACCTTGTGTAAACTAGCTTGAGACTTAACTGGACATACCCCACTTGACTAGTTATAGGGCTTGTTGGTGTGTCTTCTATGTGTGCTTGTTATTACATTATTTAAATTTCAAAATTGAAACTTGCTTATGTGTCTTGCATGAGTGATTTATGGTGTGTACATGTGTGATCATTCATTTAAATATTGCCAAATCAAGTTAAACACCAAACACATAAAGACAAGTCACTTTACATGTTCTTCCAACACATTCACATCATATCCATTTCATCCTAATCAATTCAAGCCATCCAATCTAATCATTCCACATCATCACCATCACCACTTGTCAAAATGGTCATAATCATAAACAAGCCCAATCCTAAACCTAAGCCCGAGATCATAATTCAAGGAGTCCCTTTCTATAGTCCAAATAATGAAACAAAACCAAAACCTAAAATCAGATTTTGAGGGGCTTCTCCTTCCACCTCATACCAATCTAATCCATCCACTTCTTTGTGTGTCAGTACCACATCAACCTATCAATCCACATCACGACAAACACATGTGAATTTAAGTCCACCTAGGCAACAAAATTAAGAGCCATTAAGTTCTAATGCAACCATTCACAAGGGGAACACTGATCTAGGTTATGTACTCTTGAAGTATATCATACCATTATACAGTAAAGATAAAAATCCTAAGCCAACGCTTTCCACCCATACACCTACAAAGGATGTGACCCAAGGGCTACAAGCAAGGAATCAAACATTGCCATGTCATTCAACACGTATACCTCAACATACAAAAGAATCCTCAAACATCATGCCAAGTCCTTCAAGCCAACCATGTCATCCACAACCCCTTGATCCAATTCAAGAGTCTCCCTTCACAAGTCCAAGTCACCCTCTATCATGCTCCTATGTTGTTGACCATCAAGAACATGACAAGTATCTCCATGAGTCATCCCTTTCCACCTCCATTCAAATAAGTCATGAGGTATTTCAAGAGGACAATCCTAAACATGTGGAAACACTACCCCCTCATCCACATAAAGATCAACACCCTCCCAATGATTCCATTCATAACATACCTAATACTGTTCATGATCAATCTTCCATCTTTGATCAAGACCCCTTTTATGATCAAGAAGACCATGATGATCCTCTTAGCCAACTTTATGCATTCCATGGTCAATAGCTTTCCACCTCACCCATCCATGATGCATAAACATCCACTTCCCTTGATGAGACATATGCCTCCCAAGCACATATACAAGTTCAAACAAATACCTTGGATCTAAGTGAACACAATGCTCATCAAGATCCTAATGATCCCCCATCACCCACTATGGACCCCATTGCAAGTCCTCCATCCTATCCTATTGGTCTCTCCACCCTCATTCATGAATGTTCCTCCTTAGAACAACATCAAGCATTATCTTCTCCATCCAATAAGGAACTCATGTCTAGTGTTCCACCTACACCTAGTCTCATTGTCCATTGCACACTCCAAAACATGAACCACCAAGATAAAGGTCTAGACCTTCATGAACAAGATGTTTTGGAGCCCATCCATGTCAAAATCCCTCCATGCTCTTATGACCTTGGACCTACACCCCAAGGACAACAACCTAAAGATGTTGGTACTTCCTCCATGCCTCCCAAGTCCACTTTCCATCATACAACCTATCGTATCCCTAAAACATATGTTGCCATTCCCCCTCCATCATCCTACAAATGGCAAAAGCATGTGACCATACACCTTCCACCATCAACTTTGCCACCATTGCTTCCAACTCCTAATATCCCTCGATCCACTCTACCACCATTGCTTCCAACTCCTAATATCCCTCCATCTAATCTACCTCCACTTCTCCCAACACCTAATATCCCCATTATCCAATCCCCTTATCCCTCCATCCATAAATACCCTAACACTCTAACCATGACCAACAAATGCAATACAAAGGTGGCAAACATGAAGTCTCCATCCGTCCCAATTAAATCTGTATGGATTCAAAAGCAATACACTCTAATGCCTCTAATTTATAGCAAGTCAAAATCCTAAGGGTTCTCATGCCTTAGGACATCAATACAAAAATTCAAATCAAAATACATCTAAAAAGGTATATAAGTCCATACCTCCAAAAGTAAAGACCAAAACTAAAATGGTTTGGGTACCTAAGAAAAAAGAAATCAAGTTAAATGAGGCATCCACATCACAAAAATCCCAACCATCCACTTCCATCCCACATTCTCATTCCATTCAAAAGTCTCAAATTCCTAAGTCCCACAAGCCAAATAAAAATCATAAAAATACTAAGTCTATGTGGGTACCAAAAACACATCATCCACCACCTCCTAAGAAAACATCTCCATTGTTTCCTACACCCTATCCACATCAAAAGCTTCCACGTTTATCACAGTGTGTGCAACCATTGGTCATGGTTCCCTTCCATTTCACAACAATTCCACATACCTCCATCTCCCCATCCTTCATCAAACATCCATATCTCCTACCATCCAAATGGTCTAAGTTTTCAAAGCCTCCCATTCATATTTTACATAACCCATATAAACCATCATCCTCTACACAACCACATCATAACCGCTTTCATCTACCTAATCCAATCTTCGTGTCATCCCTACCAAAATCTATGAGCACTTGACATGGTCCATGCAAGGACATCCATATCTAGTGGGACTACCACCTTTCATGGGACTAGAAACTTGAGTCCCTCCTATCCATATTCCCTTTCTATCCAAAAAGACAAAAAAAGTAAAGAAAAAAAAAAGTAAAGAGAAATCCCTTCGTCTAATGGTGAAAAAAAAACTTGCAACAGGGTTGATAAGCACCAATATCGAAAATTACAATGAAACTGGGCACAATGTTTTATCTATCCAACCATTTGCCGCATCATATCATTATCCATTTACGCATCTTTTGAAATATCACATATCTAATATTAAGTCCACCTATCCACTATTCCTTTGATCTTGATGAAGATATAGGGCCAAAGGTTGAAACATGTTTTGGGTATCTCTTGACATACCTCATCTGATCTAAACCAATCATGTCATTATCCTATTGTCATACATTTTGTCTAGAAACATCCTAAGTCTTGTACCTAGAATGAGGCATGTTATTCCTATGCAACATAGTCTTTGGAAATCACATCCTTGCTCTCTTATGATGCATACATCCATTTCATTCACTATGACTTATCCTTTCCATCCATCTATCATGAGTCTTTTATCCCTTATCCAATCACCCACCCTTTCATCCATCAATCTCTCATCTCACGTGTAAATTAATTTTCCTTATTTTCCTTGTCATTTAGATATCTAGGCACAAAGGCTACCCAATTACAATCCTTAGACCCAAAACCAAAAATCAAACATCTCAAACTCCAAAAACATTTCAAAAATACAAAAGAATCAAAACATCTAAAATGCAAAAATCAAAACATCAAAACTCAAAAAAAATTCAAAATATTTCAAAATACAAAAATTCAAACATTCTCAAAGCATAAAAACCAAAGATCTCAAAATCAGTATCCGCATTCTAAAATCAAAAAATCAAACATTTCAAAATTCAAAAATCAAAGACGAAAAAAAAATTGGAATCAAATATCCCTAAAATCAAATATCCAACAAAATCTAGCAAATCATCCAATATCTAGAATTCTTCTAATTTCATTCATTTAATTCAACACTTCCAATCTTAAACTACTTTAACTAATGACCCAATGAATACCTCTTATCGGATCAAAATCCTATTACTGTAAATTACCATCAGTTTATTATAAATAGTTTCTTCAAATCAATCAACCATCTTTCAATCATTCAAGTAATAATCCAAATGCAAGTCAATCTTTAATCCATACCAATCAAGTTAATCAATTTTGTCAAATTATCCAATCACATCCGTTGGTCTTGATCCTAATCTTGTCATAAACCAAATCAACTAGTCAATCAAACAATTATCATCATCCTTGTAAAGGTTTCAGGGTTACGCCGCTTCTACAAATAGACAACACTATCATCACTAATAATCAATCAATCAATCAACGGTTGTTTTGATGTGTGTCTGTTTGTTTTTAGAATATTTGTGCATGTTGTTGTTGTACAGCATTATTTTATTTTGCATTTGTATCAAATCCATAACACCCAGCTAATATTCATATCTTGTGTGTTGAACATTTTTTTACTATCCTTTACATCTTAAGGTCATATATCACCTTGTAGTAATAGGGACTTTAATTTCAAACATTTCCTCATACATCTAGACAAGGGTTAGACATAATCACAATTTGTGATACATCACCTTGGTCCTTATACCTTGGTGCATATCGTCTAGTGCTATATCAAACATCATGGTTGCTCACTTTCATTGCAGCATAACGCATCCTTTCATCTCCTTCATTCACATTCTCTCTTGCATCATTCAACTTATCCCTCCTTTATCATTTCATTTCATTTCGAGAGAATACCCGTGTTTGTCCAACCCACCTATCCTCTCGAGGGGGCATCATCAATATCAAAAATTAGAAACATATCAGGGGCAAATTTTTTATTTTCTTTGTAGCCAATGTGTTCTGCCACATCACTCAAAAGAAAAACATAATGGCAAAACACGCGTCCATAATCCCTGCAACTAATTAAACACATTTATTATTTAATTAATTTAACTATATTGTTCATTCATCTTATTTCTTCCTTCTACAATTACAACTATCTTTATTTAACTATTTCACATGTCCACTTAACTTTCAATGTTTACCATTTATTTGAAACTAATTATCATCGCTTAACTCCTAAATAAATTTTTTATCAATTGCTTAAATATCTCTCTTCTTCTATTTTAAAATTATTCTTCTAATTAATTAAATGTTTCATTTAATTAATTTCATAAAAGTGATTTAATTAAATAAACCTTATTTAATTAAATATCTTATGCTTTCTTTCTAAATCACAACTAGATATTTTATTTAATTGTGAAATCTTCTGTTTTCTTCTCATATCATAACTAAATATTTTATTTAATATGATATCTTCTGCTTTCTTCAAAAATCCTAATTAAAGCTTTCTTCTTATCACAAACTTTCTTCTACTTTAAAAGCTTAATTAAATATTTTATTTAATTAAGAAAAAGCTGAATATCATCCACAAATAAATAATTGAATTTTTAATTCATTATTTTATTATTTCTAAATTTCTTTTACCTTAAAGAGATGATTTTTATCTTCTTATTTTCCAAAAATAGAACTGCTTTCAGTTTTCTTCTATTTTCTTCAGCTTGTCCATTTTCGTTCATTGATCCACCAAGAATTTTATCATGTCATTGATCGCACGTTCAATCGTGTTTTCTTTGAAACTCTATAACACAAATCACAATTCATTTAGGGGTTGATTTTGCGATCTCACTTATCAAAATTATTCTTCAATATTTATCTTCATCCATCATTCTCCTCAAACTCTTTAGTATATTGTTATGTCAAGGAGTTGAGCAAACCAACATTTCTCCAACAATCAACCTTCAAATTCATCCTTGTGCAGGTGGAGAAGAGCCATGGAGATCAATCAACACTAGTTTGAAAATCGGTTTGCACGTTCTTTGTTTACTATTTTTATTTTCATTCTAGTTTGTACTTCATGGTGCTTGATAGGATTTAATTTGATTATTATCTTCAATGCATTTAAACTCTTTGATTTTATTTCCCTATCTACAATGGTTATGTTAAATGTTGTGGTTGCGTTGTTGATATGTGGTTGTCATTGATGTCAACACTATTAGCATTAAGTCATGAGAAGTTGTATATGCCGAGGATATTGAAAAAATTGTAATGGAATGAGTTGCAGGCTGTCAGTGGTGAAGTGAAGTTCAGTCTATCGATGAGTTTAGTACATTGATGATCAGAGGTTTTGGACTAAAGGGTTTGTTTTCGAGTATATCTAGTCTATCCATGTTGAGTTTCATAGATCTGCATGAAGATTTGATTGAGTTATGAGCAGTTGTGTTCTAACAATTTTTTTGTTGCTTTAGTTGGTGTTCCTAAATGAAGATGATGTGATTCTAGTAAGTTCAATTGTTGTGGATGATTCTATGGTGATTCATGATGTTTTTGGATGTTTCTAGATCATTCTATATCTTTGTTTCACATCCACGTTGATTGGTGTGCTTGCGATTCGTGATTTTCTCTTGCGTGTTTATGTTTTTCATGTTCATGACCGACAAGGTGGTTCTAGCATGTTGTGGATCCTCAAAATTGTTTGAAGTATTTTTCATGTTTGAGATGTTATTATGGGTGTTCACTATGTTGTGGCTGACCTTGGTTGATTAGCATTGATAATTGTTATTGATTTGGGCTGGCAGTTTATATTCATTTTATTATTTTTTTGAACTCGACATGTAGAGATGTAATTTCTTGTTGTAGATATACATAAGCAATTTTTTATTCAATTTGAAGGTGGGATTTGTGTATGGTGTGTGTGAATAATGTTCTAAATAATTCAAAGGCAAAGTAGAGAGTGAAGAAGAGTGAAGAAGTGTTCATGTGCCTAATCAAAACTATAATTAGGCATTAGAAAATGCTATTTTGTCAGTTCAAATCCCTACAGATGCAATCTGAATCTTTCTGTAAGACAGTGCATCTTCCTTTGGGAAGTAAGCCTTGTTGTAATTAAGCAGTGTGCTCTAGGCAGTTACCTAAATGCATGCACATTCCCTATTTTATTCTTTATACTTTTAACATTGTATAATCTTGTGGACTGACCTCCATAGTGGTTTTTCCCCTAACAGGCTTTCCACGCAAAAAAAATCTTGGTGTTATGTGTGTTTATGTTGTGTTGATGATTTATGCTTTCATGGTTATTAGTCAAATCTAAGAATAAGGATTAATAAGTTTAATAAGTTTGAATTTCTATGATAATTGATTCACCCCCTCCTCTCAATTTTTTTCCCTTGTGTTGCCAACACTGGTATCAAAGCAAGTTCTGAAGAAGTTTGGTCAGATTGGAGTGTGATCCGGGATGGCTACATACAAAAGGATATAGTCCTAGATTTGATGGAACAAATTATTCTATTGTGGAAGACTCAATGAGCTATCGAGATGCAACAGGAACCTTCCGAACATTACAACAATAGTGTATAATATTTATTACAATTATTCCACTACTACTACTACTTGGAAGATTAGGATTCTGAGATAACATTTGAAATGGCTAAGGAAGTAATTGTTGAGTGCTTGACTAATTCTAGATGACTAACAACAGACTTTGAAGAATACACATGATCTAGAAAAGTTGAAACTTTGTATGAAGGTGATGCTAATGTGAAGATTGCTAAGCTACAAAGTCTAAAAGGGAAATATGAATTGTTGAGAATGGGTGATGATGAGAACATTACTTCTTTCATGCAAAGAGTGAATGAACTTTTTTGTGGTATTAGATGTGTTGGTGGACAGTTGGAAAAATTAGAGATTGTTGCTAAAGTGCTTAGATCCTTTCCTGTTGCTTACAAAGTCAAAGCTATAGCTATTGAGGAGCTCTAGAATGTGACAAATGTAACCAAAGATATGTTGATTGGTAAGCTTACTGCTTTTGAATTGAGTGAATTTGGTGATGCCCTTCCTAAGGTAGAATTTTCATTCAAGGCTACTAATTTCAGAAGAGATAAACAAAGATATGATCAGGGAGAAAGTTCTAGAAAGGTATTCAAGTATGGGGAAGAAATGAGATAGTTTGAAGAAGAAGAAAGCTAACTGGATGAGCTTGAAGCACTGATTGTCAAAAGAGAATCCAGAGGACAAGGCAAGTATAAAGGAAAGTTGCCTATTAAATTTTTTTCTTGCAATAAGATAGGTCATTTTGCATCAAGGTGTCTGGAAAGAGTCCCTAAGCCAATACCTAACAAGGCTAGATTTCAAAGGAAGTGTTATTACGTTGCTAATGAAGGTGTGACAAATGATGAATCTGATAAAGGAAATGTAAGTGAGGATGAATGGGTATTTATTGCTATCAAGGAGAATAATATTGTATCTACTAAATCTACTAGTTGTTCAAATGTGGAGAAAGCCCTAGTTGCTCGAGTTGAAGAGAAATATAAATGGGTGATTGACAGTGGATGTTCACATCATATGACAGGTGATAAAAGTAAGTTTGTGAGCTTGGAAAAGTATGATGGTGGTGTTGTGAGATTTGGTTATAACACAGCTGGTGTAACTTGTGGCAGAGGATGAATTTCTCTTTATGGTAAGCATAATACTAATGATGTCCTATATGTGGAAGGTCTAAAGCATAATTTTTTAAGTGTTGGACAGATGGTTGATAAGGGATGCAATCTCCAGTTCAAGGATGGAATGTGCAGGATATTAAGTTCTAAAAATGTGATTGCATCAGGTACAAAAACAAAAGGTAATATCTTTCACCTATGTGCTACTAGCAAAAGTTATTTGATTGCTCAAGTTGATGAAAGTTTGTTGTGGCATAGGATAATTTTTCATGTTAACTTTGATAACATTATCAAGATAAGTTCTACTAAGGATGTGAGATATCTTCCTAAGTTGGTGAAACCTACTAATGTTATATGTAAGGAATGTCAGTTAGGGAAGCAAACTAGAATTTTATTTCAGAGCAAACAACATTATTCAAATGAATTATTGGAGGTTGTGCATACTGACTTGTGTGGTCCTTCTAGAATCAGAAGTTTAAAAGGATATAGGTATTTCATGTTGCTTATTGATGATTATTCTAGAATTATGTGGGTTACTTTCTTAAGGGAAAAATTTGAAGCTCTAGAGAAGTTCAAGATCTTTAAGGCTATGGTTGAGATAGAGATAGGTTTGGAGATTAAATGTCTGAGATCAGATAGAGGTGGTGAATTCACTTCTAGTGAGTTTGATTCTCTTTGTGAAAAGCATGGAATAAAGAGGCAATTATTTTCCCCACAGACCCCTCAACAAAATGGAGTTGTGGAAAGGAAGAACAGGACAATTGAAGAAGCTGCTAGAACAATGATGCTGGAAGGAAATTTTCCTCATATCTACTAGAGAGAAGCTATGAGTATTGTTGTTTACACTCTCAACAGAGTACAAATCAAAGGTAATACTGGTAAGACCCCTTATGAGCTATGGTATGGTCATAATCCTCCTATTAGATATTTCAAAATCTTTGGAAGTAGATGCTTTATAAAAAGGGATGAAGATATAGGAAAGTTTGATGCTAGGAGTGATGAAGGAATCTTTTGGGTTATTCCACTAAAAGCAAGGCCTACCAATGTTACAATAAGAGATTGAGGAAAATGGTTGAAAGTGAAAATGTCAAGGTTGATGAAGACATAGCTAGACCATCCAAAACCTATGGATATGATTTAGATGATTAAAATGACACTACAAATAAAGGAAAGAAAGTTCAGACTTCAAATCAAGTTTAAATCATTCCCGTGAATCAAGAAAATAAAGAGGAAGGAGAAACAAGTGAAAGTGTAGAAGAATGAACACAAGAACCTAAAGTTGAAGAATTTCCTAAGACTCTAAGGTATGTGAGATTGAATCATTCAAAAGATCAGATTATTAGTGATAAGAACAAAGGTGTCCAGACTAGGAGAAAAATTGTAGAAGAATACTATTTGATTTCAAAGATTGAGCCTAATAGTGTGAATGAAGCATGCAAATATGAACATTGGGTTGAAGTAATGAAAGAAGTGCTACAGTAGATTGAGAAGAATGATACATGGATTCTTGTTCCCAGACCTAAGGATAAAAATATGATTGGAACTAAATGGGTCTTTAGAAACAAATTGAATGAGCAAGGTGAAGTTGTTAGAAACAAAGAAAGATTGGTGTGTAAAGGATACTCTCAAATGGAAGGAATTGACTTTGAAGAAACTTTTTCCCCTATTGCTAGAATTGAGGTTGTGAGATTATTTCTTGCTTATGCTATTTACAAGAACTACAAGGTTTACCAGGTGGATGTCATGTCAGCATTTCTTAATGGTGAATTGGAAGAAGTGTATGTTGAGAAACCTGCAGTTTTTAGTTGACTGATAAGGGAGACATGGTTTGCTGATTGAAGAAAGCATTGTATGGACTTAAGCAAGCCCGTAGAGCATGTTATGATAGATTGGACAAATATTTGTTGAATCTTGGATTTAACAAAGGCACTATTGATAGTAATTTGTATTTCTAGATTGATCATGATAAAGATGAGTGTGGAAGTCTTTGTTGATGATATCATTTTTGGAGGAGATGATGGTTTGTGCATGAAGTTTGCTGATGAGATACAAAGTGAGTTTGAGATGTCTATGATTGGAGAGATGAAATTATTTTTGGGATTGAAAATTACTCAGTTAGATAAAGGGATCTTTATAGCTCAGTCCAAGTATGTGAAATAATTGTTAAAGAAGTTTGGTATGGAAGAATCAAAGCCAGTTGGTACACTTATGGTGACTGGATGTAAGTTAACACAAGATGATGATTCCAAAAGCTAACCCTCACAAACCAGACATGTATCAATGACTGCGGATTGCTTTATTTGTTTCAAATTAGACCTGTAATATCATGAATGTCATATGCATGTTGCAAGATTTTGGGTTGATCCTATGAACTTGGGCGTGACAGCTTGTGGACAAGATTTTATACTAAGGAAATAAATGATTTTGGCCTAAGGTATCCTAAAGATGATGACCCATTTTGAGTGCTCAATGTTGATTGGTGAGATGAATGACAAAAAAAGTATGTAGGTGTTGTTTCTTTGGAAAGAAGTTGATTTCATGGTTAAGTAAGTAGAAGCTACTTTATTTATCTAATTGCTAGAGGTTTTAATACATTGTTACAATAATTGTACCAATTATTGTGGATGAAGAAATGTTGAAGGATATCAGAGTTGTGTATGACGAACCCACATATTTTACATAATCATGTTATTAAGATTTAAGAACTGTGTTACCAAAGACCAAGCATATATCTATCAAGTTTCACTTTTTGAGAGAGAAGGTGAGTGAAAAGGAAGTCAAATTGGAGTATGTGCCTACTAAGGAACATATTGTAGATATCCTTACCAAGCCATTTCCTAAGGATACTTTTGAGTATCTCAGAGGGAAGTTAGGGGTGATTACCCCTCCTAATCAGAACTAAGATGCATTGTTTTGCATCAATATGTGCATTTCACATTCATATCTTGATCCAGATTGATGTTGTGGTGGTTGCTACTTAGGGGGAGTAGTCAGATTTTCAGATGTTCAGATATGTGGTTCAAAGCTTGTATAGAATAGATCTTTGTCATTGATGTCAAAGGGGGAGAAGAGTAATGTGAAAAAAATTCTAGGGGAGAATAACCTTTTAGGGAGAAGAGTCATGTGAAAGAGTTGAGGAGAAAAAGAGTCAAAACCTAAGGGGGAGTAAGTGCTAAGAGATAGTTGCATTGATCATTTTTTCACATCATGTGTTGCCATCAATTCCAAAGGGAGAGATCGTTGAGTGTTGTGTTTTTGTTGTTGATATGTGGTTGCCATTTATGTTAACACTATTAGCATTAAGTCATTAGAAGCTGTATATGTCAAGGATATTGAGAAAATTGTAATGGAATGAGTTGCATGTTGTCAGTGGTGAAGTGAAGTTTAGTCTATCGGTGAGTTTAGTACGTTCATGATCAAAGTTTTTAGACTAAATGGTTTTTCTTTGAGTATATCTAGTCTATCCACGATGAGTTTCATTGATCCACATGAAGATTTAATTGAGTTATGAGCAGTTGTGTTTTGACAGTTTTTGTGTTGCTTCAGTTGGTGTTCTTCAATGAAGATGATGTGATTCTAGTAAGTTCAATTGTTGCAGATGCTTCTTTGGAAATTCATGATGTTTGTTGATGTTTCTAGACCATTCTCTATCTGTGTTGCATGTCTGCATTGATCGTTGTGCTTGCAATTGGTAATTTTCTCTTGTGTGTTCATGTTTTTCATGTTCATGGCCGACAAGGTGGTTGTAGTGTGTTGTGGATCCTCTAACCAATTTTTTTTGAAGTGTTTTCATGTTTTAGATGTTATTTTGGGTCTTCACTATGTTTTGGCCGACCTTGGTTGATTTGAATTAATAATTGTTATTGATTTGGGCCAACAGCTTATATTCATTTTATTATTTTGTTGAAGCTGGCATGTAGAGATGTAATTTCTTGTTGTAGATATATATAAGCAATTGTTTATTCAATTTGAAGGTGTTCTTTGTGTATGGTGTGCATGAAAATTTTCTAAATCATTTGAAGGTAGAGTAGAGAGTGAAGAAGTGTTCATATGCTTAACCAAAACTGTAATCAGGCATTAGCAGATGCTATTTCATTAGTTCAAATCCCTATGGATTTAATCCAAATCTTTCTATAAGATATTGTGTCTTCCTTTGGGAAATAAACCTTGTTGTAATTGAGTAGTGTGCTCTAGGCAGTGTGCTTGAATGCATGTGCATTCCCCATTTTATTCTTTATACTTTTAACAGTGTATAATCTTGTGGACTGACCTCCACCGTGGTTTTTCCCCTAATAGGGTTTCCACATAAAAAAAATCTTGGTGTTATGTGTGTTTCTGATGTGTTGATGATTTATGCTTTCATGGTTATTAATCAGATTTGAGAATAAGGGTTAATAAGTTTAAATTTTTGTGACAACTAATTCACCCCCCCTCTCAGTTGTTTGCCCTTGTGTTCCCAAGGGGTCTCTGCATATTTTTTTTCTTGTGCTTCTATCCTCACGGCTATCTAGGATTTCTTCTATCTCTTCCTTCTCTGAAGAAGGTGCTAAAATTTTCAATTGTTCATTTATTGGCCCTCCTCTATATCACCTTCATGATACTTTATCACATTGGAAATGTTGAACACAGGAGAAATGTTTATTTCACAAGGAAACTCTACCTCATAAGCATTTCATGAATCATGCTTCTTCAAGCTCTTGCGTGGTCCTAACTTCTTCATCTTTAACTTGTTGTATGTACCAATTGGAAACCTTTCCTTTCACAAATAAACTGTGACCTACCTGGAACTCCGTATGCCTCATTTTCTAATCTCCCTAAGCCTTATATTGTGAGTTCATCTTATTGATATGTTTTCTTCACCTCTTCGTGCAAATTCTTCAGGTGCTCAACAAAATCTTTAGCCTCAACACTACTCTTCTCCCCCTTATCCATCTTTCTCAGTTCAAAATTAGTTTTGGGACTACTCCCATATAAAATCTAGAATGGTGATTTACTAGTGCTCCTATTGATAGAATTGTTGTAAGAAAATTTTGCCTTTGGTAGAATCAAATCCCATCCCTTGGTATTATCTCCAACTAAGCATCTTAGCAAGTTACCCAAACTCCTATTCACCACCTTTTTTTGTTCTTCAGTCTATGGATGGTGTGCCAAATTGAACTTCAAATATGTCTTCAATTTCTTCCATAATGTCCTCCAAAAATAACCAACAAATTTGGTATCTGTATCTAAAACTATACTCTTTGGTAGACCATGTAGTCTCACCAGCTCTCTGAAAAACAACTCTACAACATGAACATCATTATTGGTCTTATGACATGGAATGAAATGTACCATCTTTGAAAATCTATCCACCACCACAAATATGGAATCATGCCCTCTCTATGTCCTTGAAAATTCAAGAAAAAAATTGATGCTAATATCCTCCCATGGCCTCTTAGGTACAAGTAATGGTTGATACAATCCAATATTCTATCTTGTTCCTTTCACCATCTGACATACTCTACAACTTTGTACAAACTTCTTCACATCTTGTTGTAACTGTGGCCAATAATAATTCTCACTTACAAGAGAAATGGTCTTATCTTGACCAAAATTTCTAGCCAATCCTCCACTATGCTTCTCCTTGATTAGATTCTCTCTCATAGAACTCCTTGGAATGCACAATTGGCTTCCTCTAAACAACATCCCATCTTGGATTAAGAAATCTAACAATCTCATCCTATCCAATGTAACAGGTTCCAAACAAGCTTTCCAATCTTCTGCAAAGTTTGGATCTTCAGGATACAAACTCTTGACTTCATTGAAGCAAACAACCTCTATATTCATTTCTTTGAACAAATTTTTCCTTCTACTTAAGACATCTGCAACTCCATTTGACCTTCTACTCCTGTGCTTAAAAAAAAAAGTATAACTTTGCAAAAACTCAACCCATTTTAAGTTCCTTTGATTCAACTTTCCTTGACTATTAAGATGCTGCAAAGCCTAGTGATTAGTATATAAAACAAATTCTTTTGGCAACAAATAGTGTCTCCATTTCTTCAAATCCTGAACTATAGCATAAAACTCTTGATCATAGAAAAAAATATTTCTTCTTCGCATCATTTAACTTCTCACTAAAATAGGCAACAAACTTACCTTCTTGACTCAAAACAACTCCTATGCTAGTGCCACTAGCATCACAATCTATCTGAAAGACCTTATTGAAATTTGGAAGGGCCAAAACAAGTTGCTCTATAACTTTCTTCTTCAACATATCAAAACTTTTGGCTTCTCTTGTGGTCCACTTAAACTCTTTTCTATCCCCTCTCATTGCTTCAGTTAGGGGTGCACAAATACTACTAAAATTATTAATAAACTTTCTGTAAAAACTTGCTAGACCATGAAGTGATCTTACCTCTGTAACACTCCTTGAGGTAGGCCATTCAATGATAGCTCTCACCTTCTCTGGATCCATTTTAAGACCCTCTATTGAGACAACAAATCCCAGATACACCAACTCTCTCTATACAAAACTACATTTCTTTAAATTAATCAACAACTTCTCCTCCTTTAGCTTCTCAAAAAATCTTTGGATATGCATCGAGTGCTACTCCAATGTCTTACTGAAAATAAAAATATCATCTAAATAACCAATAACAAATTTTCCTAAAAATTCTTTCAATACCTCATTCATAAGCCACATAAATGTGCTTGGTGCATTGGTTATCCCAAAAGGCATGACTAGCCATTCATACAAGCCCTTCTTGGTTTTAAAGGTTATCTTCCATTCATCTCCTTCTCTAATTTGGATTTGGTGATATCCACTCTTCAAATCTATCTTCATGAAGTACTCAACTTCACTCAAACAATCCATAATGTCATCCATTCTTGACAAGAGAAATATATACTTGATGGTGATCTTGTTGATGGCTCATTGATGGCTCTAGAATCTATACACATCTACATTTTCCCATCCTTCTTTGGTGCTATAAGTAATACAGGTACTGCACACAGAATCAAACTCTCTCTGATCAATCCCTTCCACAACAACTCTTGCACTTTTCTATTCAACTCTTCACTCTCTACTGGAGTCATACGATGAGCTTCCTTATTTGGAAAACTGGCTCAAGGAATGAAGTCCATCTGATGACTAGTCTTTCTTATGGGAGGTAAACCTTTAGGTACATTATTAGAAATAATATATTGAAACTCATTCAAAAAATCTGAAACCTCTACAAGTACCTTAGTAGTATCTTCTTTATCAACTCTAGGGATCAATACATAACACATATGCTCATGCTTCATACCTTCTAGGAACTTTGTTCCATCAACCAAACAGATTCTTGCATTATTGCATACCTTTTCTTCTGCCTCTTTCAAGGGTTTCAACTTATGATGAACCCCATCATTTGTCAAAGAATAGGTGTTGGTATGTCCATCATGCACTACTCGCTGATCAAACTGCCATGGTCTACATAACAACATATGACAAACATCTATAGGCATAATATCACACAATACCTCATCATGGTAATTTCCAATCTTGAACTTTACCAGAAATTGTTCATTTACCAAGCATTTATGGTCCTTCTACAACCAAGCAATCTAGTATGGGTTTAGAATCCTTCTTCTCTCCAACCGCAACTTACTAACCATTTCTTCTAAAACAAGGTTATCAATACTACCTCTATCAATAATAACATTACAAACTTTACCTTCAAACTTACATTGTGCGAAAAAAATTCTTCCTTTGAGTTGGGTCCTTCTCATTCAACAAGACTCTTCTAGTAACAAGAACCTCTCCTCTTTCTACATCCTCAGAATGTGAAGACACAACATCTTCATCTACATGTACAACTCATGCATGACCCTTGGGTCTTCTATTTGTCCTTCCTTGATGTTGAGGACACTCATAGGCTCTACGTCCTTCTCCACACTAGAAACAAGTTCCACATAAGTCTACTCTTCCTAGTCCTCATCCAAATCTTCCTCTTCCTCTTTGGTCTCCATTATTTTGATCACAAGGATGGTAGGTGTTATCTCCTTTCTAGTTTTGGCTGCTACTAGATCCTTCACCCTTCTTTTGATCTTCATTTCAACCTCCATATGACCATCCACTAGTCTTTCCTCCACGACCTCCACCTCATTTTTTATTCTCAAACCTCTTTTTTAGTCGTTCTTCAACCTTTAGAGAAAATTGATAAGCATCCTCAATACTGGTCATTCTTACTAGTTCCAATTCTTCCTATATGTTTGGCTTCAACCTATTAATATAATGAGCAAGTTTCTCTTTATTCACCTCAAAATGTCTTATCTGAATCAAGACCTTGTGAAATTTCTTTGTGTATTCTTTCATCATCCTTGTCCCTTACCTCAAGCTCTGTATCTTCCTAAGCAACTCCAATTCATAATCAACTGGAATAAATTTTTTCTTCAATTTTGACACCATTTTGTCCCATCTAGAAATTTTCTCTTTCCCTTGTCTTTCTCTTTCTAATTAGACCTATTTCCACCATATACTAGCGTGACCTTTCAATTTTTTCTTTGCAAACCTCACTCTGTGAGGATCTCCAAACTCCTCAAACTCAAAAAATTCCTCCATGTCATTAATCCAATCAATCAATTCTTCAGGATTTAGATTTTCACTAAAAGTTGAAACCTCCATTTTAGGTCTCTTCCCAATACTTGAGATCACTCACAACAATCTTCTTTTTCTAGGATCCATTGGATCCTGCTCTTCCTCTTCCATTTCCTCTCCCATTTCATCTTCACTGTCATCTTTATCTCGTTGCACATCTCTTCTTTGAACATCTTGTTGTAAGGTTTCTAATTTCCTTCTAAGGGCTCTGATTTCATCTCTTGGTGGATCTCTTCCTCCACAACCTCGACCTCTACCTCTGCCATACTGGGAAATTCATGGAGGCATCTTGAACTCAACCCACACTCATAGGTCTTGCTGCAACTACCTCACATTCGACACTCTGTTATAGGCTTAGGAACTCTTGCTCTGATACCACTTGATGAGGACCACACTGCCCAAAACCCACAAAATCACAACAATAGATACCAACATAGAAGATGCAAGACAAAAAAATGACTCACTTTCAATTATTTTGTAGAAAATGAAATTATAAAGTCAAAGCTTACATGCTACAACCTCGTGGGCTTGATTCATTACAAAATATTTCAACTACAAAAGAAAATCTACTATTCGAAGACATAATCTGCACTATCAGAGCCACCTTCTACAACCCCCACTTCACCCTTTTTATTTTCCCCAATAACCACCCTAGAATGTTCTAGAAAAATCAAATTTCCTCTTTTTGTTTTGGTGCCAAAAGTCCCACCATTTGATTTCTAGCCTAGGAAGAAATTTTTATGAAATTCACTTTTTAGAGGACCAACTTTGCGGGGCCATAACTTTTGATTTGAGTGTCTGATTTGCTATTATTGCATATCCTTGGAAAGCTCTCGACAATCTCTACAACAAAAAAATCCCCATAGGTCCATTCAGCCACTTTTTGACCTGTTTTGGGGCCTCTAAATTTTTATATCTGAACTTCAAGCTACATTGGAGAAATTACTCGAGACAAACTTTAATTTCTCCCAAACCGTGTAGGGTATTGAGGTGATTTTTTTGCGACTGGATTTTTTTTAGCTCTGCTCCTTGGTGTAAATTTTCACATCCATATAAGACCATTTAGGCCAACTTACTAATGCATGAACCCCAATCCTAATACCTGCAAAGCAATAAGAACAAACACGTTAAGTTAGAGATTGCAAACAAGAACAAGGATTCTCCATGAAATCCATTCACAAAATTTAAATTAGGAAAATAAATAATGAAGAACACAATGTAAACTACAAAATAGATTGAATCCTAATTTAAATTAGCAAACTCATGATCCCATGGGGGAATTGGTGCCAATTTGATGTGAAAATTGGCCCTTTCCCAATTCCTAAGAAGCAAGATTGATGTGATGAAGAGATTTGATCCACTTTGTTGATGTTGAAGAGTGCTCCAAGCTAAAACTCTGCATAACCTAGCTAAGATTCAAGAATGATGGATGAAATTTGATAGATATTTGAGCATGGTAACTTTGGATAATTTGTGGATGATGAAATGAGATATGAGCTATTTATTTATAGAATGCCAAGATGGATGAATGTCCAAATTTGAGCAATGTGGGACTAACATTCATCCAATGGCAAGATGCCACTTTTCAACCTATGAGTGGATGGAGGATGTGCAAGTTTTGAGGATTGTGCCAATAAATGCATATTTTTGAATTTGAATTTTGTTGAAATAAAAAGCAAGAGGGAAGGGAAAATGTAATAAATGCCACTTGGCTCAAGGAAAAGGACATGTAAGATGGAGTAAATGCCTTGTTGGATGTACATGTCAACTTGGAATTTGAATTCAAACTTCAAGGAATATTCCAAAAGATGCCTTGTTGAGGAAAATAGAGGATTTAATACATCAATTAAATCTATTTTCATGTGGAAGTGGGAAAAGCTAGAGGATGGGACATGAATTAGAATTAAATTAATCAAGGGTTAATTAATTTAATAGGAGATTAGATGATGTGACAAATTTGACTTAGATTTGTGGATTTATTTAAATCAAATATGAGATGAATATGATAAGAGATTAATTAAATAAATATTTTGATTTATTTAATTAACAGTGATGATGTTAGATTAAACCAAATAAGGTTTTAATTTATTTAATTTAATAGATAGACTTTAGATATTTAATCAAATAAAATTAATTATTTAATTAAATAGGGAGAATTAGATTAGATTGATTGATTTAATTAACAAAAGAGAGAGACTTAATTAGATAAACTGGTTTATTTAATTAAGGGGGGGAAATTGACGAATTTAATCAAATAAGGAAACTTGATTAAATGGTTAGACCGAGGGATGATTCAGGATGAAACAATGTTAGTAGTTGGGATCAGATGCACAATGTCAATCGGTATATTTTACGTGTCTACAACTAAAAATAGTAAGTATTTTTTTTTTGCGATATTTGATGCTTGACTCTCTTACACCACTTAAGTGCCATCATGGGACTAAAGAAAATAAAGAAAACATTTTTTTTTGGGTTATGCAAGATTTCCCTACATTGCTAGATGATCCTACTTCAAAATTCAAGAGGGAATGGTACCATTGTGATATTTTGATCAAATGGATATGGACATAGATTATGTATATGAGGCTTCTTTGTCTTTCCCATCAAAAAATCTTGCATTTCTTGTGACAATGCCTTAAGTTGTGATGCCAGATCATCTTGTGGGTTTGATGGAGGAACATATGTTGGGATGATGGATGGGTTGTATGTAGGATTCTAATATGATAAGGTATTGTATAGGGTGTATGATGGTGTAGGATATTGTGAAAGTGATTTGGGCATTGATGTATATGTTCCTATTGCATTTACATTGATGATGTTTGATTGAGGGTTATAATAGGAACCTTGTTGTTGTGCGATCCTTTTTTGTTGTTGGGCATACTGTTGGGCTTGTTTGGACACTAGGGCTACTTGTTGTTGTTGTTGTTGTGCTACTAAAGTGGCTTGTTGAGCTTGTTGTTGTTGTTGTGCTGCTAAGGCTGCTTGATGTTGCTGTTGTTGTTGCACTTCTAAGGCTACTTGATGTTGTTGTTGTTGTATTGGTAAGGCTACTTGATGTTGTTGCTATTGTTGTTGTGCTACTAAAGCTGCTTGATGTTGTTGTGCTACTAAGGTTGCTTGTTATTATTGTTGTGCTACTAAGGCTACTTGTTGGATTTTTTGTTATTGGACAACTTTCTGATAAGCCTGTTGTTCTTGCTATAAAGCTAAGGCATGTGCTTACAATGTAGGATCATTTGATTGTTGAGATATCTGCAATGGGTTTTGGGTGTTTATGTTTTGTATGGTTTGCTAGTTGTTGATGAGAGGTTAGGGGTTCCCTTGGTTCAACATTCTTTGGAAGATGGTGGATTGAGATGGAGGAATGTAAGTTTGAGGTCTCATTTGATTTTACATGGTGAGAGGGACCATGGGGAAAGAAGATGATGCCAATAGATATTGAGATGGTGATGGCACATTTAGACCTTGTAACTAATTGAAAGGGTTCCCTTGACTAATGGGTAGGGGGTTCCCTTGTTGTATTTGAGGTGTGATCAAAGTATTACTTTGGTTGATGGGATTCGTAACCAAGGTGCTATTTTGATTTGGGTCGATGATATATGGGTTTGATGTGGATGGTGGATTGACTTGAGTAGCTTGGGTAAACACTTTTTTTGATGTGTTAATGGGGTTGTTGTAGGAACCACTTGTCAAGGGTTGACTTTGTGTGAGAGTGTTAACTTTCCCTTGTTATCCCACTTCACATTACCTTGCATAATGTTAGGCATACTTGGGGTATTTGGTATGATGGATGAAGATGGTTGTGCTTGAAATGTCGAGATTGTTGTGGCATCATGGAATGTAAGTGGTTTTCCAAAGCTTGGTATCCAACTTGTGTCTTGGGGAAGGTTGGTGGTTAATGAAATGGTCATTTTGTGAATACCCAAAGTTGTGTTTGTCTCTAGACATGAAGTGAGACCAAGGTTGGTTCCTAGTTGAGTTGCAAAACTAGATGTTAAGGGTTGACTTGGCACAAGGGATGTAGTTGATTGAATTGTAGATGAAGTCAATCCTTGTGTCAATGATTGTGCAACAAAAGCTGGGGAAATTGGAGCCATGTTTTCTAAGGTTTGATGTTCCATGATTTCTTCTCAAGTAAGTCCAAATGGGTTGTTTGTGACATATTCTATCTCATACAATTCTAATGGAGATGAGGGTTGTTGTGATGGTAAATATTGACTTCTTGGATCAAATTCTTGATGATTTGGATTAGATGAGACTTTTTTTTCTCCATGATTTTCTTGTGTTTTGATCTTGTTGTAACCATAGATTGTGGGTCAATGATGGGAGAGGCATGTTGAGATTTGCAATGTTTGAACTCTCTAGTTGACTCAAATCTAGGTAGAAGGGACACTCTAACTATTTTTGGAGCAATGATGATAATGGGGGATGAAAAGTTGGATGATGTGGGAAGTGATCTTTGCAAATGTTTTGTGACAACACTTTTGACTAGAAGTTGGATGTTTTGATGTTTGGATAAAGGATTTTTATTAACTTGAAAATATTTATGGTAGACTCATGACCTTCAAGATAAACTAGTTCAAAGATGATAACTAACTTAGCTAAGTGCATGGAAAAGGATTCATTTCACATAAAAGTAGCTAAGTTAGGGTTTGGTTTGATTGATGTCTAAGTCCAAAGCATTGGTGTACTTGATTTTTTTGCAAAGTTTGGTGAAGTGAAATTCATATTTTTGATGAAGGGTTGGATGAAGTGTTTAACCCAATGTTGACCTAGAGTGAACCTTTATTTTGCAAGACAAAGGTAGTTAGAACAAATCTATACCTCTAAAGTGATCAAACCCTAAGGACTCAACGATTTTGGTAAAATAGAACTCAAATGTTTTTGGAAATAAGACCCAATGATTTTGAAAAAGTGAGACTCATTGATTTTGGATAATGGAACTCAATGAATTTGGACTCAATGTTTGTAACGTTTTTCCTTGTCTCAATTTTCTTGTGTTCAAGGAGTCAATTTTTTAACATACATCAATGTTGGGTGTTCATTTGATTTAATCTTGGATTAATGAAGTTATTTTTACCATAAACACTTGTCTTGGTTATGTTTTCAAACTAAATGTTTATGTCCAAAACATCGTAACTTTCAATTCCCATTTTGTGAGAATCATGAGGTTGAAGCCATAATTTCCTATGTTGTCATTAGGAAAGATGGATTTTGATATAAGTCAAGATATTTAGAAATCTCTAAGGATGGAATCCTTAGGACAAGTAGTAATATCAAGGCTACTTTCAAAAGATATCCATATTTAAGCCTAAGTGTTTGAAATTTTGAGGAAGATAGTGGATTTTTATTTTTGTAATGTTTTGAAACCAAGCAATGTATTAAACTGGCTCACAATCATTCACAACCCTAGGTTCAAAATGGCTATACTTGTTGAATCCCCACTCAGATTTCTCCAAACACTAAACAATGTGAATAGATAGAGATTTGGTGACATTGGCTCCCCTCCACAATACACACTTCTTGGGACCACCAAATCTCAAAATCCTTAAAATCCAAAGATCAAAGGGATTTTTTTGTTTCTACAACTGAATAGTACAATTGTGGGTGGCTTCAGAATGATCGTTCTTACACGAACAAGTATTAAGGATTTTTGGATTCTAAAAAGGGTTCATAGTAAGGGCTTCTAGTTTAAGGGGTACAATGATAAACTCCATCAAGAGGTCTCTCAACCCTTAGAACAAGTGCTTTATGCATCATAAAGATACTAGGGGAGAGCTCTATCATGTATCGCTTCCCATTGATCACAATTTTCATTGCAACCACACATTTATATAGCAGTTTGGAAGAGCTTGGATTTAGCTCATTACTGTTTGGGTCATTCCCTCCTTTCAAAGTGGGAAGAAAGACCCTCTAAAGGTAAACAATAGCAAGGAAGTACATATGTAGTTCGATCATCTTCGTTTGTATGAACAAAGAGAGAACACACACTATGCCTTTTTCTCACACTCGCAAGGGGTTATTTTTTAATCCAAATGAAAGATGTAGGAGATTTTGTAAAGTGTTAAGGAATGTTTTTGTTTCTCAAGATTTCCAAGTGGCACGAGAGAATTACATACGCATCCAATAACAACATTGTAAATCAAAACACAACAAACACTCATAAATTTTAATACCTCAAAGTAGTGATGAGTTCGTTTTAAGCACCAAATGAAATGTTAAATTTCCTTGTTCAATTTTAAACCCAAAGTAAAATGATGATGTTAGGGTTTAGTTTTAACCAACTTTGAAAATGAATTTTAAGCCCAATTGAAAGGTAGTTGGTCCTAAGATTGTAAGTTTTGAAACCCAATGGAAATTTAGTTGTCCTAAAACATAAACCAAAGCAACATATGATGTGTTATAATTGCCCTACAAGTGTCAAAACACTGTCACAATAACTAAAACCAAGAAAATAAATAAATAAAAAGTTTCATTTTTTTAAAATTTTTTCTATGCTATAATAAATTGCATTTTTGGAGGCCTTTGGAGTAGAATTTGGGGTCAAAACTTGCGTTCATCCCTAAAAATGGACTACCATAGGCACTGGATTTTTAGGGACTAAATTAGTACTCTTGGAGAGTTTTCCAATGGTGCAAATGGATTTGAATTTCAAGCAACGAGTTGAAAGTTATGATCCCAACAAGTTGGGGTAATTTTTTTCCTAATTTTTTCTCCAAATCTAAAAAACCAGTTAGTCTAGAGAGCAAAAATGAGAAGTTAGTGACATGTTAGCATTCAGATAATGTCAAAAAATTAAAGCACATGTTGAAAATTGATTGTAAAACTTCTTACCCTGGTTGGGCATCATTGAACACGATAGCATCACGATTTGAACTCTGGGAGTCACTCTAGTGAAAATGGGCGTTGCTCTACAATAGAAACAGATAGAATGATAGTGTCGATATTTTGTCAGGTGTCACTCTACTGAATTTGGGGGCATCACCATTTGAAGTCTTTGATACCTCTATATTAAATTAGCATCACCATATTTTAAATCAACGCTAGTGTATTTAATTGACATTGTTGTTTCAAATTGAGATAGCATCGCTATATGGTGACACACTTTAAATGCATCAATGTATTTGATTTGGGAATCACTATATCTTGCAAAAAAGTAAAAAAAATGGAGTTTAAGCTAAAAATTGATTAATTGATGGTTTTCCCTCCTTCTAGTGCCAGAATGTGACTAATGATTATCGATATGGGTTGATACACTTGATCCATGATGAATCGAAGTATAAGTTAGCCACTAAACCTCAATCTCAAACAAGATCATTCAAATTAAAAGTTAAACTAAGCATTTTTTGAAACTACAAATTACAAACTACGAAAACAATTAAATTTCTACTCTAACCCATTTGAAACTTATCCCATTTTGGAATTGGTGTCGTATTGATGTGGAACAATGACCCTTTCCCAATCATGTGGTTTTTGAGCCTATTTCAATCGATTCTATGGAAGAGAATCGATGAAACCATTGTGATAAATGGATGAAAACATGATTTATGCTAAATTAAACATGATGAAAACTAAAGTAACATGATTATATGCTAAAATTGATCTAATTATGCAATTGCTAAGCTTATCTAAGCTAATTCTAAGTTAAAAGATGGAAACCCTAATTTATATAGAAACTAAGATGGATGCATGGAAGCGATTAATGTAAGCTTAAAGCTATTATGCAACTAAAAATGAACTAAAAAAAGCTAAAAGTGAGTTAAAAGTGAGTGTGAATGCAAGTGAGTTCAATAGCATAAGTTTGCATTTGAAAGATGGATCCATTTGTCTCCAAATAGTGTTTTTTTTATAGGAGAGCAAATGAGAAATGGAGGGTTGAGATCAATCATTTGTCAAAGATGAAAGGAAGAAGAGGCATGGATCATAGATTCTCATAAACAGATGAGAATGCATGATGGGATTTAATCAAAGGCTCACATTTGCTTCAAACAAACACACTTTTGACTTGCTCACATAGGTCAAAAGTGACTTTTTCAAAAGCTTAAAGGTTAAAACTTGCATTAGAAGCTAAGTGAAAATATCCCTTTTTTCAAATGATGGAGGAATAAGAATATTCCTTTGAATATTCATTTGGGTGAGGATAAAAGACATTTTTCAAATTAAAATAAATTCTTAATTATGCAAAAACGGGATAAGGAATATTCCATGGGAATATTCCCCTTGTAGACGAAAATTAGTTTAATTGCTAATTAAACAAGGTTTAATCATGTAATTAGGGGATTTGGAGGAATTAAATTGTGTTTCATTAAATTGAATAATTTAATGAATGGGGGAGAGATGAAATGTTATTTAATTAAATAAATTAAGGTTATTTAATTAAATAAGATGACTTAGAAAATTAAATTAAATATTTTGATTTATTTAATTTAATGAGATGAAATGTTAGCACGAAGGGGGAATGAATTAACTTGAATTGATGAATTAGGTTAATGGATAAAAATGAGGAAATTAATTAAATGGCTAGGCTAATTTAATTAATTAAGCAAAACAAGGATGGGTTTCAAGATGAAATAATGCTAGTTAGCCACTGTGATCCATCAAGATATTTTAAGTGTCTATAGTGAGAAGATCATTTTTTTTTAAAGTTTTGTTCTTTTTTCCTATTTTATGAATCATTCCAGACTAAACCTTGTATGTACATAGAATTTAATCAATATTGATGCCAATTCAATAGCTACCTATCTCATGTATCTTTTGTAGCTAGTTTTGTTAGTTTAGTCGAACAAGACTATATGTTGCGTTTTTTAAGGGTGCATAATAAACCTACTCGGTGTCTAAACTAAAACCCATTCTTTAAAAGCTCACATCATTTTATATGTAGTTGTGAAGCAATCTGGTGAAGTATAAAGTGATTTGCTTTGATTTGATTAACTCTTGGGGCATGTGTGGTGAATAACTAGGAGAAATTTTATTTTTTTAATATTTTTATGCTTTATTTTAGATTAGATGTTTAAATTCCTAAAAATGTTCCAAAAAATAGATGAATGAATGAAAATATTATTGAAAATATTTCATTTCTATGAAACCACTAAATGCTTAAAGCTAAATCTACATAAGTGATAGAAATTTTTTTTGAAATTCATGAAATATTGTTGTAAATCTTTTGATTTCATGAAGTAATAAATTTGATGATGAAATTTTTCTAAAATAAATAAATAAATATATTCAAATTAAAAATATTTGAACACTAATTAATGGTTTATTTTATGAAATTAACAATTATCTTTAAAATCTAACAATTTTTATAGATCTAGTGGATAAGTCCCTTTATAAAAATAGCTTCACAATGAACACTGAGCAAAACTTGCATAGTCAAGATCTAAATAATGGAGCCTTGGGATTATTAAATTCTATCTTAGAATTTGATTTTCTTTCAAGAGAGGTAAAGTTATTTGTGAATTTTATCTGTGTTATGCGCATCAAACATCCACATCAACAAGATTGGCGCTAGAATGAGGGTCTGCACATGCTGGAGTTGATAAAGAGCTGTAAAGTTTTATTTGAGATTGAAAATCTCTCTTTAAAATAAAAAGTTTTAAAAAAAAATCTAAAAAAATTAAATAAAAATAAATTCTGAAAATTAAAATAAAATATGTGCTTAAATGGGAAATCAGAGGTATAAAAAATATTGCTGTGAAGATAACTTCTGATTAACATTCCTATCATTCAAGGAATTTTAGATAAGTAGCTTTATCCTTGGTGTTTGCCTAATTTTGCTTTATTTAATAACTACAGGATACATCATACAATAGATCATGGTGAAATTAATTGCATAACTTTTTTTGACTAGATTAGATTTGGCTTTGAAAGAATAAATCCTTATCATTGAAGTGTACAGGTATAAAGTTCCTCAAAGAAAAGAAAGTATTCAACAAAAGTAAATTGATGAGCATAGGAGGAAATCTTCAAATGATCAAATTAGAGTTGATTCTAAGTCTAGAATCATGACAAAATCTTTCTTTAAAGTGGCTGATATAAATAATTGTATGAGAAAATGGCAATAGGTGGAAGCTCAGTCCAAGGAAGTAATTAATGAAAAAGATTTTGTAACATCAACAAAACAAGTTACAACAAATAAAATAAATAATGATGTATTATCTATTTTTTGTAAATTAGATAATGCATTGTAGGAATATTGTTGTAGATCAATACAATTAGATGCTTCACCAAACAACTGGAGTAAGTTGTTTGAGGATCAATGAGTGATAAAGATAGGGGAAATTAAAGATTTACAAAGTTTCATTGCTACTACAAAAATGCAACTTCCAAATCAATTGGAGGATGAAATAGGGAAGTTATCTTACCTGCTAAAAGATGTTTCATCTTTATAGTCAAATGTGTTAAATGGAAAAGATTTCTTTATGTCATGTTTGAATGATGAAATTTTTTATTTAGATATTGCTGACATATAGGAAATCAAAGATGATTTTGAATTCTATTTTGAAGAGAAAATTCAAACAATCATGTATAATAAAACATGCATAAATATTGCAGCTAAGTTAGCAGGGAAAGATGCTAAGAAGGATGTTAATAATGTAGATTTAATGCAGAAAATGGATGAAGACTCATTTTTCTTGCTGCATAATAATTTTCAAGAGGATAAAATGTTTCATGTTTTAAATTCTACAAATGATAAATATGATCTTCACAATAAATTATTGAAAGATGAATATAATTGTTTGCATGTTGCAGATGCAAAAGGAATGATTCATCATGAGCTTTGTCCTCCTGAAGATGAAAATTCAAATTTATTGCACGAGGAATTGACTAGAAACAATCAAATTTGTTCTCATGAACTTGAAATTGATTAGGTTGTATCTTTCCTTTCTGCTATAAATTTTGATTATTATTCTAATTATGGAAATTTTAAAAATACTTGCATTTGGATCAACCATGAGAATGATGAATTACCTTAGCTGTTAATAGTTAGGGATTACTGCAATGAATATGAGAACAATAGGGCAGAAAATTATTTTTCAAAAAACAAAGATAAATTTACCAGATTTAGAACCCCAACTACTGCCTTAATTCTCTTGCACATTTTTTCTAAATATGTAAATTTGGGTGTAAATATGTATTATGTGAGGTCATGTTCTTCTAGATAATTTTCTTGTATATAATTAGGTTAAGTTTTGCTTAAGCTTTCCTGCTTTCTTGCTGTAGGTTAATTGCTTTTTTTTTAATTTCTACGTGTTCTTATTTTGGAAGTTCTTATTTTTCTAGAATGTCTAAATGGAGCAAATTAGTAACTTTTAAAAATTACAAGATTTATTTAATTCTAGAAATAAGGATAATTTTTTGTATAGGTTTGTGATTTTACTAAATCTGATATATTTGATGTGCCACATGAAGGTTTACTTAATAGTGAATAACATGAAACATTTAAAGAATTATACATACTCACACATTAAAAAATTCTTTGAATTATTTTGGGAGGGTAGTGGATGTTTGTATTAAGTGAAAAATATAAAGGTTTTCATTTGCTACCACTATAATTCCCAACCTAATAGAGGGCTTCATTGCTTGCAAGTTGAAGCAAAATAACTTACAATGAAATATCAAAAGAAAAAAAAATGTTAAAAGAAATATCAAAAGAAAAAGGAATTCAACTTTGTAAGCTATCAAAATATCTCTATCGGGGCTATAGACACCTGGCTGGAAGTAGAACTATGTTTGGGAGAATTATAGAGATAACCTTGTTGGGGCTATGGATGCTTGACTAGTAGCAAGGCTCTACCCAAGGTTGGCTGAAAAAGGTTAAACAAAATTATGTAGTTTGATACAAGTATTTACTATCTTCTTACTTTTTTCAAGGAAAGGAATGAATCATATGCACACTTAAGTTCCTTTGAAATCTTTGTTATTTATGTTAATCATACTATTATGTGGCTAGATAACAAGTTGGGATTTACTAAAGTTGGAAATTCTATACCTAAATTTTCATTTATTTCTTTGAATTTTTTAAATTTTGTTGTTTTGTTGGTTGCTAGTTGTTGTGTGGTCTCACAAGACGCCTCATTTTTTGTTTTTGGAAAAATAAGAACCCCTTTTTTTTGCTTGGTTTGGCTTGCCTTGCTGTCTCTATGGTTTCTCTAGGTCCACCAAACCTCAAAACCAATTACCTTAATGGTCAAAACATTTGAAAGTTTATTATGAATTCAAAATCCAAAATTTGGTATTCTTAATGGTTGCAATTTTTTCATGAATGGGTAGACCGGTGAAAAATAATATGAGTTGCTTTTTGGAAATTTTGAGGATACTCAAATAAAAAGTGGGTTCGAGTTCAAAGAAGTTTTTTATGTTACGAGAAGAAATTGTGCACCAAACTCCTGGTTCCTAGTTCCCCATTTTTTTTTCAAATTTTCTAAAAAGTTGATTTTTATCATGGATCGAAAGAGCACATGAAAATAATGAGGCTATCCTTTTGATTTTTTTGAAAATACTTTAAAATAAAAAAAGTTATGGCTTGTAGGGAATAGGGTTACTGGAAGGAAAGTGTGCATTTGCAAACTCAAACTAAAAAATTCTTGGTTCCTAGTTCCAAGTTTTTTAACGATTCTTGGCATTTTATGGATTCCCAGTTTTTCAAGGATTCCAAGTATTTTATGGATTCCTAGTATTTTAAGGATTCCTGATTTTTTAAGGATTCCCTGTATTTTAAGGATTCTGGATATTTTAAGGATTCCTGATTTTTTAAGACTTTTTGATTTGTTAAGTGTTCTGATTCCTAGTTCCCAGTTTAGAAAAAAAATCTGAAATTTGAAACAAACCAGTTTCATGAAAATAGTCATATCTCCCTCATTTCTTAACGAAATTTAAAATTTCAAAATGATCTAGAAAGATGAGAGGATAGGGAAAAAAACCTAGATAATCATTTGAGGTAATTTACTAAATTAAAAAATCTGGAAATGAATGCTTAAAACGGGAATAAATCACATTTTCATGAGAATACGGTTTAAAATTGAACTTATTTAATGTTTGGGAAACATTAATGCATTTTTAAACTCAATTCTAAAGTCATGAATTAAATGCATATGTCAATTAAGTTTATAAATTACTTGATATTTGATAAAGTTAAATTGTTCATTTTACAGGGAATTCAAGTGACTATTAACGAGACTACTCCCTGACATCACCCATGTGAAGAGCTTAATCTGCTACCATTGATTTTGGAGGATGAATCTTGACCATTCATCATTTTTAATTGATTTTATGAGGCATTATGTTCCATAAAAAGAAGAATGTTGTCTTATTTTTATTAAGTTCAAAATTTGTGGATGTCGGAAGAGCCAAAACTTCTTTAAGTTTTGTTCTTTTTTCATATTTTCTGAATCATTTTAGACTAAAAACTTGTATGCACATAGAATTTAATTAATATCAAAGCCATTTTGATAGCTACCTATCTCATGTACCTTTTGTAGCTGGTTTTTTTAGTTCAGCAAAACAAGACTGTATGCTATGTCATTTAAGGGTGCATACAAAACCTACTTATTGTCCAAACTAAAACCCCTTCTTTAAAAGCTCAAATCATTTTATATGTAGCTGTGAAGCAATCTGGTGAAGTATAAAGTGGTTTTCTTTGATTTTATTAACTCTTGGGGCATGCATGGAGAATAACTGGGAGAAATTTTATTTTTTTAGTATTTTTATGCTTTATTTTAGATTAGATGTTTAAATTCTCAAAAATGTTTCAAACAATAGATGATTGAATGAAAATATTATTTAAAATCTTTCATTTCTATGAAATTTTTGAATGCTTAAAGCTAAATCTACTTAAGAGATAGCAAAATTGTTTGAAATTCATGAAATACTATTGCAAATCTTTTGATTTCATGAAGTAATAAATCTGATGATGAAAGTGTTCTAAAATAAATAAACATATTCAAATTAAATATCTTTGAACACTAATTAATGGCTAATTTTATGAAATTAAAAATTATCTTCATAATCTAGCCATTTTTATAGATCTAGTCCTTAAGTCCCTTGGTAAAAACAGCTTCACAATGAGCACTAAGTAAAAATTGCATAGTCAAGATCTAACTAACGTCCAACCTTGATATTATTAAATTTTATCTTAGAATTTTATTTTCTTTCAAGAGAAGTAAAGTTCTTTGTGAATTTTATCTATGTTAAGTGTGACTAACATCCACATCAATAGTACTCATGTGCAAGAATGATCTCTTATAAATGGAGAAAAGAAGAAAGCCCATTGGGAACAAAACTCATCTTTGAAAGAGAGAAAGAGAAGGATAAGACATCCTAAGAATATGTCCCATAAAGATAGGAACATTTGGATGAAAAATTCTTGCAGTGTGTCAAAGCTATAAACTCTACCAAAGATTATGGTGTCTACTAGAATGAACAAACCTCCAAAGAATGTAGATCAAGGGAGGAGATACACAATATTGAATGAGTGAACCTATAATACACTACTCAAGTATGAGTATACATATAGCACAAAGGAAACCATACTTTGTGAGGTTGATGATGTAGATAGTATTGTGATCAATGAGTAAAAATATAATAATGCACGAGTTACCTATATTAAACTACTAAACTATGCATGGTTCTCTACATAAGTGTTATAATCTCACAAAATATGATCAATTGAAACATTACCCCCATAAGAGAGATAAAGAGAGGTCTATGTGACCCCCTAGAAAGTATAAGGTTTCTCCAATGGTCCACTAAAATCAACGAAGAATTAGCATAATACTATGATAATACTCTCCTCAATGTTAACAAGGAAGAGGTATAGGAAAATCAATGGAAATTAGGCACATAAGTGTGCACAATAATATAGAAGCAATATCACGTCTAATATGATGAACAAACAACTAAAAAGAGTTTCCAACATTCCATGACACACATCCATGAGGAAAGAATCACTATGATTGATAATTATGGTGGAAAAAACTAAGGCACTACACAAGCCTTCACTACACTTTATAACTTAGTGCATGAACAAAAGAGGCACTATAGATGTGTAAAACTCCCTCTATATGGAACACATGCTCAATTTATGTGGAACTTTATATGAGTGCATCTATAGACTTATTTTCTATTAGAGTTCTTACAAATTTATGTCATGAGGTGAATAATGAAAACATAAATGAAGCATGCCTTACAAAGTTTTAAAAAATGATAAAAAAGATGAAAATAACACCCCCATTATTTAAAACATGATATCCCCAAAAATTTATAGTGATATGGAACTTTATTATAGTGCATTTATAGTATTTAGAAAGTGGAATTGGTGTACAAATCCTCAAAAGAGTTAGATTGAGCCCAAACGATCCCTCTAAAGTTTCAAGGTGACTTTTGAGAATTTATGATTTTACAAAAAAAAAAATATTATACTAAAAAATATATACCATTAAATAATGTGTAGTGTCATAAATTGTCTTCATTTATAATTTCATGCTAGGTTTGACACTCAATTCAACATTTGTATTTGACTATTGAAAGGTGGAAAATTGGATCTCTCCCACCTATAGGGTTTAGGTACCTAAAAGGGGCAATGTTCACTAACTTTCACTCAAAAACAAACCCTTGAGATCTCAATGCAAAAAAGAAAGAGATCTTTCGAGAGGGTTGTCCTAGGGACTGAATGATATAATGAGGGGTTCACCACCAAGTTTAGACTCGAAAAAGACAATGAAATGCAAGATATAAAACAAAACCCTAATTGAATGCAAACTAACACTAAATGACCTAGAAAGATGAATGAAATGTAATAGAAAACTATAAAATAGAAATTGTGCACCTAGGAAACCAGAGATGGCTGAATGGAGATCTAAATCATTGGAAAATATGCTATCAAGGTTGACTGGGACTCATTCACCAAGTTGGGAAAATCAGTCTAGTTTATGGGAAATTGTGTAAGAAAAAAAAATTCCAAAAGGGTATCCAAATCTACAAAATCTTGAAGATGCACTAGAACTGGGACTCATTCGCTAGAAGTGGAAAATTAGACCAGTTGGCCTTTTCTGCAATTTTCAAAGCTGATTTTTCTCTTCCTTGTCTGATCTATCCTTCTTGATTGATTTCCAAATATAACTTTCCGATTTGCAACTTGTAGGTCTTCCCCAAGGCTTGACGACAACTTTGACAACTTTGAACAACTTGCAACTTTTCTCCAATATTGCTCCTTATGAAATCTACAACCTGAACCTGAAAATCACACACAAAGAAGAGGGAAAAATGTTGTTGGGTTAGTGGACAAGTATTTTCCTTGGTCAAACCCCTTGTTGGTAATTAAACTTTGAAATGAAAGCAAATATGGAAGGAGAAGGATGAATGAACAAATAGTAATGTTGTAACTCACCAAACCCTAGCAATAAGTATGTGCAAACATGCTTGAGATGGTTGCAATGGATGTGGTTCTTGAATCTTGCTTGAATTATATTGATCTTGCTTTAAACACTTTCTTGAATCATAAACCCTACATCGCAATTGTTAGCACAATAATAAACATGATGGATGAAATCATTGACATGATTATTGAAACTTGAATGCTACTCTAAAATGATTGAGAATCTTCCCTTGAATGCCCTTGAATGCTCTTGTGGAATCTCTTGAATGCTAGGTGTTGAATATGAGTGAAAGAACCTTGTATTTATACTCAATTATGGAAGAATTCCCAAAATTACAACACTACAAGTTGACATCAGATCTAGGAGAATAAAATCCTGCCAAAATTTTGAATTAAATTTGATTTTGGGCCACATGGGACTCATTCACCCAAGGTGGTGAATGAGTCTCATCCAACATAATGTATGAGATCAAAAACCAAAAGTGATTAGAAATGTGTGAAAATAGGTTTGGGACCAAAATATCCAGGTGGGACCCATTCACCCAAGGTGGCAAATGAGTCCTAGACACTAAATTTGGGCCACATAAGCCAAGAACACCTGAATTATGATTGGTCAATGATTGGTGTCAAGATTATCCTCGAAAAGATACAATAAATGAGGCTTGTGGATGCAAAATAGGGCTAATTAAAGCATAAGAAAGCCCAATTATTAATGAAAATCCTAAAAAAGTATGAAAGTGTGTTACAAAACTTTACAACACTCCAAATAAGGCAAGATTAAAGTTGATTTTGATTAAAAATAGGTTTATTATGTTTAATTATTTATTAAATCCCTAGGAAAGTGTGATAGTGAGTTACAACACTTTACAACACTTTAGCAAGGTACCATTAAAATCAGTTATTTCACAAGGGCCTGAGACTTAATGTGAATGTGTCATCCACATTGCAATATTAAATCAAGGCAACATTAAGCCAAAATCCATAGGGAGGGCCCAAACAAATGTGAAAATGTAAAGGGATACATTTTTCTACACTACATTTAGCCCCCACTTTAGTGAGAGGATGAAAATGCTTTAAACTCACACTAAGGTAGACAATCATGCATCAAGAGGGGTTCAAATGTACCAATGCTAGTAAGATGAGATGACAACAATCAAAAGGGGTGATCAAGCCCCTAGGATCAAGATCCCATGGAAAACCATCATAGGCACAAAATAACACACATTAGAATGATGTAAAAAACAACAACGCACAAGCATACACTTGTCAAAGATAAAAGATAAAAGAGAATCGAAAAAAAGAAAGATAAAAAAGTCAGATCAAGCTTTGACCATTTGTCTATTGTGATGTGGATCAGATCTAGGTTGTTTGTCTAAAAAATGCATACTCACTCTGAGGCAACAAAACTTCAAGATATCTGTTTGGTGAGAAGTGCTAAAAGGTGAGAAACATACACTCATGGTTGGTATGCACTCACACACACACATGAGTGGCTATGGGGAAAGTCACACCTCGATCAAGCTTCCCACTCAAACCATATCAAAGTTATACCCCCTCATAACTTTAATAAGGTGCCACGCAAAATGATTGTTGAGTTTCATGAGGAAAGAAAAACTTTGTATGCTTGGATATCATGAAAAAACAAGATGGCTCTATAGGCAAGCAAGCTATATTATGCAAGGTGGCCATATAAAAAAAATGTAAAATGAAAAAATGTAAAAAATGTTCAAAACAATCTTGCTTAGTTCATGCAAGGTATTTAACTTAGGGAGAATTGTGTCTAATGTCTCCAAGAGAGGACCAATGAAAGAATAGAAGATTCACAACTTAAAGGATGTAGTGTATTGCATCAAGCCACTAAGAAGAATGCAATTTTCCAAGAGAGGTTTTCTCCTAAAGGACATCACACCCAATGTCATCCACAAAGCGAAAAATACATTGTATGAAATAAGAACACTGCACCAAGAACCAAGAAAAGAAAAATACAAAAGAATAATGCCAATATATGCCCCCACTTTAAAGAAATTTCTAAACACCATATTGTGAACAATTACTTTAAAGTACCAAATGAAAAATGAAAACAAAGAAGACATGAGAGCCAACTTGGAAATCCCTTTTCCAAGTCATATTCTTCCAAGTAAAGTTGTCATGTAAGAGAAAAAGAAAATAGAGGGGTTGCCCCCAAAATGGAAACACCAAACACATAAAGGATCTATGGATTTGGGGTCAGTATGTTCTTTGTTACAATATTTTTAGAGATATCAGAACTGTCATCATCCCTCAAATACACATAGAAATGGAAGAATGACACAAAGAGAGAAAAAATAAAGAAAACCCTTTTAGGTCAACATGGAAGAGACATGAATGTATTGATGCCTTGCATCATCCCTAAAATGAAAACAAAAGACAAAAGAGAAAAAGAGAAAAAAAAGGCTAGGGAAAAAGAAAGCCTTTTGGGTCAACATGGAAGAGACATGATTGTCTTGACACCTTGCATCGTCTCCAAAAGGAAAACACAAGATAAACGAAAAAAAGTAAAAAGCGAGAAGATGTACGACATAGAGAAGAATGAAGGTACACATAGAGGAATGTCACAGAGAGAGAGAGAGAGAACATCAAGCAGAACATTACGGGGGATCACATTACGCACAAGCAATCACACAAAGAAAATGAAAAAGAAATAATGCAGAAGACTAGTAAGGAATATATGAGCCAACCTATGAGAATGTCATCCATAGGTCCCAATCATGTTTGTTGTATACCAAAGGTAGGAAACTAGCCAAAGGGACAAGAGAAAGTTCTGAACTAGGGATGTACTAGGTTCAACACTCAGATTTGTAGGATATTTTCTATCTAAGCTCATGGAAGAGGAAAACAATGTATTCAATTCATTATGCACCTCTTCGTCAATTTTAGCAACCTCTTCATCGTCATCCAAATTAATCACAACAAGAGGTCAAGGGATAATGTCCATGGAAGAGCTCAACTCTTGTTGTGGTTGTTCTATTGGATTTTTTTGTTTCGAGGCAAGGGTAGAGTCATCATGCATTGCTTCAATTGAGTTTGGACCTTGATTTTCTTTGTTTAATTCTTGGGTATGTGCAAGATCATCATGGAAAAAATAGGCCCTTAAGTGGTGAAAAATTTAGAAAAATTAGAGCTAGGAAACTTGACATAAAAATTTGAATAAGTTATCTATATTATTTCAAAAATATGTAAGAATATGATCTGTAGAAAATTGAATGTAGTTTCTAAACTACTAGGTTTATTTTTAAGAAAATCTATTTAGTGAAAATTTGAAATTTCAATGTAGTAGTACTTAAATTTTCGGGAAAAATAAGAAGTAGGTGTCTATCTGACCACCCTAACCACAATAAAATGATAATTTTTTTATAATATTTTAGATATAAGTAAAGGACTCATGTCTCGATGTGCTGCATATTTTTTTGTAGTGTTTTTCCAAGTAAATAATTAATTATGAATTTTTAATTACAACTTTTAAAAAATATAAAATCTCATATGTCTGACCACCTTAACTTGGTCAAAACTTCATGAAATTCAATTTTTTTTATCCTATAGTATGCGAAGCATAGAATGTGATGCATGTTTCAAATTCAAAAAATGTGATACCGTTTGAAAGCTATAGATGTTTTTCAATCAACCTATCAATCAGGACTTTAGTCGTAATTCAAATAGAAAATAAATTATTAAATTCAAGGTAAAGCATAATTTATATTGGTGGAAAGCTAAGAATCTCCTTTAAAAACTCTTTTAATTTCATCAATTTTGGGTAAAAAAAAGTCATCAACCACATACCCTACACATACCCATCATATCACCACTTTTTGTCCCATCATGATCCTGCACATACTCCCTTCATGCAACCTATAGGAAAGGGCACAACGTCTATGCCTATGCTCTCTAGCACCTCTATTTCTTTTAGTTTTGTTTTCAAGTTGTTGTGTAGGAGCGGGTTGATCAACCATGGGTTTCTTTTCTTCCCTAAGGGGAGGAATGGAAGGAACCACGAGAGGTTGTTTGGCCACTTTCTCTTTGACTTTATATTCCTATTTACTCTAGGAGGTGTGGTGGGATTGTTTTAATTGTCTCTTGGTCATTTGCAAGATGTAGGTGAAGGTTTTATCTTAGGTTGGCCTTGGTTGTTTGGGACTTGTTTACGTTCAAGCATGATTTCGTCAAGGATAGTAGGTTTGGATGTTGATGGGGACATGTTTTAGAGGGATAATTTTTCTATCTTCTTTGCCTTGAACTTTTGATAGCATAGGAAAAGGAAGTCTTCTCGTGGCTTTATAAGTTCCATGGGCTTGGGCCAAAAGGCATCTAAGGAAAAATTTCCTTTGGATGAAAAAGGATTAAAGCCACTAGTGTGGACAATGAATATTTCATTATCAAAGGGAAACTTTAAACATTTATGTACAACTGAAGGGACAAATTTCATGGAGAAAAGCCAAGGGTGGCCTAGCTTCACACGAAATTGGTCCAACTATGACATGATGGAGAATGTGACATCTAATTTATTTGGTCCTATTTGCAATGGTAAGGTGATCAATCATATCGTAGGGAAAGCAAAACCATTGTGCATTTTGATCCATGCTTTAGGTTTATCGTATATGTCTTGATAGAGATCATGTAAAAGTAAGAATTCCTCGGTGATCACATTCTCTCCACAGACGGGATATATTAGTATCCCATTAGTGGGCTTGTCATAAATATGGTCGGCTATGTAGAGAGGGCCATCGGGTGCATGTTGAGGTATATCCTTAGAGGAGAAAGCAATGTCAAGAGGAATCTTAGTTCGGCCCTTATAATGAATGACATCTATCACCCCTACCATTTCATCTATAGGATTATTATTGATAGTATTATTTTGAACAGAATCATTGTTATAATCATCTATGTCAACATTCATCACATCATTCTTTGTAGTTTCATTGGATTTGACAAATGAAATATTGCATTTTGGTATTGGGGTGGTGAATATTTGTAAGTCTTGGTTAGGAGGGGCAATGGACTTATTTCCTTGATCACTAACACCTCCAATGGAAAGATGGCTGAAATCAATGAGGTCTTGCATAGGATGTTTAAGATGCTTGCAATGTTCCGTGTCATGTCCATTTTTTCAATGATAATGGCAATAGGATTTTGTTTTAAAGCTCGGGGGTAAAGGATTATTAGGGTCGGGTGTTTTGACAGGAGGCAAGGTAATCATTTGTTGTTCTAAAAGTTGAGTCATTGTGTTATGAAGGGTATCGAGCAAGGGAGTGAAATATATTTTTAGGTCTCCATAGCTAAAGGGTACTATGGCTTTAATAGTAGCTACCTAGTTATTGGAATTTTGAGTTGTTTATTGAGGGGGATTAAATTGAAGGAACCCTTTGTTTTGTTCTCTAAAATGTTGGGAGTTTTTTTGGTTTGTGGGCTCAAATTTATCGATTCGGCTAGAAGTAGACCTTGTATCTCGACTACTAACTGAATTTTGATAATCACAGAGGGTTGTACACAAGTGCATGAAGGATGAGAATTTCATCATAGTTATCTTGTCTTGAATCTTACTTTGTAAGTTTTCTATGAACATCTTTTGAAGGTGAGGGTTGGGGACCTTGACATCAATTTGGGAATAAAGCAATTGATAGCATAAGATAAAATCAGTTATCTTTTCTTCATCTTTTTGCTTACATCTCATTAAATCAACCAAAGTCATCTTGGGAGTTATATGCACTTGCAAATGGTTTACAAATGCATCAACAAGTTCATTTAATGAACGAATTGAGTTATTCGGTAAAGAAGAAAACCATTCCAAGGTGGTATCTTTCAAAGACCTAGGAAAAATCTTTTCCAATAGTTTAACATCAAGGAAAAAGTCACTACATAAGGAAATATAGGCATTAACATGGTTAGAAGGATCTCCCTTCCCTCCATATTTCTCAAATCTAGACACCTCTACACCTTGTGGCATCGGTGTTTGCAATATCTCCAAGGAAAATGGACTTCTTTTGACATAATATGTAGGTGGACCATTTTGATTTTGGTTTAAGGTGGAAATTTTTTTTGAATGGATGAAATAGTTTGGAAGAGTTGGGCTATGAGAGGGTCATTGTTTGTGTTATGAGATGGAATTGAAAGTTGGGAAGGAGTGTATGTGTTCACAGGGAAAGTGAGTGGGATGCTTATATGTGGTAAAGTAGTAGGAGATATAATGTGTGATGCCACATAGGAATTAGGGATGCTAGCGGGAATACACAAGGAATGAATCACATTAATAACTTGTTGCATTGTTCTTGTGACTTGAGGGTTGGTATAGGTAGGTATTGAGACAATTTTTGTGGGAGGAGGAATTTGAGTTCCTCCTTGACTCGTAATATTGCTTGTTGGTAAAGGAAAACTAGTGGTTAGGGTAAGATGCTTTCCAAAGATTTGAACTATGTTTTTTGCAAGGTCAGCATGATATTCACTTTCAAGCATGTAGTGAATGTTATCTATGGTAGGGATGATAGTTGTTGAAATGTTTTCATTTTGCACTTGATGTTGTAGGTTTGCTAGGTGCTCATGAATTTGAATTATGTTTTCTTGTGGGACACTATCATTCCTTGGTTCAACATGCATGTTACCTGAAGGCAAAGAGTTGTTAAAGGTGTTGTTCATGCCTAGTGTACTAATGTCAACACTAGGAGTGAAAGAGCTAGACAACCCAACATCCACAGTGATTGTGTTAAAGCAGGATGGCATGAGTCTCAAACTTCATCTCACTACAGTATTAGCAATAGGACACCAAACACTCATACAAAGGATACTAAATGCTAAGGTGAATGCAAATGCAATGCAAGCTAAGAACAATTAAATGCTTAAAACAAAAGTTTTGGAAACTAAAACAGAAAGACAATAAAAACAAACATAAACTAAGAATTTGAAGTTTAAATGCCAAAAAATGCAGTGCAAAATATGCAAAGGGACTATTTCACCCATGGTGGCGAACGAGTCCCAATGATAATTTTTTGAAAATTTTCAAAAAATTTCAATTGAATTTTATGCTTTTTATGTTTTCTAATCTGTATGTAAGTTGCAAATGGAAATTTTGACTATTTTTCAATGAAATTGGATGCAAAAATGAACGTTAAATGAACTTTCACTAATGCAAAATTTGAAACCCTAAACTGTAAATTAACTAATGCAAATCCTAATGCAATGTTAATTCAAGCTAAATCTAGGATGTAAATGCACTCCAAATCAGAATTATGATGTTCTAAATGTAGGTTCACCAAAATGAAAGGTGGAAAATTGGATCTCTCCCACCTTTAGGGTTTAGGTACCTAAAAGGGGCAATTTTCACTCACTCAAGACCAAACCCTTGAGATATCAATGCAAAAGAGAAAGATATCTTGCAAGAGGATTGTCCTAGGGGATGAATGATCTAATGAGGGGTTCACCACCAAGTTTAGACTTGGATAAGATAATGAAATGCAAGATGTAAAAAAAAACCCTAATTGAATGCAAACTAACACTAAATGACCTAGAAAGGTGAATGAAATACAATAGAAAAATGTAAACTAGAAAATGTACACCTAGGAAACTAGAGATGGCTGAATGGAGGTCTGAATCACTAAAAAATCTATTGTCAAGGTTGATTGGGACTCATTAACCAGGTTGGGTGAATTAGTCTAATTTTTGGGAAATTATGTAGGAATAGAAATCTACCAAAAGGGTTTCCAAATCTGTAAAATCTTGAAGATGCACTGGAACTGGGGCTCATTCACCAAAAGTGGAAAATCAATCTAGTTGGGATTTTCTATAACTCTCAAAGCTGATTCTACTCTTGTTTTCTCTGTCCTTCATGTCTAATTTCTAGATACGACTCTCTGATTTGCAACCTATAGGTCTTCTCCAAAGCTTGATGAAAATTTTGACAACTTTGAACAACTTACAACTTTTCTCCAATCTTTCTCCTTATGAAATTTGTAACCTAAACCTACAAATCACACACAAAGAAGAGGGAAAAATGTTGTTGGGTTAGTGGATAGGGGTTTTCCTTGTTCAAACCCCTTGTTGGCAATTAAACCTTGAAATGAAAGAAAATATGAATGGAGAATGATGAATGAACAAATAGTAATGTTGTAACTCTCAAAACCCTAGCAATAAGGCGCTGAAAACATGCTTGACATGGCTGCAATGGATGTGGTTCTTGACTCTTGCTTGAAACACTTGCTTGAATCATAAACCCTACATCACAATTGTTAGCACAATAAGAAACATGATGGATGAAATATTTGACATGATGATTGACACTTGAATTTTGCTCTAAAATTCTTGATAATCTACCCTTGAATGCTCTTGAATTATCTTGTGAATGCTCAAATGCTCTTGTGAACTCTCTTGAATGCTAGGTGTTGAATATGAGTGAAAGAAGCTTGTACTTATTCTTAATTATGCAAGAATTCCCAAAATTACAACACTACAAGCCGAAATAAAATCTAGGAGAATAAAATACTACTGGAATTTTGAATTAAATTTGATTTTGGGCCACACAGGACTCATTTTCCCAAAGTGGCAAATGAGTCCCATCAGACATAATGTATGGGACCAAAAACCAAAAGTGCTTAGAAATGTGTGAAAACTGGTTCGGGGCCAATAGATCAAGGTGGGACCTATTGATGGGTGCTTTCACACTTCTCAACATAGGAAACACGCAATTATGCTACCTATCTTGAAAGGTAGAAATCCACAAACAAGTTCCAGAGCACTACCCCAAGGTCTCTCAGGTTTTAGGTCAGGACTTGCAAAAACAACTTAGTGGATCAATGTGATTTGCTAGAATCACAAGGGGCATGGAAAATTGCTAAGTTGGAAGGAGATTGTACTTTCAAATGTAGTTTATGAGATTCTAAAAGTGAGATGTAATTGTTGCAAGTTCAAAATAGCAGTCTAAAACTCCATGTGCAACATTGGATTTGGATTTACAATGATGTTGGAACTTTTCCTTAACTACTATTTTAAAAAAAGATCAAAAGGGAAAAGGGAGGTAAGAGTTCCTAGACCTGCAACTACTAATGAATAGTGATAATGGAGGATGGTACAATTGACAACCTTCCCAAAATTGAGTTCCACTTAACCAAACAACATACAGTCTTATGAAACTAGTGCTATATCTTCTAAGGTCTAAAATTTTTTAGCTATTCATTCTGTATGAAGCATGAATAAAAAGATGGATTTTAAGTGCAACAATAAGCTAATTTTTAGAATATATTTACACTGATGTTCATCATCAATAACCAACAAAAAGAATGAACATGGAAGGAATCAACATAATAGCACTCTTCAATATCAATGGATAGCATGAACTAAACTAGTAAGGCTACTTAAAACGCTTAGAAAAGAAAGCTAAATCTATCTAAACCTATCAACTTTGAGAAGAAGAATCATGCAACATGTGAGAAACACATCAATCTACCAAAAGCAATGAAATTCTATTAAAATTTCTATAGCATTTATTTAAAAAAATCAACTCTCTCTGAAAATGAGAGGATACCCTTATTTATACCTTCCTAAAAGTGAAATGAATGGCCAAGAGTTACTCTCATTGTGTAGCAAAGATTCATTTTACATAAGGGTTTCACCTACCCCCAAAATATATTAATATAAAATATATTTTTGTCTCTTTCTCTATTTTGTCCTTTTGTGGCTCTGACACTGTAGCAATTTTGTCTTCTAGTGACTACCTTTTTTTCCCTACACTGTCAGAAAATCATCATCAATCACTGGTTTCCCTTCACTTTTCTGAAGGGTGGAATATTCCATGAATTTTCCAATTAGTGCCTAAAGCTTATCCCATTCCATGATGTTGGATTGAAGAACTTGGAACATCAGCCTCTTGAATCTGCTAGTGATTTGTTCCTAGTGCTTTGTACGTGCACCTTGCCATGGCCTTGATTATCTGCTCATACTGAGTGAATGCCCTGGCACCAAAATCCATGAAATTTGACATTAGTGATTCTACTACCCCTTGCTCCATATTCTTGTGGAAGTATGGCTTGATCTTCTCTAGATCTAGCTCTAGGGTAGGCATATCATAATCCATCATTAGGTTGAGATAATCTTTGTTGTCTCTCCTATGCTCTTTGAACCATTCGAGGTCTAGCTCAACCTCATGCAATAATCTCTCTAGGACGTCCCTCCTATGATCTCGGCCCATTTTCCATGTCTCTACCAACCAGTGATAATCATTCGCAAGGGCTAATTCCTTCTCCCATGTCTTCTCAGGCATCTCTAGGATGGCCTCAAGCTTTGGATAAGTAATCCTATAAAGCTCGAGGAAACAGTGTCATATCTTTTTTGTGCCCTCTAGTTGTATATCTCAAAATTTTTTGGTTGTTTGAGCAACATGTCCTATTCCCATTCCACCATTATAAAACACCCCTCGGAACCAATCTATAGTAGCCTTGGTCGAATTCTTCATTTTCTCCATTTTGGTGAGTTCTTCCTAGGAGAGAAGTGGGATGGCAGAAGACGTTGTTGGGGTTTGTTCTTCCAAGGAAGTCCACTATTGAATGTAGGCAGTGAGATCCACCACCTGTGATTTTAATTCCTCCTTAGAGGACTGATCCTTGTTAATTTTCTACACGATTGTAGCCATTGACCCTTGGAGTTCATTGATTTTCTGCTCTCTTGTTGTAGTGCCCAAGTTGATGGTGGAAATATTATAGTTGACCCCTTTGATCTGCATTGTCCTTGATCCAGATGCATCGACTGCAATGTGGGAACAAACCATTGGTTTTTTCTCCTTCCTCGTCTTTGTTTGTGCTCTAGCCAATATAACCTCGAGTCTGGTCTTGGGTTCAATGAGAGTAGGGGTCTTCTTTTATAGCTGCTTCTCTAGCCAGTTGGTCATTTGAGTTTCCCCTTTTGGTGATTCATGATCACCTTCCTCTCTCTGAACATGTTGGAGTTGTTTCTCTACATGGGTTGGGGCTTCTTGTTCTATTCTTTCTTCTTCAACATCTGATTCCTTGATGTGTATAGCCTCAGTAGTGGCTATGTTTTCCTTAATGATGCTTCCTTTTGAAGGCACTCTTTCATCATCTTGCTTGAGCTCTATATGATGCTCTAACTCAGGGCTCTTTTCTGGCATGTCTTCTTCCTTTTCTTTCTCCTTTTCTTCTTTCTCTTTTTCTTCCTCTCGTTTAGGAGGTACCTCTTCTTCTTGGATAAGGCCCTTATCTTAGCCAATTAGTGGAGGCTCTTCGAGTATCTCCACATCAACATCAATGTCACCTTTCTCCTTAGAAGGTTGCTTCTCAGATTTGACCTCTTCTCCTATATCCTTGAGGTTTTAGGATAGCTCTTCTTCCAGCTCCTGATCCAAGGTCTCTATTATGTATTTAGAATTAAGAGCTTCAGTATCCTCCTTCGAAGATTGTGACTTCTCCTCATCATTTTCCACCTTATCCACACTCATATCTATTCTACCCTCTAGATGTTCAAAGTAATCATCCTTAAAAGGATATTTGCACTCTTCCATTATTCTCTTGGTGGCCTCCCTTTGGAGTTTCTCCATTTCTTTTGATATCTACATGGTGGCCTCCATTTTTGGTGGCTCTGTAGGTGGTGGAGGAATGGGTAGGCCAACAGCAATTTGGGCCATCAAAACTTGGATAATGGGATTTAGTATTACCCCAGAGAGCTCAGCGGGTATCCCTTGCATATATTTGGTGAAATCTTTTGGTAAGGTAAGAGGAGGAATAGTAGTAGTGGCTATTGAGGGAATTGTGGTAGAGAGAGTTGGAAATGGAGGAGGTAGTGAGGCAGATGATAGGGGGATTTTGTGGCTGAGGAAGAATCCAACACCATAATTGGGGCTATTGGTGAGGTGGAAGCAAGGTGGACTAAGATGTCCATGGTAGGTGGAGAAGACAAAGGTAGTACTTGAGATGCCAGAGGTGGAGGAGTGGCAACAACAATGGTAATGGTGGTAGTAGAGGTAGTAGGTGGTGATTATGGTTGCTCATTCTCTTCTTCTCCTTCATGTTGTGGATCCTCTTCAATGGTCAACATTTCACTAAATCCTCCTAGTTTCTTTTCCCTCTTCAAGGATTCTCCCTTCATGGTCTTTCATGTATAGACCTTAGGCCTAGGTTGTCATTCAGACACATCCTTTCTTTTATTGGATCTAGTTGCTAGAGGAGATTTGGGTGTCTCTTTTGTTGGGGCAGCAGCTTCTCCACTATCTGTTTCACTTTCATGCTCATCCATGAGCTCACTATATGTCAACACAGCTCCTTGGAATTCAAGTTGAGAAATTTGGGCATCTACCCATTTCCTTGTTCTATTCTCTATCGGCCTCATTACAATATCGAGGTCATTGATCTCTTCTTCATCCCAATCTATTGATGGCAATAGCAAGTTGGCCACAACATGTCGAATCTTTCATCGATAAGGGTTTCCTCCTCTACAATTTGGTCAGGCATCAGGAACAAGTTGATTGACTGCATAAACTGAGCTATCATCCTCATATAGTGCCTCATTCACACTTCCTTTTCATCTTGATAGTTAGCCAAAAAGTCTTCAATATGGGGAAAATGACCATACTGCTTTCTGACCAACTCTTTTATTTTTCCATAGGGGTCCATCCTTGGTCAAGCCGTATGGAGGTCCAAATGATACTCCACTATCTCCTTTTTTGAGTACTTCATGCACTAGGTAGTAGGAATAGCATACATTCCTTGCTCGAAATTGAGGGGATATGGGATCCCTGCTCAGTGTTTATGATCCATAATTAGATTTTACAAAATAAATTGTAAATTAAATCTAATTACAGTAATTTCTCGATCTAATATAGAATTGCGTGATTATGCCTTTTAATTGTTGAAATTACAAAATAAGTAATTTGAAATTCAAATACTGAATTTAAACTAGAGAGAAAATTGAGACAAAAGAGAGAAGAATGAGATAAAGAAATAGAAGGATCAAAATGCGCAGATTGATAACGGATTTCGTCTAATGTGGACTACATCTCTTGGTCCACTTCTCAATGCTGGGACCGCTTTATTGATATCTCCAAGAAAAATTATGCTTTCTTACAATACTGAAGCTCCAAGAACCTACAATAATCTCTTCACAATCTCTCACTCTTTTACAATTTTTGGTGTACAAAAGCACCTTGTAAATTCTCCTCCAAAGAATTATTTCTCCCAAAATGAACTTCAATAATTCTCCCTGTTACAATTCTCTCCAAGAAAATTCCCATACAAAATTATCCACTCAATAATTTTTTTTTCCCTTTACAAAAATCACCCCTTTATATACACATTTATTTGCTAATATGGCTTTAACCATATTATTTTGCAAATATTGCATATCTCCCGTATACAAGTAAAAATTCCACCCATTTCCCCCTTTTACAATAAAAATAACTAATATCCCGTTAGTATAACAAATTAATCTTTGAAAAATAAATCCACCTTTGGCTTTTATAATTCCAAGCCATACAATCAAAAAAACGAACCCCTTTAACTATGGGCCGTTATAATTTTGGACTTACATTATAATCTTAAAAAATATCTTTTAAAATCCCCTTAATAATCTCCTTGGATATTCTTTAAAATAAACCCATTAAATACAAGAAAGGTGGTTAAAGGGGTTAATTTTTTGAAATGCAAGTTTACGGGATTTTTTTCCTCTCCTTGTTTTATGGGAAAGGGAAGAGGATTTTAAGGGATAAAATCCCACCAAATCCTCCTTGAAATCACAAAAATCTTTTAATTTTTAAAACATATGTGTTTTCTTTTAACAATATGGTTTAGTCCATATTATTTTTCCACCATGTATGTGCCAACTCACCACTCCTTCCACATCACCACCTACCACGTTAGCTTGTTGATGTCATCAAAGTCAACCAAAGTCAAAATTTTGACCAACCTTTGACCAGCCGTAACTTTCACATACGAGCTCCATTTTTTAAACTAAATATAGTTCTGGAATTAGCGTGACGAGCACTACGACTTGGCGTCATTTTCATTTCATTTTGAGACAATAAATTTTTCTCCTTTTTGAACCCCTAATTTTCCTATTTGGCTGAACCTTTGACTGAGCATAACTTCTACATGCGGACTCCTTTTGAGCCCATTAAAATTGCATCAGGATCATGTCTACGAGATCTACACATTGACGCTTCTTTGGATGAATTCTAAGACTATGGAACTTGCAAGTATTCTGGATCCACCTGGATCATTCCTCCCCATTAAAAATCTTTTGGACCTCCAAAAGTCTATTTTTATGTACAATTTGAGCTAGGGAAATGTCGCCCCACTTGCCCAGTATCATCTGTCCTTCTTGCTAAAATTTTGAACATGTGACCCATCACAAACACAAAGAAATATGAGGTAACTTTGTTGATACAATCAACTGCATGTTCATCAATATTCACTGTCACATTCATCATCCACATAGAAATAACTAGTAGAATAACAAGCAGTAGTACTGAATATACCGATGTGAAGGAAATACTATCAACATTATGGATCTCTTGAATAGGAAAATTGTTAGAAAATGAAACATTCAAACCCTCTTTTACCACCTCTAGCTGAAGGCCTGATTCTGCTTGCAACTGATCCTCACACTATATTGTCTATGACACCTTGTCATCTTCATGCTTAATATCACTAGCTATTACAGACATGAGAGTTAAAGCATTGCTTGCATTTACATTCATTTTCATATGCCCTGTGTTTACAAAAAATCTATCATTCTTCATGTGATGAGATTTTACAATATATTCAAATCCATCCTTAAAAAAATGATACTTGTTATGTTCCCTGTAGAAAATGGCATTTCTGTCATACAAATAAGGACTACCTAAAACCATCCCACAAAAGTCAAGTGGAATTACATCTAACTCTACCTCATCCACAAACTTGGATGTGATTGCAAATCAGAGTTTACACTGTTTTGACACATGTAACCGGGCATTATCATTCACCCAACCCAATGGATATGGCTTAGTATGAGGTGTTGTCTTTAATCCCAATTTCTTAACAACTTGTTCAGAGATTAGATTCACTTGTGATCCACTATCTATGAGTGTATCAATCTTGCTTTGTTTTGCAACAACCCTTATATGAAACAATTCATTCCTCTTACTTTCAACAGGTACTTCATTACAACTTAGAGAAGAAGCATGAGAACTAATACTAAAAATAGGAGTTTTACCTTTGATACCCACAACTGAAATCTTTGATTCATCACCAGATTCCATACCAAGGTCTTGCACGATTGCTGTGGACTTTTGCTTACCCTTTCGATCCTTGAACCACTTTGGCTTCTGATTAGGATGCAATTTCCAACATCTTGCATCTTCGTGCCCTTCCTTCTTGCAATGTGAGCAATAAGGCTTTTTGTCCTCTTTCTTTACAGTAGTTGTTTATTGTGATTTCTCTTTCCCTTTCTTGCTTCCTTTCTGCTTATTGGATTCCATCAACAAATTATCATGGCTATTCCTTGAGCTTGTTTCCAAATGGATAGCTTGCACACTAACTTCATCAATGTTAGTTGGATTAAACATAAGTATTGTATGTCTCAAACTTTCATGTAATCCACCTATATACTTTAACAAAGTTTCTTGTGTGTATAAAGGAATGCCCAAAATTAAAGCCCTCTTCCTAAACTCTTGTGTATATTCTTGCACACTTTGTCCTTTTTCTTGCTTTAATGATTGCCAATTCATTAATTCTTTTTGCATATGTCCTAATGGATAGAACTATTTATTTAATGCAGCAATAAACTCAAACCAAGAAGAAATAATTTTTCCATAATGACTTAGATCCTCTCGTGTTCTACTCTCCCACCAAATTAAAGTTGTGCCTCCCAATTGAAGAGTGGCTAATTGGATTTTTTGAGAATCCTCAGTAAACTTCTGAATTCTATAGTAAACTTTAATTTGCTTAATCCAATTATCTAGTTTATTTGCATCTAGTTCCCCATTATACATTGGAAAATCAAATTTAACATCAAGTTTCAACAAAGGTGAATTAACTTCAGATTTCACAGGTTGTTTCTTTTTAGAAGAAGAGGTAGACGAAGAGGAAGAAGAGGATGAAGAAGAAGATGGGGATGGAGGTTCAGGATGGTCACTACCACCTCCTACTCCTTTACCTTTATCATCTTTTGAAGAGGATTCATCTTCATTCTTCTTTCTTTTCTTGAGTTCCTTTTTCTTCTGTCGCTCTTGCCTCTCTTGGAAAAGAACTTCAACCATAGCCTTCATTTCGAGAAATGCTTTCTGGAAAGCTTTCTCATCAAGCTCTGTAGGACTTTATTCAGCTACCATCTCTGATCATGGAAATGTCCTTCATTTTTTGATCTTTGGATTGAACTCTTGCAGTCCACCTTCTCCTTGTTTCAATTTCAACCTGGTTAGCATTAACTTTGCAATTTCCTGCAAAATGAGCTTTAATACCAACTTGATCCGTAATTAGAGTTTACAAAATAACTTGTAAATTAAATCTAATTACAGTAATTTCCTGATCTAATACAAAATTGCATGAATATTCTTTTTAACTATTGAAATTACAAAATAAGTAATTAGAAATTCAAATACTAAATTTAAACTAGAGAGAAAATTGAGACAGAAGAGAGAAGAATGAGACAAAGAAATAGAAGGATCACAATGCGCAGATTGATAACGGAGTTTGTCCAATGTGGACTACGTCTTCGGGTCCACTTCTCAATGTTGGGACCGCTTTATTGATATCGCCAAGCAAAATTATGCTTTCTTACAATACCGAAGCTCCAAGAACCTACAATAATCTCTCCACAATCTCTCACTCTTTTACAATTTTTGGTGTACAAAAGCACCTTGTAAATTCTCCTCCAAAGAATTAATTCTCCCAAAATGAACTTCAATAATTCTCCCTGTTACAATTCTCTCCAAGAAAATTCCTGTACAAAATTATCCACTCAATAATTTTTCCCTTTTCCCTTTATAAAAATCACCCCTTTATATACACATTTATTTGCTAATATGGCTTTAACCATATTATTTTGCAAATATTGCATATCTCCAGTATACAAGTAAAAATTCCAACCATTTCCCCCTTTTACAATAAAAATAACTAATATCCCGTTAGTATAACAAATTAATCTTTCAAAAATAAATACACCTTTGGATTTTATAATTCCAAGCAATACAATTAAAAAAACAAACCCCTTTAACTATGGGTCGTTATAATTTTGGACTTACATTATAATCTTAAAAAATATCTTTTAAAAGCCCCTTAATAATCTCCTTGGATATTCTTTAAAATAAACCCATTAAATATGAGAAAGGTGGTTAAAGGGGTTAATTTGTTGAAATGCAAGTTTACGGGATTTTTTTCCTCTCCTTGTTTTATGGGCAAGGGAAGAGGATTTTAAGGGATAAAATCCCACCAAATCCTCCTTGAAATCACAAAAATCTTTTAGTTTTTAAACCATACGTGTTTTTTTTTAATAATATGGTTTAATCCATATTATTTTTCTACCATGTATGTGCCAAATCACCACTCCTACCACGTCACCACCTACCATGTCAGCTTGCTGATGTCATCAAAGTCAATCAAAGTCAAAATTTTGACCAACCTTTGACCAGCCGTAACTTTCACATACGAGCTCCATTTTTGAAACTGAATATAGTTCTGGAATTAGCACGACGAGCACTATGACTTGGCATCATTTTCATTTCATTTTGAGGCAATCAATTTTTTGCTTTTTTGAACCCCTGATTTGCCTGTTTAACTGAACCTTTGACTGAGCATAACTTCTGCATGCAGACTCCTTTTGAGCCCATTAAAGTTGCGTCAGGATCATTTCTGCGAGCTCTACACATTGATGTTTCTTTGGATGAATTCTAAGAATATGGAACTTGCAGGTATTCTGGATCCACCTGGATCAGTTTATCACTTAGAAAAGTGTGGGAATTCTATATTTGTTTGGAGACCTCCAATATAATCATTTGGTCATTAGGGTACTGGGGCAACTTGTAGTGTCTTTTAGAGAAACCCTTTGTTCTGATATACATGAATTTCGGGAACTGGATGAACAAGTACACAAATCTTTGGATGAAGGCTAGGCACTATGTGATACTCTCCTCTCAAAATATCTTCCAAGGAGTCTGATGATATGCTCGATGAAGGCATCGTTCACCCTCTGGTATTCCTCTTGAAGTTTTTTTATTGTAGCTGCAAGTAGTGATTGTACACCTTAAGCTCTCCTCTCCCTAGGTTCAGGTTCAATGCCACAAAGAGGCATTTGTATGGGAATGCCTCTACCAACAAATATACCAGGTAGGATTTCATGTAGAACTAAGATGTATTTTTCATGGCCATGAGTTGTGCATTCATGTACCAACAGATATACCAGGTAGGATGTCATGTAGAATTGAGATGTCTTTTTCATGGCCATGAGTTGTGCATGCATGTTGTCGCTTATAATCTTAGCCTAGTAGAACTTTGTTTTCCCATGGATGATCTCCTCAATGAAATAAAACATCCACTCTTGGAAGAAGGTAGTGGTGGGCGTGCCCATTAATTTTCTCAATAGAGTAACCAAATCATGGTACTCCTCGTGGAAGTCACTCCTGAAAAGCTCTTGAGGTACATTGGTAGCACTACCCCTCTTTTCTTTCAACCAATATTGGTTGATCAACTTCTTCCATCCAAAGGGGTTAGCCTTCCACATATTCTCGGTGTAACCCTTAGTTTCCTCTATGGGGTCAAATGTAGGGATGTGGAATGTTTGGCTTATTGAATGGGTAGACAAATCTGCCAACACTTTGCCACCATGATCTATGATTTTCCTACTCCCGCCATGGTAGCATTCTTTACATACCATTACAAGTTATGGGGCCACAAGTGCAGGTGGAAAGCCAACTACCTTAGCTAGACCACTCATTCTGGTCTTCTGAGCATTCTCTATTGTGGGATTGGTCATGACCCTTTATCTAAATTCATTGATATCCACATGCCCCAAGTTTGTGTCTGACACTGAGTCCCATGTAGAGGTGACTTTGAAGGTGATTTCCACCACATGGAACTAATATTTCATTTGATCCTTCTCTTATTTTCCCCTTAATGCTTTGGAAGTCTTCTTTCCTTTGTCTTTCTTTGCATACTTCCCCAATGTACTAGCAGCAGATTCTATAAATCCTGCAAACAAAGGTGTAGTAAGCATATTCACATGGAAATTAGGGAAGTGTTAGTGAAATCCTATAAAACAAGGGTTAGGTCCAACAAATCATCTTCTAAAGATCATGAAATCCATTAACATTCATCGTTTAGCACTCATTTAGGTCAATTATAGGAATTTAGGCCCAGGGATATGGGTTTCCCTAGGCTGGAAGCTGTTAGGAGCAGCTAGAGGTAAAACGACACTGGTGTAACGATAGCCTATAGATGGCCACCCGCACTCAAAGTTCTACACTTGAGGTTTAGAGGCTAAGATCTTTAACAAGGCATTTAACATGTAGGAAAATACACCCTGAAGTTCTTGGAGGCATTTAATTTGTCATCTTGATTATGCGGGTTCAAGGAATGTGGAAGTCAAAGACACCATAGAAGTTTGGAGCTTCACCATTGAGAAACGATAGCCAAAGGTGGAAACCTGCAAGAAAAATCTTGCAATGCGGGGTTTGCAGGCGGCCTTGATGATTTGGGCATTGTCTCTTTTGATTGCATGATTTGGGAGCTTGCAAGTGGGGCCCAATGGAAGGCTGTTGGGAAAAGGCCATTCAAGGATGACAAAAATAACATGGAAGTCCACAAGAGGTGGTCTGCACAATTGGTTCCGCAAGGTACTCTGGCTTTGATCATTTTTCTTTGAAATAACTTGGATGGTGGAGGGGAGATCAAGCTCCGCAACGCAAGAAAAAGGGAGGGTACGACCGTTTGAGATCGACAACAAGATGACAGCAAGCCGAAAGTAGCAACCTGCAAGGAAAGGCCTGTAACATGCTTGAACTTAGCTATTTTTAGTTGAAGTGCTTAGTAGACCAATGGAGTTCCTTGGCTATTTTGAAAAATGATGATGATGGTGGGATGGTTTGTAGATGGACCCCTAGAAATTCCAACCTACATGAGGTCAAGACTTAGCGTTTTGAGCGTAAACTCAACTGGCAAATAAGATAGCAAAGTCTACAGTGTAGGGGAGGGTAATTCCTTTGCCACCTACGTGAAGTGTCAAGATGACGACGATAGGCAGATGGAAGTCTGAAAAAAGGAAGGCTTAGCATTTAGCACTTGATGGAAGTAGTCTCATCGGAACCCACAATGTGGAAGACTAGCAGAGGATGACTGTTTAAGAACAACAGTAAGATAAGGGCCACCTGTACGTGGCAAATCGCAATGGCAGACCTACAAGGGCTCTCAAACCTAAGTTTTTGTTCTAATTTTGCATCGTTTAGGTTTTAATGGGAGGGGAAAGGATGGTTCTTGGTCGCATGCAAAAATCTATAAGGGAAAAATCATAGGGTCAGAATGCTTGGATTTTTCATTTGAAACTCATTTCAAGTGGTGGCAGCAAAGGGCTTGTGGGCTGCAAGGGTCTCAAGACACTGATGAAGAACAACAGTGGGGAAGTAAAGTTCCACATGGCCCTTAGAGGCAAAGTTTGGATGAATTTTGGGGATTGGTTAAATGGGTTTGCGTACAACTTTATGGTGAATCAGCTACCCAGAAGGTTTTAAAGCTTATTTTAAGATTTTAATGATTTTAGAAAATTTAACTATAAAATACATCTTCAGGCTATCAATGACAAACATACCTGAAGATCTCAAAGAAATCCAAGCTTGAGATCATCTAGGAGGTTGTGTGGGTACAAAGGAAGCGATGACTATCTTGGGCTTAGACAAATTATGAACTGGAAAGGTGAAAATGATAGGTCAAAAGACGTATTTATAGTAAAAAATTCATTAATTAGCCCCATTTAATGCTCATATGGTGGCTAGTTGGGTATCTAGGCGTGGGTTTCAAAAGAGTGGTGATGAGAAAGTCAAAACCTGCAAGGTAGGAGGAACCCTAGGCATCATTGTTCAGTAGGTGATGGAAGGATGGTGACCACAAAGGATGTGGGACATGCCATGTGGGTGGATGTCCTGGGTTGGCCGTTGGTGAAATGGAAAATGGAAAGCGGTGAAACGAAAGGGGAAACCCACAAGGGTAGACCTACAGGAGCTAGAGGATGCCAATTTGAAGACTAAGGGAAACCTGCCAAGGACACCCCACAAAAGCCAAGGACTTTGAAATTTCTTGGGTGGTGAACTTTGGTCAACTAAAGATGATGACTTTAGGGTCCCTTGACCACTTGGAACTCAAAATTTAGGGGCATGAAAAACAAGGCAAAGGAAAAAAAGCGACCCAGTGAAGTTGAAAAGGAGAGGGTCCACATTCTAAACAAGGCGTGTGTGCTAGAGGCATAACATGAACCATTCACCCAAGGTGGCGAATGAGTCCCAAACACTAAATTTGGGCCACACAAGCTAGGAACACCTAAATTATGATTGGTCAATGACTGGTATCAGGATTATCGTTGAAAAGATGCAATAAATGAGGTTTATGGATGCAAAATAGGGCTAATTAAAGCATAAGAATTCCCAATTATTAATGAAAAGTATAGAAAAGTATGAAAGTGCATTACAAAAATTTACAACATTCCAAATAAGGAAAGATTAAAGTTTATTTTGATTAAAATAGGTTTATTATGTTTAATTATTTGATAAATCCCTAGAAAAGTATGAAAGTGAGTTACAACACTTTATAACACTTTAGCAAGGTACCATTAAAATCCATTAGTTTGCAAGGGCCTAAGACCTAATGTGAATGTGTCATCCACATTACAACACTAAATCAAAGTAATATTAAGCCAAAATCCACAAGCATGGCCTAAACAAGTGTGAAAATGTAAAGGGATACATTTTTCTGCACTATAACTATGTTGGTAATGTTCAAATTGGTTGATCATCTTCCTGGAAAAAATTGGTTAAGTCCTTTTTTACTAGGCCCTTTGAGAGTTATTTTTTCTCAGACACAAGTGTGACATGCTAGCATCTCAATTGTATGAACCAAAATGTCTGAATTCAAATGTCAGCCTAGTTCTCCAAAGGATACAACCTTGCTTGTCAGTCTCACCCAAACAATTATTTATATATGCTTAGTTTCATATATAAGTAACCTCCTCTCTCCCTCATGAGTGAAGCCAAATTGATAACAAAAAATAGATATAGGAAAGAGATATAGAGATAAATAGACAAGATATAGAAAATTGCTTAACTTCAACTTGTTGGAAAACTGTGCAACTTCTAACAAATTGAAATTTAATAGCAAATAGGGCAAGACAGGTAACAAAAAATTAAAGCAAACCAATCAATTTAATTCCTCCAATTTGATGGTCTAAGTGAACCACAATCAAAGCCACAACAACAAAAAGAATTAAAAAGTAACAGGTAGATGAATCCAGATAGATTGGCAAATGAAATTTTACATTGACTAAACTAGTTCTTGGAGTACTCTGAAAACGACGCAAAGAATTTAGTCACTAAAAAAAAACAACAATCTAAGTCAACAACACCAAGAATAGATTTTTAAATCTTCAAGAAAGAAAACATGCCAACTTCCCTTCCTTTCACCATGGCACATTATTACAATCTCCACTAGAAAAACATACACCAATGCAAGTCTTATTTGCAAAGCATTAAGCTAATCACACCAAAAGAACCCACAATTGAGTGGCTAGAGTATAATAGACCAAAACATAGGTAGATTCAGGTTAATCATCATCCATTTTTCCTCCCTTTGATCACTCAGATACGTCCAACAATCAATAAATAGTTTTCTCTATTTTTGTTGAATCGACCATCTACCTCTTTGGAGACATTCTTGGTGTGAGTTCGTTCTTTTTTCTTCATTTATCATCTTTCTCCTTCTTTGTGAAGCCACTCATTCCTTCCAAAAATTTGGGCTAATCTCTTTCTTATTAACTCCCTCCAACGGTTCTACACAATGCTCCAATACAAGAGCTTAATGTGCTACCAAGCTCCAACTGTCTAGCTGCCACAAAAACAAGATAAAACAAGGAACATTTAAAAAAAAAAAAATCAAACTAAAGTTCCAATGCAAGCCAAAATCAGTCGATGTTAGGGATGATTCCCTTGCATCAAGCTCTCGGTGGGAAGCAAAGATTCATGAACTCCCATTCATGAGGTTATCAAGTGAATGACAAGATGTGAGAATCTCAAGTACAATTAACCATGAAGCATCCTCCAAAGGATGACCATGCTAGTTGACCAGATACCTAAAATGCTCCTTGCCTTGAGTCTTCCTCAGTAGTTGCTTATCCAAAATACATTCAATTTCCAGTGCAATGGGTTTGGACACATTTTGATCTTCAACGGATTTCAACTCTAACTCTTTTGCTTCATCATTTGTAGCACTGTGATATGGATATAAATAAGCTACGTTGAAGATGGGTGAAATCCCCATGCCTAGAGGAAGAATGATCTCATAGGATTTTGTTGAAAACTTGTGAAGGATCTTGCACAGAATAATTTTTTTCATCTTCATTTTATTGTAGTCACTTGTAGGAAACTTGTCTCTCCTAAGATGTGCTAACACAAGGTCACCCACCTGAAAATGAACTCCCCTCCACTTCTTATCAACATAATGTTTTTATTGTTGATTGCTCCCTTCAATGTTCATCTTCACCTCTTCATGAAGGTCATGAATAGCTCAAGCAAACTCCTCACCATCTACACTTTGTTTTTCCATGTCACCAATATTTTTGAGTTCCAATACACCCCTTAAATGCATGCCATAAATAATATAAAAAGGACTAAACCCTATACTCTGATTCAGAGAGTCATTGAACGTGAACTTTTCTTGTGCAAAAGCCATATCCCAACTACCAAGTGTTTTCCCAACAAGGAACCTTAACATGTCACCAAGACTTCTATTCACCACCTCGGTTTGGCCATCCATTTGGGGGTGATAGGCTGAACTAAAACTAAGCTAGGTGTTCCCAATTTTTTCCAAATAGTTCTCCAGAAATTCCCAATAAACTTTGTATCTCTATTGGACACAATAATCCATCCAATTCCATGTAAATGAACCACATCTTTGTAAAATAGATTAGCAATATGGGTTGTATCACTAGACTTTTTACATGGGATAAAATGCACCATTTTAGAGAATCTATCCACAACTACAAATACTGAGTCATTGCCTCTATGAGTCTTAGGTAATTCCAAAACAAAGTCCATACATACAGAATCCCACAATCGAGATGGAACTGGAAATGGTTGATACAACCCTGTATTCCAACTTCTTCCCTTAGCATGCTAACATACCCTACATCTCTCCACATACTTCTTTACATCAACCCTCATTCTCAATCAATAGAAGTGTGTACTCAACTGTAAATATATTTTTTCCTATCCAAAATTTCTTCCTAGATTGCCACTATGCTTTTCTTTCAAGAGATTATCCCTCATTGAGCCTCGAGGTATGCACAATTGACTACCTTTGAATAACAAACCCTCATGTACCATATACTCCATCCATGGTTCTCTATCTCTGCTGATTGGACTACTACAAGCTTCATAAGAATCTTTAAAATCTGCATCATCTACATACAACTCCTTCAAACTATCAAAACCAACATTTTTAGCATGGATTTCCTGCAACAATAAACACCTTCTACTTAATGCGTTAGCAACCTTATTTGTTTTCCAACTCTTATGCTTCAACACAAAATTATAAATTTGCACATACTCTACCCATTTGGCATGCCTCTACTTTAGCTTATGTTGACTATTAAAGAACTACAATGCATGGTTATTAGTGTACATAACAAATTCCTTAGCAAGTAGGTAATTCCTCCACTTCTTCAATGATTGCACCAATCCATAGAATTCAAGATCATAAGAAAAATATTTCTTTTTAGCCTCATTCAATTTCTCATTAAAATAAGCCATCGGTTTACCTTCCTGGCTAAGAGCAACCCCTATTGCTAAGCCACTGGCATCATATTATACTTGAAACACTTTGTTGAAATTAGGAAATGAAAGTATGGGTTTCTTAGTCACTCTATGCTTAAGGAATTTAAAATTATTTTCAGCCTCTTGAGTCCATACAAACTGCTTCTTAGACCCCTTAATAGTTTCAAGTATAGGAGCAACTATATGATTGAAATTTCTAATGAACTTCCTGTAAAAACTAAAAATCCCATGAAATATCCTTACCTCAGGTGCACTCCTTGGTGTTGGCCAATCAATGATAGCCTGTACCTTATCCTTATCCATTTTCAACCCTTCACTAGATACCACAAAACCCAAATAAACCAATTTAGTTTGCATAAACACACACTTTTTCAAATTAATTTGCAACTTCTCTTCATGCAGCCTCATCATCATCATCCCAAATTCTATAGATGCTCTTCTTTAGACCTACTAAACACCAAAATCTCATCAAGATATAAAATAACAAACTTCCCAAGAAAAGGTTTGAAGACTTCGTTCATGAGTCTCATAAAAGTATTGGGTGCATTTGTGAGCCTAAAGGGCATAACCAGCAATTTGTACAATCCATCATTAGTTTTAAATGTCATCTTACATTCATCCCCAGGTCTGATCCAAATCTTATGGTAACCACTCTTCAAATCTATCTTCGAAAAGTACTTTACACCAACCAGGCAATCCATCAAATCATCTATTTTGGGAATCAAAAATTTGTATCTGATAGTTATCTTGTTAATGGCTCATGAGTTTGTGTGCATTCTCCATTCATTCTCCTTCCTAAGCACCAAGACTGTAGGAATTTCATAGGGACTCAGACTCTCATATCAACCCTTTCCATAGTAGCTCCTCAACTTGTCTTCTAATCTCCTCATTCTCTTGACGTGTCAACCTACATGTAGCTTTGTTTGGAAGGCTATCTCTTGGAATTAAATCCATGTGATAGCTAATGCTAAGTATAAGAGGTAACTCATCAGAAAAATCAACTGCAACAATATCCTTATGTTCATCTAAGATTTATTGTACCTCCTTGGGTAGTTCCTCCAACTTTGTAGTGGTAAGCAACTCCTTTGGTTTGAGAACCAATGCAACTCCAATTTCCTCCTTCATGATATGCAAGAACTCTTTTCCACTCACCAATATTATCTTACTATTGCTACTACTACTATTGTCCTCTTCTTGTTCATGTATAGGAAATAAATTATGCTTAATGACATCCTTTTCAAAGGTATATGTGTTACTCCTCCCTTCACGTACAACCTTTTGATCAAACTGCCAATGTCTACCAAGTAATACATGACACGCGTCCATCGACATGATGTCACAAACCACACTATCCTTATAACTGTCAATTTGAAATTCTACTACAACCTATTCATCTTCCAACAATTTATGCCCTTTCTAAAGCCAAGAAACTCTATAAGGTGTGGGGTGCTTAGTCCTCTTCAATCCTAACTTATCCACCATTTCTACAACCACTAAGTTATCTGTACTACCACTATCAATAATCAATTTATAACACTTACCTTTTTCCTTTCACTTCATCTTGAATAGAGCTCTTCATTCTTCTGATTCTTTACTCTCCTTTGGTGGCTTCAACAACACTCTTTTGAACAATAAAGACTCTCCAGTCTTAGGTTCCTCTATATGATGTATAGGTGATCCCACACTTTCTTTCTCAACTTGCATGATCTGAGTGATTCTTTATGGCCTTGTGTGCCCTTCCTTCACATACTCCAGACACTCCCAATTCTTATGACCAACATACTGATTGCATTTAAAAAATTTACCTATAAATCCTCTTCCTATTCCTTGATAATGACCTCTGCCAAATGATCTATCTCCTTTTTTTTGATAACCTTCTCTTTCTAGATTAGTTGATCCACTAGAACTTCAAGCCCCTTTATTGTGATGAGTTTGTTGTCCCCTACAAGACTGTGGTACTCTTCCTCTCAAGCCTCTTCCTCTTTTCCTTCCTTGCTGATTTTGCTTCCTCACGAACTTCTCTTCTTCCTTAATGGCCAACTGATAGGCCTCCTTAAGAGTTCATAGAGACACTAAACTTAATTCATCCTACAAACTATATTTAAAACCATTAAAATACCTCACCACCATTTCCAAATCCTCTTCACTATGGCTTGACCGAATAACAAATTTGTAGAACTCTTCGGTGTATTCTTTGACTAACATGTCTTTCTTCTTCAAATTTTGTAACCTTTTAAAGAGATTTGGCTGGTTCCTACTAGGAGAAATTTCGTCTTCAATTTGGAAACCATTTGATCCCAAGAAGAGATCTTCTCCTTTTTTTCTAGTGTCTCTCAGCCTACACGTAATCCCACAACATTGCAGTGTGGCCTTTTAATCATGTACATGTAAGCTTCACTTTTCTTTCCTCTGCCACTCCCTCACATTCAAAATACTTTTCCAAATCATTAATCCAATCAATAAGATCTTCTCCATTCAGGATTCCTGAGTATGTGGGAACTTCAATTTTTGGCTTGGCTCCCACATTCATCACTGCTCTAATCAATATTTCATCCACTCCTTCGAGCTCTTCTTGATCTTCCTCACTATCTTCTTGTGGTTGCTCTTCCTATTCAACATGACTTGCATCATTTACTGGGGTTCCTCTTCACTATGCCCTCTCAATGGCATCCATTTGTGTAGTCAAGTTTTGCAACAATTCGAGGACTCTATCATCATGTCCTCTTATACCTCTTCTCCAAGCACCTCTACCTCTCATCACTCTTGGTGGTATGTTTCCCACTACCCAAATGACCAAATTATTATTCTCTGATACCAAAAACTAATAGAAAACAACTCAACTTCAACTTGTTGGAAAACTATGCAAGTTCTAACAAATTGAAATTTAATAGCAAACAAGGCAAGACGTGTAATAAAAAATTAAAGAAAACCAACCAATTTAATTCCTCCAAATGGATGGTCTAATCTTGAACCACAATCAAAGCCAGAAAAAAAAAAAAGTAATAGGTAGATGGATCCATATAGATTGGAAAATGAAATTTTCCATTGACTAAACCAGTTCTTGAAGTACTATGACAATGACACAAAGAATTCAACCACTCAAAAAAATAGTAGTTTAAGTCCACAATGGAAAAAATAGAGTTTTAAAGCTTCAAGAAAGAAAAAATGCCAACTTCCCTTCCTTTCACATTGGTGTAGGATTACAATCTCCACTGGAAAAAAATACACCAGACACAAGTCTTATTTGTAAAACATTAAGCTATTCACACCAAAAGAACCCACAATTGAGTGGATACAGTATAATAGACCAAAACGTATATAGATTCAAGTTAATCATCATCCATTTTGCCTCCCTCTGATCACTTAGCTACTTCTAACAATCAATAAACAATCTACTCTATTTTTCTTCAATCGACCATCTACCTCTCTGGAGATGTTCTAGGTGCGGGTTTGTGCTTTTTTCTTCAGTAACCATCTTTCTCCTTCTTCTTGTATCAACTCATTCCTTCCAAAAACATGGGTCGATCCCATTCTTGTTAACTCCATCCAACGGTTCTACACAATTCCCCAATACAAGAGCTCAATGTGGTACCAAGCTCCAATTGCCTAGCTACCACAAAAAAAGATAAAACAAGACACAAACTTTTTTTAAAAATATCAAACTAAAGTTCCAATGCAAGCCAAAATTGGTTGATGTTAGTGATGATTCCCTTGCATCACAAGATACAATTCATAACCCATTGGAAAAAAAAAACAAAAAAAAACATCATAATCAGTGATTTGCAATTTCTGTTGAAGATATTATTATTTGATGCCCTTTGTTCATAATTATTATTATGGCATACACTAACACTTAAATTATCTCAAGTAAATACCTTCCTTCTCCTTGCATGTAATTTATGTGACGACATATATCTAGCAAAGGTTTCACACTTATATGGTAAAATCTATCCTTGTATTTGTTCATTATCATTATCATTTGTTTTCCCTTTGCTCCCTTATGAGCTCACACTCTTTATAATCATAATCATCGTTGTTGTGGAGGTGGGAACACCAACATAGGCTTTGAATAAGGAAATTTAGGCTATACAACACCAAAACCTTTCCCTCTTCCCATTTTGTAGACCAAGTTGTTCTGGTGGAAGGAAGATTTGACATTCCAATTCATTTAGAGACTTGTAAAACCTTATCCCTTATCTTTCCTAGTTATCATAGATAGATTATATTATTATAATTGTTTAATTATAATCAAATTTTTATTTTTCATTTTTTTCTATTACAAGTAAACATATGGTGTCAGATTTGTATGAATAGAGAACCTTAATTTTTTGCACCTTTTTGACTATAGTGTAGTCATTAGTGTTCATGCAATAAACTGGTGTCCCAAACAATCTTCACTAATCTTCTATTCTAATTTCTTCTATTTGTTACCTTTCTAGATCTATTTTCAATCTCTCATCATCTTTCATGTGGGGTCTACATTCAATTAATTTACTCAATTTAATCATTGCTAATCTAGTTCATTATATCATCCATCGATACTTACACTTACAACAAAAGAACTCAAAGGTCCACCAACCATATTGCCTTTTCCTTGGGGACAACAGCCAAGGACAACCTCTTGGTTGGTTTTGTCTTATATTTTTTGGGTGGAAATATTGATTTAGATTAAGTCATTTAGTCAGAGATCCTCCTCTTCACCAACCAAACATTTTGGTGAACCCCATGTGAATTATATTTGTAAATTTTTTGATTTAACTACATATCTTATATGATTTGGTTAGTTGGTTAATTAATTAGAATTACTATATTGAACATAGTATTTAGAACTTGTAAACATTGTGTGTTTAGTTTAGAAAATAAAGCACTTGAATACTTTTATTTTCTTATATTAGAAAATATAAAACCAAAACATATTTTCTCCTTTTAACATATCATCAATATATCCATCTTATCATCACTTTCTTCTATCTATCGCTTTGTATGAACATTTTTTTGTCCTAAAAATAATCTTTAATTTATGAGTTTCATGACCCAATTTTCTCAATCTAAAGTTACTATGAGAAAAAAGTTATTGAATTATGGTTTTCTATGCTTTGAATAGCTTTGGTGTTGATCTTGAATTTGCTAGCTTGTTCACCCCAAGAGATTAAGAATGCAATCATCTTCGAATCCCATTCCAAACTTTCCAATGATATCCAAGTCACAACCACCTCATGATTCTCTTGGATCCAATAACTCTATAACCTATGTTCTTGAGACTTGAATTCAAAAGCTAGCAAAGGAATTTGATAGTCTCCAAAAATTCTTGAGTACAAAAATATTGGCTAGGGAGGTTGTCCCTCCCATAGAGAATCTTAGGAATTTTTACTTAATGATCCATGAGGCATGGAAGTTCTACATAGTTTATCTCGCATAGTGGATACAAACATTATGAACTCAACTAGTTGTGTAGAAATTCTCAATAGTATGTGCAATCAAAACCAAATGGGGACATAAGTTTCAATACCCATGTGTGACATCTCCTATTCCAACTTTCACTATTGCATACTCTAGTATTAGTGCTCATATTAGTTCAAAGGTTATATGTGGGAATCCTATAAAAAATATAGATTTATCCCACCTTCCTCCTAAATTTCATTTAATTTTCAAAATTTCCATCTAGTGATGTCTCAATATATTATTAGCCAACCTCACTCACAATTCACTTACCAAAATGCCAATCACATTACTGTTGTATTCTACCACCTCACCTATCAGTCCTATCATTAACCAAATCTTACAAAAGTGATCTCTTTACAAAAAAAAAAATCAAATATGAATCAAATCCAATCCCACCTAATCCTCCATCATACTACACTTTTAGCCCATTTTCATTTAGCATCATAAAAACTCTAATATCAAAAAAATTGTAACACCTTGTTTTGAAAATTACAAAGGAAAAAGAGACCCTAATAACCATGTGTTGGTCTTTACTACACTATATAGTGATTTTATTTTTGAAGATACTTTATTGGCTAAGAACTTTTCTAGGTCATTAAAACACATCACCTTTAATTGGTTGTTTTTGTTTCCTAACAACTCAATCCATTATTTTCAACAAATTATGAATCAATTCCTCTAGCATTTCTAAGCTAGTATCGAACCTCAAGTCACATTGAATTATTTAGTTCATTGTAAGAAAGGAGTGAAGGAAAAGGTAACTTAATTTATATGGTTCTACCAAACCATCTTCTCTAAAGTCTTGTATTCCCTTCCAAATGTTGATGCATGCAATGGGTTTTAATTGGAAATCTATAGCCACACATTTAGGATAAAATATTGTTGATGCAATATCCTTCATTTACACATATTTAGATGGCTCTTAGTGACTACCAACTAGATTAGTTAGCCAATATGAGAGCTCCTCATCATTGTCTCTCATTGATCAATCTAAGGTCATCACTCTAAATTCACAATCATTGAAGAAAAAAATAAAAACTTCATCAAAATTAGTTATCATTCTTCAAACAATATTTAAGCACAAGTTTCAATGGCAACATCTTCTATTATGGTCCCCTATTAATTTATGCCAAAGACTTAACAATTATCCTAGCTTTATGAATCCATTTATTTCATTATGCTACAACTACTTAACAATAAATTGATTCAACTTCCTCCTATTCATCCTATAGATACTACCAAATCTCTACCTCATTCTCATGATCCAAAGGCCTTTTTTCAGTATCATTAAACATTAGGGAATGGTATCGAGTGGTGTATGCATCTTAAGCACCAAGTGTAATACCTCATTAAATATAATGTTATTTATGTATAAAAAATGAATGACAAAGGAGATGAGTTTGTAGCACCCCCAAATAAAAACTTGCAAATCTTTACTAACCCACTAATTTCCCATTCAACTAATATTTTAGAGCCATCTATTGATATGATTTGTGCAAGTCCATAACTTTTGATCCTAAAAAAAACCCCTTCGATAACCTAGTTTCCATGATAGATGCCCACCCTCACCAAGAACTAGCTAAACATAAACCAAATGTTACCTTTACCCAAACTGATGCCTCTACTCATGCACCTTCAATGGTCCTCTTTACATTACCACCAAAATTAATGACAAACCTACAAAGGGAGTAATGAATTAATTTTTTATGCTTAGTGAATGTGGTCATAGAAGAGTTCCCCTACATGCATGACTTGTACCAAGAAAAATGCAAGAAATTTGAAGTCTCGATTAGAGCGCATGATGGTTTCCCTCACCCTACCATTGGTGCCTTTATCTTTCATGTTTAGGTCAAACCAAAAATCTTATCTATATGTTTTTCTATAATTCACACTTCAGACCAATTTCATGTGAATATAGGTCATTCATGGCTCACTTCAATGAGGGTGGTTCTATCTATAATTCATAAGTGTCTAAAGTTTCCATTACAAGGACAAGTGTACATTGTACATCATAATGGGTTATAGCCTTTTTCCTTCCATTGAAACTTTTCACTTGATTACTTTTGGTCATTCAACCAGTGTTTAATCCCAGAATGATATTTATTTCTATCTTATTAGAAGTTTAAATCTAGTTGAATTTCTTATTTTTTGTTAGCGGTGTCTTGCCTACCATTTTTGGTTGCTACCCTTGAGGCTCCTAAGTCATTTGAAGCAATGATAGTAGTTCCTCCCATTTTGTAGGTGGTGAGACAACCATGACTAGAACTAAGTATCATTCCTTGACCCTAAGTGTTTGGTTTCTATGCTGAGGTTCCACCTCTACTATCGTATCTAGGACCATGAGGAAAATTCCCAACATAGCCTAGACCTCCTTGTAATTTTAGGATTACTTTTGTTCCTCTTACATATTAAAAGTATAAAGGAAAGAAGTACATTGTGCATAGACCTTCTCCTATTTTCTCCCAACCTTTGATGGTTCCTCATGTTCCTCCTTTTGTTCCTCAAACAAAGGAAGAAAAGGAACCAAAATTTGAAAACACCATATTTCACTCTACACAAACTCTAAATTATAAAGATGTAATAAAAATATGAAAGAAAATAGGATATGACATCATGTTATAGATGGCCAAAATGTTGTAGGTAATGAACCTTTGTGTAATCATCCCTCCATGGAGATATAAGGAAGGAATGAAGATGGTGAGATTGCAAAAGAACCATGAGGAAGCCTACATGAAACTCAATAGGAACTTGACCAAATAAAAAAAATGGTTCCTTCTTCTGAACACAATGTTGAGGATGTTAGAAAATTTTCATCTTGTTCAAGAAGAATTTGATAAATATATGTATTTTGAAACCACTACATATAATTTTCAAGAAATTATTTTAGATATTCTTGGGGCTATAAAATAAATAAATAGAGAGGATCATATTCTATTGGAATTTAATCAAGTTACTAAATAAGATGGTGTTGAGTTTCACTCTGAACCAACAACATATCAACTAGAGGTAAACATTATATCTCATCCAAATGAATTTTCGATACAACAAGCAGTTGATGAAGAAAATAAAATAATTAGCATGGATGTTCACAATGAGAAACATATGGGATAATAGGAAGAAAGTGTCTCTATTGAGAAAAAAAAAACATATAGAGTAGAAGAGGATATCCCAATAGAAAGAACAAAGCCATTAAGATCATTTGGAAAACAACAAGAAGAAGATAAACCAGAGCTTAGTACCCTTGTATTTTTGACTAGTAAAATCCAAAGGACATAAGTCATCCTCCTATATTTATAGAGCCTAATGCAACAAATTGATATTCCTAAGCATAAAATAAGGGATAGGGTTTCATCGTAAATATCCAAGGATGCATTATGACCAAGAATTGAAAAAGTTGCAACTCTAGTAGTATCTGAAGGCTAACCTAAAATCACTCCTATAGATTATCAAGTGTAAACCATTAATTTGGGATATTCAACTAGATCTAATATTCTCAACCATTAATTTTCAACTCTAGTAGTATCTAAAGATTGCATAAAAAGAAGGGCTAGGGTTTTTCATAAATATCCAAGGATGCATTAGGACCAAGGATTGCACAATTTTCAACTCTAGCAATATATAAAGACCAACCTAAAATCACTCAAGTAGATTATCCAATGTCAACCATTAATTTGGGATATTCAACTAGAGAACAAGAAATTTCTAAATTAAAGGTAAATGTAGATACAACTGTGGCCTAGATGGAAAAGGATAAGAGAAAGAAACAAGAATTAAAAGGACAATTTTCTAAGCTTCAAGTGTATATCAAAAAACTAGTATGTTCATTACAATCATTGGATCAAAGTCCCACTACACGTGTCCTCTCACAAGATGATTTTTATCCATTAGTCAAGATGAATCATATCAACACCACTACTAAAGAATGGATGAAAATAGTGAATGAAAGGGGAGATGATATGATTAATATTTCTATAAAAAAATGGGAAGGGCCATTAGCATGGGAAGAAAAAGTTCAAAATGAGATTGATAATTATGAAACTAGGCTAGAGAAAAATAAAATAGAATTACACAAACTTAGGGTGATTAAAACTTTAAGTGACACATTGCTCCAAGAAAACGTTACCCAAAAATAATTTCGCAAATCAAAATTTGATCAAGCATATAAATCGGGAAGAGAAATTATGAAAAGAAAGCAATGATGAGTTGAAAATGTTAAATAAGTTTGTTGTAGATCTTATTTTCAAAGAAATTAATATTCTAGAAATGGTATTAGGTACAAGTTTTAATCCTTGAAATGTGAAAAATGAAGAAGTTTCAATAGGGAAACTAAGAGGAATACCTGACGATATACTATAAAAATTAAGTAAATAATTTCAATACAGAGACACTGGAAAAATAGGGTAATGCCATGGTGGTATTGAATATATGTAAAGGTAAACCCAAAATTAGGGCTATAAAATATGCTTGTATCTCTATGAAATATGGTTCTTACAGATGTAAATTTAAATTCATGAGAAATAAAGATATGAGCATTAAGAATACAACTCTCATCACTTATGGTAATTTTATAAGAAGAGAAAACCTAAAAGAAGGAAAATGTATTATGGAACAGATAGTGAACTAGAGGCTTGAAATCGCTCTTTCTACATATTTTGACTTCCCTATAAATTTGGTAGGATTTTAGCTGCCAATGAGTTTTGTGGAATTCCTATCTCCAACTTCCTTAATTTTGTGTAAGGTTTGAAGTTGTGTCATTTTTCAAAGATGCTAATTCCAAAAGAATATTTTGCATTTCAAATTTGAAGATGCTGATGCTTTTAGCATATTCTTTAGTTTTTTAAATTTTAGTCATTCATTATCTAGATGAGATTTGGTCCATGGATATCGAAACTAATTTTGGTGCCTTGTTGTCTATAGAAGGTCCAATGTTATTCTTTGTAAAAGACTAAAAAATGTTGATAATTGTGGAGCTATTAATCATAATTATCATTAATTGGTTTCCTTCATAATTTCCTTCCATTCAAGTCAATAATATTTCTTGTCTATACTCGTAAGATCGTAAATGTGATGTTAATAGAGTCATGTGCATTGAAAATCATATATGACTTGTAAATTTCCTATCAATATTTTGAAATATCAAAGAACTATACTAGTATTTTGGTGTAGTCTAGTCTCTTTCTTAATTTGATAAGTTTCCTTTGAAAGATTGCATCATTTATTTGTAGTTTTTAATGATTCTTACAAAGTATAAGTTAGTAGTGGTGTTAATTTATGAATATGAAGTATATTCATGTAATGCTACTAAGGATTAGTTCCTTAATGATGAAGGATCATCATAGGTGAATACATAATCCTACATCAACCAAACATGTTTCATTTCGAGTTTTGTTTCAGTTTGGATTTTTCTCTTGGAATGTAGTCTTGGTGGTCGATTTGGAGCAGATTGAGAAAAAATATTGTCATTAAGTGATAAAATGTAATATTACAATAATTCAGATTGGAATTTATGTTGGTTCTGAAAGGCAATAGATGGATATGAGAAAGTATTCAAATTTAAAAGATCCAATAAAATAAAAATTCCAATTACCATTTTATTCTATTAAAAATTTGTGTAGAGATATTAAAAAAACTGACATAGAAGACTAAAATTTTAAAAACAAATATGAAGGATCACAAGTTATGGATAAATAAATAAAATTAAACACCATGGAAGAAAAAATGGAGGCAGGCCACACCATACTATGAGATAAATTTAAAAATTAAAATACAAGAAAATCAATTGGAAGGGGGCTGATAGGGAGGAAGAAGGTGAGGGGGTGTGGCATGGGGAAAGAAGACCAAAAAAGAAAAAAAAAACTAAACAAAAGATAGAGCTACATGTAGAGGAGGATGGAGAGGGGATAAGGGGCTATGTAGCATGTGGGTAGTGTCTTAATTTCTGATTGCATAGAAATCACACAGAGAGCTGCTGCTCTGTTTTCCCCAAAGACAAAGGAATTCAAATGCAGAATAAATAAAATGCAAGGAGAAAAATCTGGGCATGCAATGTTTTCCTTTTTGTATTAAATATGTTGGAAATGGAAATGCATGAAGGATTAAACATAAAATACTGAAACCTAACTCTAAGCTACAAATTAGAATCTGTTGGGAGCAAACAACTACTCAACCACTTTCAAACAACTTCAAGAGCTACTGGGAGCTCAACTGACTTGAGCTACGTAGAGCTCTTTAGGAGCAATCACTACTCAATCAAAAACAAATAGTTGTTGTTGTTTAGGAGCTTTCCAAAGCTCACATAGAAAACATTCTCTGTCTACAGACTGCTACTGTACAAAAAAAATTTCAACTCCAACTAATTCTTCTCAAACTGACTCTTCTCTAGTGATAGAATAATCTGCCTTCATTCTTTTTGTCTTTCAACTCATTCCCTCTCAATTTCGAAATCACCTACCAAAATTTAATTGGAATTCAAAAATTCGTAACTTCATTAATTCCTTATGTAGTTTTCAGGTGCATGTTAGGAGTAAGTGGGAAAGGCAATCCCCAAAACAATCTTATAGTTGTAGGCATCGAATGCCCCTAACAAGTAGGTGTGAATGGAAGAGGCTCAGGGGAATTTAATTTTCCAACACCCCCCCTTGATCCTAAGCCAAAAAAACAAGATCAATACAAATCCAAATCAACAACACCCAATATGCTCCTCAAGCACTCAAAACTATCCTTACTCAAAGGCTTGGTGAATATGTCTGCTAGCTTCTACTCAAACCTACAAAATTCCATTCTAATTTCACAATTCTCAACTAATTCTCTAATAAAATGATACCTGATTTTGATGTGCTTGCTTCTTCTATGAAACACATGATTTTTCGTAAAATCTATTGATGAAACATTGTCATAGAAAATTACTATTCCATCCTCTTTTTCTTCTCTCAAATCTACCAAGATTCTTCTTAGCCAAATAGCTTGACATGCTACTGCATTTGCTGCTATATATTCAGCCTCTGCCATAGATAGGGAAATGATGGGTTGTTTCTTGGAAGCCCATGAGATGACTCTCAAACCCAAATGAAACACGCAACTCGATGTGCTCTTCCTATGATCAAAACTTCCTACCTAATCACTATCCATGTATCCAACCAGCCCAAAAACATTTGCTACTGTGTACAAATGGCCATATCCTTTGGTGCCATTCACATACCTCAAGAGTCTTTTACCTGCATGCCAATGGGTGTCCCATGGAGTCTCCATAAACCTAGAAATAAGACTCACACTATGCATTATATCAGGCCTAGTTTTTGTTAAATACATTAAGCTTCCAACCAAACTCTTAAACAAGGTCAGATCCACATTGCTGCTGCAATCTTCCTTGCTCAACTTCAAACCTATGGCTGTTGGAGTGGGGGCAGGCTTGTTTTCAAGCATCCTAAATCTCTTCAAGATCTCATTTGCATATTTTTCTTGAGAGATAAAATACCATCATGCATTTTTTTTACTTCTATGCCTAGAAAATATCTCAAGAGACCTAAGTCTGTCATTTCAAAATCTCTTTTCATGGCCTCTTTAAAATCAACAAAGAGGAAATCATCATCCCTAGTGAAAACTAAATCATCAACATACAAGACAACAATTAAAACCTTACCATTTTCAACCTTGATGTAAAGAGTGGGCTCACCATAGCTTTTGCTAAAGCCGTTACTCATCAAGTAGAGTCAATCCTACTATACCATGCCCATGGAGCTTGCTTCAGCACATAAAGAGATTTCTTCAGCCTATACACCTTGTGTTCTTGACCTAGAACTTCATATCTGAATGGCTGCTCCACATAAACCTCTTCTTTCAACACTCCATTTAGGAAGGCAGACTTCACATCCATTTGAAATACCTTCCACATGTGTTGGGCTGTGATTGCTATGACTGCCCGCATAGTCTCCATCCTTGCAACAGGTGCAAATGTTTCATTGTAATCTCTCCCTAACTAATGTTTGTATCCATTGACAACTAATCTTTCCTTGTGTCGGTCTATCCTTCCTTCAAAAATGCACTTGGTCTTGTAGACCCATTTCACCCCAATAACTAGCTTGTTGGGAGGAAAATCTGTTAGCTCCCATGTGTTGTTCCTCTCTATTGCATCTATCTCCTCATCCATGGCCTCACACCATTTCTCCTCTTTCACAACTTCTTTAAAATAAACTAGATCACCATGAGAAAATAATGCAAAATTCACATTCTCATCAAATTCTTCATCGTACCTTTCATTCTAATAGATCTCCCTTATACTTTTGGTCTTCTTTGGCATTAGGGAGGTGAGAGGTGGTTGTAAACTTTCACTGTTACTACTGTTGTGTTGAGCAGGCAAGTTCAAGAGTTGTCAGGAGCTTTCAGGAGATCTATCAGTGATTTCAGGAGCTCTTACGGAGCCTTCAAAAGCTCTCAGGAGCTGATCTTCTGGACCTTTTGGGAGCCAATCTTATGGCTATCTCTAGCTGCTTGCATTTCTATCTGCTCACTTCAGGATCTTTTAGGAGCTCTTCGAAAAACTTCAGGAGCTTGTCTAGAGCTCACTGCAGTCAAATCTTTGGCTGTCTGTGATAGTCTTCTTGACTATCTACCAACTTTAGGAGCTCTCAGGGGCCTTTTAGGAGCTCGACCAGTACCTTTAGGAGCCAATCCTCTGGCTAATTATGATAGTCTACCTAACTATCTTGTTCACTATCTTCCAGCTTCAGGAGCTGTCAAGAGCCATCGAGAGCTTTTAGAAGCTCTCAGGAGCATCTACAGACTCGTCTTGCTAATCTTCATGTTCTATTTCTACTTCTTCAGGAGCTATCGAGAGCAGTTTTGAGCTGTCAGAATCTACCACTCCATCTCATGACTTCTCTTCAAGGAACTCCACGTCCCTACTAATGACTATCTTTTTGGTGACCGGATTATATAGCTAATAGGCTTTGGACTCTTCACTATAGCCTATGAAAATTCACTTATCACCCTTGTCATCCAATTTCTACCTCTTTTCCTTAGGCACGTGTGCATATGCTACACACCCAAACACTCTCAAGTTCTCAACTATCCACTTGCGTCTTGTCCATGCCTCTGTTGGACTTCTATTAATCAGATAAACAACTGTTGCTACAACCTCTCCCTAATATTTAGTCGGGAGTCCTTTTGCTTTGATCATGCTCCTTGGCATCTCCACAATGGTTTGATTCTTTCTTTTAGCCATTCCATTTTGTTGCGGATTATAACTGGCTGTTAGCTCCTTTTTTATGCCATTTCGCTTGCAAAAATTCACAAACCAATTCGAGGTATACTCTCCTCCACGTCTAACCTTAGGACTTTGATAAAATGTCCACTTTCCTTTTTAGAATTGGCCTTAAACAACAAAAGCTTGTCAAAAGCTTCAGATTTATGTTGCAAAAAATAGACCCATGTCTTATGGCTATAATCATCAATGAAGGTCAGAAAAAGTCTACTCTTACCAACAGAAATGATTTGCATAGGGCCTACCAAATGCATGTGCACCAGCTCTAATGGTGCTCTTTCCCTTGTAGATTTGTCTGATTGAAAGGGCTTCCTATGTTGCTTTCCCAAAATGAAAGCCTCACATCTAACATTAGCCTCTACTATCCTTGGCAAACCATCAATCATTTTGTTCTTGGACAAAAGACTCAAACCAACATAGTCTAAATGTCCATACCTGAGATGCCATAGCTTGGAGGGATCTTGAATGGTGCTCTTGAGTGCCACATGATGTACTGTTGTACATTCTCCATTCATGAGAGGTGCAACAACAAACTAAGATGAGAAACAAGTCTCAATCTTCAAGGGAAACATCTGATTCTTTATCATTTGGACTACTGCAAACACCTTCATCCTCTCATTCTTGTTATAAATGACACATTGACCATTCTCCATCAGCACTTTGTATCCATTTTGGATTAGCTAACCAACACTCATGAGGTTGTGCTTTAACCCAGGAGCAAGAAATACATTATGTATCTCCTTCTTCTCACCTTGCTTATTGCGGATCATAATAGATCCTCTTCCAACAATAGGAACTACTCCATTGTTCCCCATCCTTATTTCAGACTTTACATTTTTATCAATGAAAGAAAAAAGACTTTCATTACCACTCATGTGGTTTCTACAACCGCTGTCCAAATACCAAACTTCGAGGCTACCTTCTTCACCAATGTTGCACATGATGAAGGTTGTGGACTGGTTTCCTTTAGCCACATTCGAATCAGCCACATTTGCATTTGTTTTGACTGATCTCTTTGCTTGGTCAAACATTCATTTGCATAATGTCTGAACTTATGAGTGTAGTAGCATTCAACATTGCTCTTGCCATTCTTCATATTTGAACTGTTGTTATTTTTACCTCTTTGGGAGCTAGTTTGAGAGCTACTTGCTCCCTCTTGGCTATTTTCTCACACCAAGCTATCTTCTCCAGCACTACCATGTCCAGATCTCCCTCTACTACATCTAGAGATATTTCTACCTCTCCCCCTTCCTCTTGCATTCGACTGAGCTTTAAAAGATTTCTCTTGGGAGGAACTTACAAACCTATTTAGGCGTTGCTCATGAGTTTGCAGAGAACCCATCAGCTCATCAACAGACAATGTTGTGAGATCATTTTCCTCTTCAATGGAAATCACCACTACATAAAAATTTGTTAGTAAGCTCTTGAGGAATTTCTCCACAATCCTTTGATCATCAATGATCTCAACATTCATTCTCAAATGGTTTAATAAACTAGAGAGTCTTGTGTGGAAAACATAAATGGACTCATTGTCCTTCATTTCAAGAGTCTGAAACTCTCTTCAAAGCATCTGGAGCTTCACCAATCTAACCTTGTCAATCCATTTGTAATAGGTTTGAAGGATTTATAAAGCTTCCTTTGCATAGTTAGCTATTGCTATTCTAGGAAAAATGACCTTTGTCAAGGTTGCTTCAATCAAACTCAATGCCTTAGCATCTCTCTTCCTCAACTCCTTCAATTGGTTCTTCTGGTTGTTTGTGAGCATAGTATATGTTGTTGGGTCAGTTACATCATTGAAACCACTAACCACAAACTCCCACAAATCATTGGCAACCATAATGTTCTTCATCTTCTTCACCCAAACATCATAGTTCTGTCCATTACAGGATGGTGGCTGCTGCCAACTCTTTCCTTCATCTCTAGCCATGTCTCCTACACAGAGAAAACTTAATATGCAAAAAAAAAATGCCCTAACTCACAAGGAAATGGGGCCTATGGCTTTGATACCATGTCTTAATTTATCATTACACAGAAACCACACACAAAGTTGCTTCTTTGTTTTCCCCAAAGATAGAGGAATTCAAATGCAGAATAAACAAAATGCAAGGAGACAAATCTAGGCATGCAATGTTTTCCTTTTTGTATTAAATATGATGGAAATGAAAATTCATGAAGGATTAAACATAAACTACTAAAAGCTAACTCTAAGCTACAAATCAAAATCTGTTGGGAGCAAACAACTGCTCAACCACTTTCAGACAATTTCAAGAGCTACTAGGATCTCAACTGATAGGAGCTACATAGAGCTCTTCAGGAGAAATCACTGCTCAATCAAAAAAAACATCTAATGTTGTTTAGGAGCTTTTAGGAGCTCACACATAAAACATTCTCTATCTACAGACTTCTATTGCACATAAAATTCTTCAACTTCAACTAAGTCTTCTTAAACTAACTCTTCTCCAGTAACTGAATAATTTTCCTTCATTATTTTTGTCTTTCAACTCATTCCATCTCAATTTCCAAATCACCTACCAACATTGAATTGGAATTCAAAAATTCCTAACTTCATTAATTCCTTATGCAGTTTTTAGATGCACGTCAGGAGCAAGTGGGAAATGAAATCCCCAAAACAATCTTATAGCTACAAGCATCAAATGCCCCTGACAGGTAGGTGTGAATGGAAGAGGCTCAGGAGTATTTAATTTTCCAACAGGTAGATATTCAAGGAGCTACTATGCCCATCTTTAAGAATTTTTAATTGTAAAAAAGAAATAATAGTATCTAAGGGCTGTGTAAGATAGATTTGAGGGGGTGCATAAAGAATACATGCATATTTGATTGTTGGGTTGTGCAGGAGGATAAGGATAGTGTCGAGGTAGCTAGAAGACACTAGAAAAGGAATTTGCAAGAAATCAAAAGAGAAAGGCAGCCCACATCATGGAGGAAGAGTGGAGTAATAGTCCAAGTCATACCATTTTGGATAGGGGGTGGCATATATGAATAGATTTCAGCTTGTATTGAATTAAAAATGTGGGTAGAAAAGAGGGAAGAAAGGTGAGAGTTCATGAGTGAACTGAGATTGCATAGGACGAAGTATGTCCAGAAGGCAATGAAATAGCAAAGAGGGATGATATGTGGATTAGTAGATTAAAATTGCACAGAGAAGTTAGAAAGTAGGTTGCATCCTAGATAAAAGGAAGATTGAAATTTTCATTGTATATAATTTGGAATATAAAATGAATTTAATTGACAAATGTATTTGTCAATGAAAATAATTATTTGGTTGTATATCATGCAAATTTGTAATTTGATTTTTAGAGCAATGATTTTGAATAAAGGAACTATTGTTTGTTGCAATTATTTCAGGCAAAGTATTGCCAGTTGGTTATAATGAGTTGTGGTTTATCTTTTTGTGTGTGTTACATAGAGGGAGTACATTTGTGTCACTTAACCCTTTTTCCAATAAGTTTTTATAATATGGAATGAATTCTTATTAAATTTTATTTATCTTTCATGAGTTCATCTTATTCTAGACTCCTAAATGTGTAATTTCCTTTGTAAAACAACCTACAAGAAACTTTTGAGTGAAACTAGTGTGTCAAAACCTAACTATCAAATCCTTGGGATAGTGAAATTATGTTCTAAGATTTAATTATCTTTCAAGAAAGGTAGAATTCATTGCGGATTTTATCTAATTTTATGCGTGCTTATAAAACATGTCAAAAATTTGAAGTGGACGTAGATTTTAGATCTTTGAAAGTTCACATGTGACAGCCTCTTCCACAAGAAAAAATTGCAAGATCTAACTTCTTAATAAAATGACACTTAACCCTTCAAAAAGATAATTTATATGAAATATTTTGATAGTAGGACTTGATAGTGTGAATCAAATTAAATCTAGTTTAAATTTCATTTTTGTAAACTTTCTTTTTACAAGACTTTTAGTACCTTAGCTCATTTGTTGAGAAATGATGTGGGAATGTACCAAGTGTTTGGATAATCCTTTATGTCTACATCCTACATGCAGTTCTACATCAAATTTTTATGAAACTTGAATTAAGAAAAAAAACTTTTGTTAAATCATCCAATATGTAAATCAAGTATGCAATACTCCTATGAAAATTCATAATCTCAAATATGACTATTTACACTAAGGGTTTTAAAATGTAATAGACTTATGACCATCCTTAGGAAAACAAAAGGAAGCACCTTCTCTTCACTAACTACAAGGAGAGAGAAAGTTGACCTTGTTAGGCAAAACCAAATCTAATTAAACCAAAAAATGGTAAATGGGATCCACATTTTAGCTAAAGAAAAATGGAGTGTGTATGCAAGATAGCACTATTCACTTGGAGATTGATAATTATTGAGTGTCAATGAATGATACGATTGGAGGATGACCTAAATTTGATGGTCAAAATTGCCAATCAAATCAATATTTTATGAAATTTCTTCAAAACTTCCTTTCAAATATAAATATATATATTTTTTGAAAACTATATCATAAATGAAATATATATTTTATTATAAAAGATTTCTTATCATTTATCTACAATTTTCCCTTTTATATAATATACTCTTAGCAAGATTTTAATTATATTTTATAACAAAAATTGCTAAACCTAATAACTCCAGTGTGGGTTTAGGTAGTTGAAATGAGCGACTCCAAATAGAGACATATTTGAACGTTTATTTGGCAGATAAATATACATGAACTGTGAGTCACCTAAATGGTAGCATTGTTTATAATGTGAATGAGACATTCCAAGCAGATCCCATCTCCTCTCCCACACATTTTCCCACATTATCAAATGGCTATGAAAATTAAAAGGTGTGTTTTGGATTATAAATATAAATGTATACAAATTTCTAGATTTATACACAAGTGTGATTTTTTTTGGTTAACGACTACATCAAATCTTTACGACCATCACATTCTTTTTATGTTTGGTTTCTTTATTGAATATTTGACTAATAATTTTATGGTTGGATTTGATATGCTAACTGACAAGATAGTTACATTGGACATTCTATTCTTTATTCTCTTTATGATATTTTAGAATTTGAAATAAGTAAATTTCTCATAAAGGCATTATTTCATGAGTATTTAGTTCTGGGTTCTAAATTCTAATACAAAAGAAGAGAAAAATGGGAAGGATAAAGAAATATCATGGTGTGAGACAATGCCACTGGGGTTCTTGGGTTGCTAAGATTTTTCATCCAATCCTATACATTCTTTATTGTTTGTGCTTATTTTATTTTTTTAGTTTTTATGTACAATCTATATCATATTCTAAGTTTCAATTTGTTTAAATGATTTATTTGAAACCATCTTTGATTGCTAGTGTAGAAAGAAGAGGGTGTAACTTGGAACATACGAAACAGTCGAAGAAGAAGCTCGAACATATAATGAGGCCACTTTATTCATCTGTCATCATGGTGGCAACCTAAATCTTCCCCATAATTCAAAGAAGAGAAGAGTTATATCCACAACAATGATTTGTAAGCTCTGCCATCTGAATATAGCCTCCATGAATAAGGTGTTGCTGTAATATGCTAATAAGAAGGGGGGATCTATATTTGTCTTATATTTTTGATTGCACAAAAAAACACAGAGTTGCTGCTCTGTTTCCCCAAAACACAAATAGGGGAATACACAAAATGCGAAATAACCAAAAACACAGGAGACAAATTTGGGCATGCAATATTTTCATTTTGATTAACTATGATGGAAATGGAAATACATGAAAGATAACGCATGAACTACTAAAAACAAACTCTAAGCTACGAATTTCAATATGTTGGGAGAAATCAACTACTCAACCAAAAACAAACAACTTCAAGAGCTCTTAGGAGCTCACCGACAGGAGCTACACAGAGCTCTGTAGGAGCAATCTCTGCTCACACATAGAATAAACAACTATTGTTGTTCAAGATCTTTCAGGAGCACACATAGAAAACATTCTCTGAATCACACAGAGAAGAAAGAAAATTCCTTTCAGACTGCTACTGCTCAGGAATTCAATTCTCCATATTTTGCAACTTCTTAATTGATAGAATAAAACTGCCTTCATTTTTTTTTTGGTCTTTCAACTCATTCCCTCTCAATTTTGAAATCACCTACCAGCATTGAATTGGAATTCAAAAGTTCCTAACTTCATTAATTCCTTCTTTAGTCTTTAGGTGCACGTTAGGAGCAAGTGGGGAAGGCAATCCCCAAAAATAATCTTTCAGCTGTAGGCATCAAATGCTCTTGATAGGTAGGTGGATAGGAAGACGCTTAGGATAATTTAATTTTCCAACACTCCCCCTTGGTCCTAAGCTGACAAAAACAAGATTAAATCTGATCTAAATCAACAACGCCCAATCTAGTTCTTAGGCACTCAAAACTATCCTTGCTTAAAGGATTGGTGAATATGTCTACTAGCTATTGCTCAGAGTTGCAAAATGCCATTTTAATTTCACCATTTTTAACTAGTTCTCTAATAAAATGATACCTGATTTAAATGTTCTTACTTCTTCCATGAAACACATGATTTTTCGTCAAAGCTATCGATGAAACATTGTCACAGAAAATTACTGTTCCATCCTCTTATTCTTCTCTCAAATCTTCCAAGATTCTTCTTAGCCAAATAGCTTGACATGCTGCTACATTTACTTATATACTCAGCCTCTGTTGTAGATAGGGAAATGATGGGTTGATTCTTAGAAGCCCATGAAATGACTCCCAAAATCAAATGAAACACATAGCCCGGTGTGCTCTTCCTATCATCCAAAATTCTTGCCCAATCATTATTCGTGTATCCAACCAGCCCAAACTCATTTGATGTTGTGTACAAAATGCCATATCCTTTAGTGCCATTCACATACCTTAGGATTCTTTTACCTGCTTGCCAATGGGTGTCCTGTGGAGTCTCCATAAACCTAGAAATAAGACTCATATTGTGCATTATATCAGGCCTAGTTATTGTTAAATACAATAAGCTTCCAACCAAACTCTTAAACAAGGTTAGATCCACATTGTTGTTGCAATCTTCTTTTCTCAACTTTAGACCTATGGTTGTTGGTGTTGGGCCAGGATTGCTTTCAAGCATCCTAAATCTCTTCAAGATCTCATTTGCATATTTTTCTTGAGAGATAAATATACCATCATGCATTTGTTTTACTTTTATGCCTAGAAAATATCTTAAAAGACCTAAATCTATCATTTCAAACTTTCTTTTCATGGCCTCTTTAAAATCAACAATGAGGAAATCATCATCCCCAATGAAAACTAAATCATCAACATATAAGACAACAATCAAAACCTTACCATTTGATGCCTCGATGTAAAGAGTGGGTTCACCATAGCTTTTTCTAAAGCCATTGCTCATCAAATATGAGTCAATCTTGCTATACCATGCATGTGGAGCTTGCTTCAGCCCATAAAGAGCTTTCTTCAGCCTATACACCTTGTGTTCTTGACCTAGAACTTCATATCTGAATGGTTGCTCCACATAAACCTCTTCATTCAATACTCCATTAAGGAAGGAAAACTTCACATCCATTTGAAATACCTTCCAGATGTGCTGGGTTGCGATTGCTATGACTTCCCGCATGGTTTCCATCCTTACAATAGGGGAAAAATTCTCATTATAATCTCTCCCAAACTGTTGTTTGTACCCCTTGACCACTAATCTTGCTTTGTGTCGATCTATCCTTCCTTCGGCATTACATTTGGTCTTGTAGACCCATTTCACCCCAATAACTTGCTTGTTGGGAGGCAAATCAGTTAACTCCCATGTGTTGTTCCTCTCTATTGCATCTATCTCCTCATCCATGGCCTCACACCATTTCTCATCTTTCACAGATTCTTCAAAATAAACTGGATCACCATGAGAAAATAATGCAAAATTTACACTCTCATCAAATTCTTCATCATACCTTTCATTCTGGTAGATCTCCCTTAGACTCTTGGTCTTCTTCGGTATTAGGGAGGTGAGAGGTGGTTCTGAACTTTCACTGTTGTTGTTATTGCTCTGAACATGCAGGTTTAGGAGCTGTCGGGAGCTTTCAGGAGCTCTACTGGCAATTTCAGGAGCTCTTCTGGAGCTTTCAAGAGCTCTCAGGAGTTCTTCAAGAGCCGATCTTCTAGAGCTTTCGGGAGCCAATATTCTAGCTATCTTTGGCTACTTTCCTTACTGTTTTCTCACTTCAAGAGCTTTCAAGAGCTCTTCAGGAGCTCTTCAAAAAACTTCAGGAACTCATCCAGAGCTCACTATAGCTGAATCTCTGGCTGTCTGTGACAGTCTACCTGACTATCTACCAACTTTAGGAGCTCTCAGGGGCCTTTCAGGAGCTGAACTAGTACCTTCAGGAGCCAATCCTCTGGCTGACTGTGACATTCTACCTGATTGTCTTCCAGCTTCAAGAGCCATTAGAAACCGTTAGGAGCTTTCAGGAGCTCTCAAGAGCTCTTCAAGAGCTCGTTTGACACTATCAGGAGCCTTTGTAGAATCTTCTTGTTGAACTTCATGTTTTGTTTCTGCTTCTTCAAGAGGTATCAGGAGTGGTTCTGAGTTGTTAGAATCTACCACTCCATCCCATGACTTGTCTTCTAGGAACTCAACATCCCTACTAATGACTATCTTTTTGGTGACCAAATTATATAGCCGATAGGCTTTGGAATCTTCACTATAGCCCATGAAAATGCATTTTTTTACCCTTTTCATCCAATTTCTGCCTCTTTTCCTTAGGCACATGTGCATATGCTACACACCCGAACACTCTCAAGTTCTCAACTATCCACTTGCGTCTTGTCCATGCCTCTTGAGGTATCTTGTCACGAACCGCCTTTGTTGTACTTCTATTAATCAAGTATACAGTTGTTGCTACAACCTCTCCCCAATACTCAGTTTGGAGTCCCTTTGCTTTCATCATGCTCCTTGCCATCTCCATAATGGTTTGATTCTTTCTTTCAGCCACTTCATTTTGCTGTGGAGTAGAACTCGCTATTAGCTCCTTCTTGTTGCCATTTTGCTTAAAAAAATTCACAAACAAATTAGAGGTATACTCTCCTCCATGAAATTATTTGCATAGGGCCTACCAAATCCGTATGCACCAACTCCAATGGTGCTTTTTCCCTTGTAGACTTTCCTAATTGAAAGGGTTGCCTATGTTGCTTGCCCAAAATGCAAGCCTCACATCTAACATTAGGCTCTACTATTCTTGGTAAACCATCAATCATTTTGTTCTTGGACAAAAGACTCAAACCAGCATAGCCTAAATGTCCATACCTGAGATGCCACAGCTTGGAGGGATCTTGAATGGTTCTCTTGAGCTCTACATGATGTACTACTGTACATTTTCCATTCATGAGAGGTACAACAATAGATTGAGATGAGAAACACATCTCAATCTTCAATGGAAACATCCAGTTCTTTGTCATTTAGACTACTGCAAACACCTTTGTCCTCTCATTCTTCTCATAAATGACACATTGACCCTTCTCCATCAACACTTTTTATCCATTTTGGATCAGCTGACCAACACTCATGAGGTTATGCTTTAGCCCAAGAGCAAGAAATACATTTTGTATCTCTTTCTTCTCACCTTGCTTGTTGTGGATCATAATAGATCCTTTTCCAACAACAAGAACTACTCCATTGTTCCCCATTCTAATTTCAGACTTAACATTTTTATCAATGAAAGACAAAATATTTTCATTACCAGTCATGTGGTTGCTGCAACCACTGTCCAAATACTAGACTTTGGGGCTTCCTTCTTCACCAATGTTGCACATGATGAAGGTTGTGGACTGGTTTCCTTTAGCCACATTTGCACTTTGTTTTGACTGATCTCTTTGCTTGGTACAACATTCACTCGCATAATGGACGAACTTATGACAATAGTAGCATTGAACATTGCTCTTGCCATTCTTCATATTTGAACTATTTTTCTTCTTGCCTCTTCGGGAGCTAGTCTGAGAGTTGCTTTCTCCCACTTGGTTGTTTGCTCATGCTAAGCTATCTTCTCTAGCATTACCATGTCTAGATCTCCCTCTACCACGTCTGGAGTTGTTTCTACCTCTCCCCCTTCCTCTTGCATTCGGCTGAGCTTTAAAAGCTTGCTCTTGGGAGGAACTTGTAGACCTATTCAGATGCTGCTCATGGGTTTGTAGAGAACCCATCAACTCATCAACAAACATCGTTGTGAGATCCTTTTCCTCTTCAATGGAAATCACCACTACATCAAACTTTATGGGTAAGCTCTTGAGGAATTTTTCCACAATCCTCTGATCATCAATGATCTCAACATTCACTTTCAGCTGGTTTATTAAACCTGAGAGTCTTGTGTGGAAAATAGAAATGGACTCATTGTCCTTCATTTCAAGAGTCTCAAACTCTCTTTGAAGCATCCGGAGCTTCACCAATCTGACCTTGTCAGTCCCTTTGTAATAGGTTTGGAGGATTTCTCAAGCTTCCTTTGCATAGTTAGCTGCTACTATTGTGGGAATAATGGCCTGTGTCAAGGTTGCTTCAATCAAACTCAATGCCTTAGCATCTTTCCTCCTTAACTCCTTTAACTGGTTCTTCTGGTTGTTTTTGAGCATAGTATATGCTACTGGCTCATTTACATCATTGAAACCACTGACTAAAAACTCCCACAAATCATTAGCGACCATAATGGTCTTCATCTTCTTCACCCAAACATCATAGTTCTATCCATTAAAGGATGGTGGCTGCTGCTAACTCTTTCCTTCATCTCTAGCCATGTTTTCTACATAATAAAAAAACTCAATACCTAGAAAGAATGCCCTAACTCACTAGGAAATGGGGCCTAATGCTCTGATACCATGTCTTATATTTCTGATTTCGTAGAAAAACACAGAGTTGCTTCTCTATTTCCCCAAAACAAAAATAGGAGAATACAAAAAAATGTGAAATAAGCAAAAACACAAGAGACAAATTTGGGCATGCAATATTTTCCTTTTGATTAACTATGCTAGAAATGGAAATACATGAAAGATAAAGCATCAACTACTAAAAACAAACTCTTAGCTATGAATTTCAATATGCTGAGAGCAATCAACTACTCAACCAAAAACAAACAACTTCAGGAGCTCTTAGCAGATCACTGATAGGAGCTATGCAGAGCTCTACAGGAGCAATCTCTTCTCACACACAGAACAAACAAATGTTGTTGTTCAAGAGCTTTCAAGAGCAAACACATAAAAAATTCTCTGAATGACATAGAGAAGAATGAACATTCCCTTCAGACTGCTGCTGCTTAGGAATTCAATTCTCCATATTTTGCAACTTCTTAACTAACAGAATAAAAATGCCTTCATTCTCTTTTTTTGTCTTTCAACTCATTCCCTCTCAATTTCAAAATCACCTACCAGCATTGAATTGGAATTCAAAAATTTCTAACTTCATTAATTCCTTCTGCAGTCTTTAGGTGCACGTTAGGAGCAAGTGGGGAAGGCAATCCCGAAAAACAATCTTTCAGCTGCAGGTATCGAATGCCCCTAATAGGTAGGTGGATGGGAAGAGGCTCAGGAGTATTTAATTTTCCAACAATATTCTCTTCTCCTTCCTTCATTTGCTTAAAGTTAGACAATGGAAAATCAAATCAATTAGGAATCTAGAAAAACAAAGTGGGTGGTGGACAAGGAGATGAATCCAACTAGGTGATGAAAATCAAAATTCCTTCAATGAAAGTGGATGATGAGAGAAATGATAGAAGAGTTTCTTCAACCTTGCATACTACAACATAGCATGAATATCTTACTTGTGAATACATTGTCATTGTTGTCATTTAGTAGGTGTGAATAACTTGTGGGTTAGTGATGCAACTCATTTTAAGTGTGGCTATGCTTTCAAAGAGAGAAAGTGGAAGATATGGTGGATTTAGGTACCATATTAAGTTAAAAAATGTCAAGATCACTAATGAATAAGTCCATAAATGTTTGAAAATAAATTTTGAATCAACTTGTTGAACCAATCATGTCGGTAAAGATCTTAACAAAAATGAAGTAAAGTTTTTGGACTTAGCTGAATTGCTTTTGAGTTGGAAAATGGTGTAAAAATTAAAGTTGGAAATTCCAAGTGATAATTATCCAAAATTATTCTTTATATAGTTATATATAAAAATGGTAAATATATGTTTTATTTTACAAATTGAAAAGATGGTATAATATCTATTATTGCATAGTTTTCATGAATATTTGGTTAATTGATGCAAAAAACTTACGCAATCCAAATCTATAAATAACTTATCAATATTAATAATTCATTCAATCATTATGTGTTTTGTTATTTGGATGAAAATTACATATTGTAATGAGGTTAATTAACATAATAATGGTACCATTTCATTGTCAATCTTCATGACATTCTTGCATCCTTAATATCTGATTATAATGTTAAAGCATCCATTATAAACATAAATAATTTTTCTTTCAATACCTATGTTTCAAAACATGACTATCAATTATGTTAGAACTACTAGAATCTTTTGGATAGAATGTAGATATAGATTCTATGAGAGACTAGCTATAGCATGCTCTACAAGTTTCACAAACAAAGAAATAATGCAACATTGAAAAATAATGCACATGAAAGAAATGTTAGAATATCCCATGATTTAAACTAACAATAGATAAACATATTTATAGTGCAAGTGAAAGAAACTACCATCTAGATTCATGGTGAAGTAGCATAAGAATAGGCTTGTCACTCCACTAGTCCAAGACTAGTGGCATGCAAAATTCAATGCAATTATAATTATAAAAGGAAACCCAAAGAAAGCTTATCTCCCTAGAAGATTATATAGAAGAATGAATATTCTACACTAGCACCCTCGCTTAAGCATAGCTTAGGTAGATCAAGAAAAGTTGAGTTTGGAAACTAGGATTGATAAGGTATCCAAGTATAGTAAGAAAATTCTCATAAAATGGAGAAATTGAGATAGTCTAGTGGAAAAATCTTGTGCCCCCCCTCCCCACCCTCACCCCTAAAAGAGAGGAAAAATCCTATGTATGAACGGTAAAAATGATCCATTTTTGGCAAATGACATTTCTCCTCTTAGAAAGAAACAACTTTGATGGTGAATAGTAAAGTAATTCTAACTCAAAGAAGTAAGATAAGGTAGGCAGTCTTGTGATGTACCCTATGTTAGAACAATGCTCAAATGCATTAATATTGATATTGAAAGTTGTCACTGTAGACACATGAAATTAGCATTGTGAACTTAATTAGTATCACATTCATAAATCAAATTCACACTCGTCCATTCATCAGGTTAAATTAGGTTCATTTAATTCAATCTCCTAAGGTCATTCACTTAAATTGAATAAATTAACTTTATTTAATTTAAGCCTATCATTATCCCCCTTAGCTAAATAAATCAAATATATATTTAACTAAATCTTTATCACCTTTCATCTCCCTTTGATTTGATTTAAATCCCTAAATCTAAGAAAAATGGGTCAAAAACATCTAACATCATCTTAACTAAGCTAATCCTGATTAATCTAATCTAACCACCCATCACATCCTCTAGCTTTTCCCACTTGCACCAATAAATCATTTTAATTCATTTATAAAATCAAAATTTTCCCTCAACAAAGCATCTTTTTGAGAATATTCCTCAAGTTTTAATATGAAGACAAGTTGACTTGTCCCTTCCAACATGGCAATAACTTCTCTCTTTCATGTCCCCCACTCAACATTTAATTTTCAATTTCAAATTTGAATCTCCCCCTCTTTGGCACATTGGCCAGAACTTTCACATTCCTAAACCTATCATAATGTGAAAAGTGGCTTCATCTCATTGGTCAAAACTTTATCCCACATTGCTCTATTTTGAGATCTCTTAGCATTTGAAATTTTATAAATAGAAGGCTTCATTCTTCAACAAATCCTCCACAATCTCATGCAAAGTCACTCTCTTCAATTGAGAACTGATTTTGTCCACTCCATTCTCATATCATTTTCATATCATTTTCATATCATTTTCATATCATGGAGCTTAGCAAGGATTGGGAAAGTGATTCTTTCCACAGAAGTTCCAATCCAATATAAGATAGAGTTAACATCATGTTTTTTATGTACTTTTGCTTTAGTCATCCTGTTATTTGTTTGCATTTTAAAACATGTTGGATTATCTCATATGGATGTGAATATTTTCTTTGTTGCTAATGATGTATGTTAGAATATTATCCATTTGCATATTTAGCATCAACATAATGGCGCTAGAAGGAGGGATGAATCTTTTTGTATGTTTTTGTTGTTATTTTTAAATCTCTCTTTTGCAAGTCGAAATACTTTTTGCAAAGTAACCTTTAAATATCGAGATTGAGAGGCATGTTGAATCTATTACTTACTTACACTCGAATAAAATCTTGAATCTAGTTTTACTTTTTTCATTACTCACTTGCTCCGGCACTCATGACGCACAGGCTGATATTTGCATTCATTGTCTTTTTTCTTTTAAATTTCAATATATGAATCCATCTTGAACATGGCAGGCAAATGTTGCATTTTCTTTAAGTATCACGTCAAACAGTTCATGAAATATCAATGTGTTGAATGGGTGAGATATTTTTAATGTTTTCTCTATAGCTGGTAGGTATGCTTGGCATAGGAAAGTTGTTTTTTATTTTCAAATCATACGGTTCATAGTTACCCAGGCTGAATAATCAAAGTTACACATTGGAAAGTTTTTGTACATGGTTTGCCTCATAAATGCTAGAAAAGACATGATTTTTATCACAGTGGTAGTGAGAAAGGAAAAAACCAACTAAAATGCATAAATTAAGTGGCTGACAACCTATATTTACACAAGAAAGCACGTGAAAGGAATTATTTTCTACCGAATTCTAATTGATTTGTTAATCTACTATTTGTAGTTGGGTGGTAGACAAAGAAGGTATAAATTATGGGTTTGGTTTTGTTTTAGAACGACAGGTTCCATTTTCTCTAAAAAACACAATAAGACCATTAGTCAATGTCTTTCTTTTAGGCATTCTATCAAAAAATTCATCCTCTCTATGCTTCAACTTTCTTTGTGTAAGTATCAGTTAATTGTAGCAGATAAATATGTAGACTTTGTTTTTTGTAATCTATGTAGGAAGTTGGCGCATGTTGAAGGTACTCTTAGGGTACAGTCGTCACACCTAATCTTGCATTAGAAGCAGCTCTCTACAGTATGTCATAGTCTAGAAAGTATGCCAAACAACACTCATCTCCCAAATCAATGTATGGCCTCGGCCTCAGCCCTTCATCCAACAACTACAAGAACACCAATCCCATGCGCTTCTGCTCATACCCAACCAAAATAAAATAGCACTCCATTAACAACTCATACTCGCATTTCTCGTATGTATGCCTCTCGTGCTCACATTTCCACGAAAAATAAAAAATCCTTAACCCTGCATTTGTCCATAGAAGTGAGCAAGTGCGGGTACTGGTCTCTGTATCCCAACAACACGTGCACTTTCATCATCTCTTCACACGTGTAAATCTACTGCTTTAGAGGAATTTCTTCCGCCATTGCTACTTTGTGTGTAAATATCACGACATCCTCTCCTACCACACTCTGTAGGTATTAGAAGTTTTCTTTTTCCAGGTGATCAAGATTTATGTTGTTATCATCAATCAATTAATCATGGCACTACATTCAATTGCCTTGGGAGAGAAAGGAAACAAGGAAGCTCCACAGTATCTTTTCCATCCACATATGATGCATAGTGTTTCAAAATGATAAATGAATAATAATTACCTGAACTAGGTAGTAAGCCTACGTTGGAGAGAGGCGTAGAGGAAGTATGGCCTAGGAATCTCGTATTCCAGCATGTCACTAACAAAGAATATTTTTCTTTTTCTTGTAGTAAAATGCAAGGAGTTTTGTTGAACCCAGTGAGGATGCTAATAAAGGAATTATGTTAGACATTTTGCGCGCCCTCTCTATGCTTTCAGTCAACGTTGATCAAGGTTGTGGAACTTGGCTTTACACCTAACAGTTGCATTTGCTTAAAAGTTTCTAAAGCCTATTCAACAAATCCATTTTATGCATATCTACAACAGCTCACACACCTTACTTCTATCATCACATCCCTATCTCATTGTTGGCTATCATTTAATGCAGATGTGTTGGAGTCCTTACACCTTTTCAATGAATCCAATATTTTGAGTAAAATAGTGAGTAACTTGAGCTAGGAGGATGTCAGTCAAAGGTTGTTGAATGCGTTAAAGGAATTATGGCCGCTGGCTGTACACCATTCTGTCATGCAGTCAACATACCTTGCCTATATGTCTCATCACTAGGCCTTCATTACAATGTTGATGGAGTGTTTCAAGGGCATTAAATGATTCCACGTGGCCTCCAATGTTCTCCTTTGCTAGTGAAGCTCTCCATACCAATTGAACCTCTATCTATGTTTGATGGATGTCAATACCGGATTTCAAACCTCCCATTTTGGGCACAGGTGGATCTAGGAGGGTGCAATCTGGGTTTATGTTTACCATGTTTGGATTAAACATTCTCCTTACAATCAAAAATTCTAAATTATTTTCTTGCTGCTAAATCAGAGCTCTGTTTGCATTTAATTTGGTTGAAATGGTGCAATCTGGGTTTATGTTTACCATGTTTTGGATTAAACATTCTCCTTACAATCAAAAATTCTAAATTATTTTCTTGCTGCTAAATCAGAGCTCTGTTTGCATTTAATTTGGTTGAAATTTTTAAAAAGATTTTAGCTAAACAATAGTTGAAATATAGCAGAAACTTACTCATTTTTTTATTACTTAAGAAGTTTCATCACATAGTTGATGTGCCTTGTGCATACTTTTATAGTTTTGTAATCAATGCATAAATCTTATTTGTAATTGTTTTGAATGATTGCAGGTTGACATCAACAATGTTTTCTCTCACGTAGGAATCAAATAATGATAGATTTGAATCAGAAAGTGGGGACTTGAACTTAGAAAAATAATTTTTTAATGCTTATTGCAATAACTTGAGGCATTCATTTCCTGATTTTGTTTTCTATTTTAGGATAACTTTCTTTCAATTTGGATTTAAAATCAATCACTATCTTGATCTTTTCAAAATTGGGCTAAAATTGAACCTTAGACACCTACTAGATTTTGATTTGGGCTAAAATTGAACAATCAAAATTCACATTTGAATTTTGGTGCTTAAAATGAACTCATCACTGCTTTGAAGTTAAAATGAACAAGTGCTTTCATGTTTTTGTAATATTTTTTGCAAAATAATCTCATCTAAGAAGGAATATGCACTTCTCTCACGCTTCACTATGATCTTGAGAATCAAAAGTCTTTTTGATGACATTAAGTTGCATAAAATATTTCCTCCACACTTCATTTTGGGTTTAAAAATTGAACAAAACACTTTGCGAGTGTGAGTAAACCTATTGCATATGTTCTCCCTTTGTTTCTAAATGAAGGTTGATCAAACTATGAATATGTTTGCTCGCTTTTCTCTATCTTAGAGGGCCTGCCTTGGGGAAAAAGTACTCACCCAAGGGAATGACTCAACTGGTAACACTCTAAAGCCAAGAGTATTTCCAACCAGGATATAAATGTGGGTATTGGAGTAAACACCAGTATCACGTGATTGGCTCTGATGAGATGGATCTGAAAAGGGACTCTCACCATATGGGTCAGTCTCCACGAATGGAAAGTTGAACTAAAAACCTTGTTTGTAGTATCCATCTAGTCCATCCAACGAGTTTATCAAAGTGATGCATTGGAACTTAGATTCCAAGAAGTTACTTGTCATGTCTGATCTTGGTTAAAATATAGAGGTTAAGACTTCATTCTTAAACATACCTTTATATTTTTTCCTTGGTTGCATGTAAAATCATCTCTTCTACTACGAAGGGCATGAGGTAAGCCCACCAAGAAAAATGTACCAATTGAGCTAGGATGTTATATTGCTTGTGAGTCAAAACACTTGCTTGATTCAGAAACATTGGGAAACAATCATTTAACATGAGAATCAAAATTTCAAACCCCTTAAATAGAGAAAATACCTTTGACAAAACCCAAGAGCTATTTCTTACCCTAGGGATTACATCTCTAGAGGTTTCTAAGTAATTGGGTTCACATCTTAATTTTCTCTTACAAAGGTCAACATTAGGCAACCCTTGTTCTAATTTCTTGGAACTTCCACATAGCATTTTGTGGGACAAAAAGAATTTGACATTGGAAATTTAGTTTGAAACATAATCAAGCATGTTTTTTTGGTAAAAAGAATCCATTAAAGAAAAGATTCAATCAATTGGACCCCACACATGTGCTTGGCATCTTTTGGTCATATGGTTTTCATGCAAACATTGGTATTTTGATTTTGAATTACTCTTAGAGAAAAGCATGTTCTTCACTATCTTGGTCTTGTAAACAAGTCCTTCCTAGGTTCATTTAGGATAAAATCAAACACTTCATCCAAATTCCAAACATTTATCATCCCATCCCACCAAACAACTTTAGAGCTTTGAAAACATCATTCTAGACTTGGGTAAATCATCAAAATAAAAAATCACTTTGTTTAGTTATGTGTATGGGAATGTATCCTTTCTCATACATTTAATTGAATTAGCAATCCTTTGAACAAGTACATCCTAAGATCACATCCAACATATTAGGGTTTACAAGATCATTATCCAATCAAACCAATCAAAATTAAGCCCTAAGTCTAGCATTGATACAAAGTCCCTAATTGTTCAACACTCATATCATTTACCCCTTTCATCATTCATCTCATCATTAGTCCTAAGAACCTTAGAGGTCACTTTTGCAACAAGGTCAAAACACAAGAACATGGAATATAAACTCGATCCATATATCATGAGTAATCCAAGTCAACCAAACTATCAAATCCTTACAATGTTGATTAATTATCAACACTCACATTTATACAATCTATAGATGGGATCGTTCTCTCCTACAAACATTAATAGTACAAATGTGAGTATGCCTAGTAAAAATTTTTGAACACCTTTTCCAATGGTAGATTTAAATCCAAGTCCAAACTTACAAATCTATCAACCCAACACTCAATGCCCGAGTCTTCCACAAAACAACATCATCCCACCAAATCCCTACATACCAAATGTGAATGTACCAAGTACAACTTTACCAAACATGAATATTTTGAATCCAAACTTGGTAAACTTTGGGATGGATATGCTCATAAATCATAGAAATATTGTTCAAAGTCCAAACAAGAAGTTAACAAATCCATGTATTAATCCAAGTCATGGTAACACCATGCAAAATCAAAGTTACCTAAATCAAGACAATGTGATTCCCAACACCAACGATGTTCAATTTCATCCTATCATGCCAATTCTGAACACCATCCCAAATCAGAACATTTTCCAAAATCAATTTGTTCATGATCCCATTCAAAATCACAAGTATGCATCCCAAATATGCTTGAACAAAAACCAAATCAACTATATCAAGAGTCAAGATCGAAATCAAGATCAAATTTGGCGAGATCAAATTGCTATACTTACCAAAATAGTTGAGTCATTGCACCAAGAGACATCTCCACCACCATTACCCATATCAACATCATTCCTTGGTTTAGGGCTTCCCCCTTTACCGAACACTAATCAATCCATCCAAATCAATCCACCTAACACCAATCAATCCATCACACCAAATCCTTTAAATATACCATCAACATTGCACCAACAGATGGTATCTAATAAAATGACAACATCAATCCTGACAAATCAAAATATGGTCTCCCAAAGACCTATCACCTCGGTCATTCTGACCATTCTTATCACCTCGATCAATCACATCATATCTCAAACCCTCACGATCACTCCAAACGTATCTCAACATCTTGTCACTACATCCAACATGATTCCAAATCTACCACCACTACCACCAAAACCAAACGCAACAAGACAATATAACATTGCGCTAAAAGCTCACCAAGCCTACCAAAAGGCCATCCAACAATATCTAGCCACACAACAAGCAACACAAGCTCAACAAGTGCAACAAGCCTCTCAAGCTGCCCAAGCCTCTCAAGCTGTCCAACAAGCACAAGCACAAACACAAAAAATGATAACTATTGAGAATAAGGATCAATATCAATCCATCATTGAGCATGTTGAAGTTGTGTCTACTTCATCCAATGATCAAATCAACATACGTCAAGAGTCACTTTTCAATCATGATCAAAATCCACCAACCGACAATGATCCAATCCAAGAAATGTCAACCTCACTTGACCCTATGGTTCAATAAATTCACAATCTCCCCACCACAATTGCTGAAAGCAATGATTAAGATCTATCCATCAAAGAGCACATTGAATATGTTTCTATCTCATCCGAAGATCAAATCAACATAGGTCAAGAGTCACTTTTCAATCATGATCAAAATCCACCAATAATACTCGACAATGATCTAATTCAATAAATGTCAACATCACTTGACCCTATGGTTGAAGACATTGACAATCTCTCTGCCACAATTGTTGAAAACAATGTTCAAGATCTCTCCATCAATGATTACATGGAAGATGTTTCCACTTCACCCAATGATCAACTCACCATACATTAATAGCCACTTTTTAGTGATCTATTTCAAGGAGTGTTAGGATTATTTGATCCTATCGACATAATGCATGATCCATCGACCAATGATCATATTGAAAATGTCTCTACATTGCCTTATGAGTTAGAGAACATATCTCAAGAATTTATTCCAAAGCATGATCAAAATCCTTCACCAAAGTCTAGCAATGATCATTTCCAAGACATGTTGAGATCCTTTGACCTCATGGTTACAAATATTGAAGGAACCTTGAACTCGACACTTGAGGATATTGAACCACTTACCATGACTAATGACGACATCCAAGAACCCTTTGTAAGCAATTCATCCTCTGAAATTGACCCATGTCAAGAACTTGATCCAAATCATGTCGAAAGCAACTCCAAAATCATTCAAGATCAAGAATTTGTATCTTCAAGATACTACAATAATCTAATGGAGACTCTCAGACTATCTATGCAAGATGATCTTATCCATGTAACACATACTCCTCCATCTACCCATGACATGATTTTTGCGGATGGACATGTAGATGATCTTCATTTAGAACATGATTCCCTTACTCCTGATATTATTACACAAAAAGATTAGGTTATTGATTCCTATATTCAAACTGAATTATCAACATCAGGATCAGATATATCCCAAATTCAGATTGAGGACATCAGGTATGTGGATATCCAACATTATCCACTCAAGGAAACATGTCAGATAGAATAGGATATTCCAGAGTTAACAAGGCAGCAAATTAAACTAACATCATCTACAGTGGCTATCTATCAGAGAACACTTATTAAACAAGACATCTCAGAACAAGAAGAATCAAATAACAAAGGTACTACTTCCACAATACTGGGGGCAACTATGTCTCAAGAAAATGTCAAGATAGGGAGCACGAAGAGTCCTTATGATGAAACTAGTGTCAATACTACAACCAGCCACATCATGAATCTTCATCCACCCATTACCCCATCCAAAAATTAGGACCAACATCAAATGAAGGATGTGAATCAAAGCACAAAGAACCTTATCAAAGAAAGAGAAGCTGAGAAGCATAATGGACAAATCAAATACACATGGATACCAAAAAATACAAAGAAAGATTATCCCTATCAAACTCCATCAGTCAAAGAAACTATGGGGAAAAATAAAAGAGGGAAAAGTATCCATCAAGGATGTCCACAAAAGAAAAAGCAGGATTTTCAAGCAACGTACAAAGTATATCAAGTAGTTGGTCCTAATTCCATGCACACTTTCATATCCACCCATCATTGCTCATCTTCCCAAGTTTGGAGAGTCAACGATTCCAAGCTGTCAACCAATCCATATTTTATTCCTAAACACACTCCATACACACCTCCACACATGATAACCAATTCTCAAATTGACCATGTATTGGCAACGACCCTTCATCATAAGGATTCTGAAGGCACTCTATCGCGATGTATGCACAGAGAGAGAGTTAACCCCGATATCAATAAAGCAAATCAAGAATCCCAAAACTTGCATTCAAGTGCACATATCTTAGCAAAGCAACTTCTTCAAGAAGGATATTGATGGTACATTATGATAGAAATGTCTACATCAACACCACCAGGTGGGTCAGCATGAATCTTTCACAGAAAAATACAAAAAATCAAAAAAGCAAAAAATAAAAAAAAATAGAAAAAAAGGATTGAAAATAGTAAAGAAAAAAATTGTCCTCTAGTGAAAACCACTATAGTGGTGCTTTGGGAAAGACTATGATGAAAACCTGGCAAATAGGCATCATGTGTAGAATCGAGCATCTACGTGTGCCAGTTTAGGTGAAAGCATCTCATCCCATCTATAATAAATCTAGCATTCCATCCATCTCATCCATAATAAATCCATTCATCCATGAACCAGTTATCCAATCCATTTTTAGCCATCTACATCCATAGTCCAAATTATCTTGATCTTGATGAAATTGTGGGACACACTTTACACTTTCTTATGATAAACATCTTGACATGGGTCATTTTCATTGATCCTATCCTATCCAACATTATCTAAAGCATGAAGCATTATCCAATGAGCATTCTTTATTTGAACATCTTATCACAAGATAATCCATATCCATCGATCCACACACCTATTCGAGCACCCATCCATGACATTCCCTACATTGCTAGACATTGGGGGCAGGTATTTACATCTTGCTTCAGGAATAAATCTTGATCTATATCCTCCAACTTATGTGGTGATCCGAACATCGACAAACATGAAATCAAATTGGTCAAGCATTTGTGATCCAAAATCCAAATCACTAGCCCATGGCATATTTTGATGAAAAGACATTCCTTATCAGTCTTCATCTTTCATCGAACATCAATTCAAATAATCACTATCAGTTGCATCTAAGTTGCACATCAAATGTCACATCAAATCATTTAAACATCTTTTGTTCCAAACCAAGCTTCATTAATCATGATCAATCAAATCCAACTAAAAACATCATCTTGGGATATCCATCTCAATCCTTGTGTTGCTTAACACTATCCTTGCATTGTTGTGCATCCTCAACAATGTTATCATCATCAATCCCATCAACATCTCAATCTTGCTTAACAATATATTTGCATTGTTGTGCATCCTCAACAATGATATCATCATCAATCCATCGATTCGATCAATCCACCTTAGCTCGGTCTTCAACAAAATCCCAAACAGAGAACTGATATCCTCACACATATCCATATCCAAATTGTTAAAATCATGCGAAGAATCTAAAAACATCCAAAACATCAAGAAATCCAAAAATATTCTCAAAAAGTCAGAAAAACATAAAAAAATGGTATCCGAACTACATCGTCTTTGAGCTTAAACGTAGGCAAGGCTACTCTTTGATCAGCCCCCGAGACACAAAAAACCAAAAACATTAAAAAAACATCAAAATCCAAAAACATTTAAAAAACATCAAAATCCAAAAAACATTCAAAAAACATCAAAATCCAAAAACATTCAAAAAACATCAAAATCCAAAACATTCAAAACATCAAAATCCAAATGCATTCAAAAACATCAAAATCCAAAACATTCAAAACATCAAAATCCAAAACATTGAAAAAACACAAAATCCAAACATTCATAAAATCTCAAAAAACCCCAAAACATTTGAAAAATAAAAAATCAAAACATTTGTAAAATCTTGAAAAATACCAAAAAATAGCCTCAAAAGATTTCAAAACATCAAAAACATCCAAATATTTGAAAAAAAAATCCATCTGTCTCATCTCGCTTTCACCTACAATAATCAATCATCCATAATAAACTAATTGTCACCTTCATCCTTTGAAAAAACAAAAAGAAACAATCACAACAATCAACAAAAGCAAGCTTCAATCGTAAAATCAAAATTAAACAACAAACATTTAAAACAAAATCAAACTCTTGATCAGACGCAAACATGTCAATCAAATTATATCAACAACCTATCAATCAACTTATCAACCCATCATCATCCTATACAATGCATGTCCTAGGATATATCATTCCGAAAATGGGCATCATTTTGGATACCACTTTGGATTCTTATCCTATCAAAACAAATCCCTTTGGCTAGAGATATGAAGAACATTGACTTGTTTGTGTACTTGATCTTTTCTTTTGATTTATCTTGTTGCACTCATTCCAATGACCTCTCGATGATGTCTACTCAAAACAATTTAGAGAGAAAGGAATGGGGAAACAATCATTATCTTTTGTCTACTATGCTTGTTGGACGTTCTTGTAAAATAACTTGGCGAATACTTGCTTTGTTAGGTACATCCTAGCAAGGTTTCCATATGTCAAGTGTGAACAAGAATAGTCCTATCTGTTTGTCGAGTCAAAGTCCATCACACTAGGTACAATACCATCTTGGTTCTTTATACCTTGATGTATCGTATCTATGTGTATTATCAAACATAAGGTAAGTAGCCCTTTTAAAATCCTAATCCTTGAAAAGTTAAACATCATCTATCATCAACATCATCTCTCATTAAGTTGGCTTGTTGGATCCTCTTGTCATCACCTAATTTATTCTTTTCCACACTAACATAACCTCATGAATAGTTAATCATAATTACCAGTGCATCCATCCTACATCCACAAACCATCAGCATTCTACACATCATCTCACATGCATTTTCATCATCATAATATAGATCTGTTAGTCTAAGCATTTGCATAGAACATCCATCACATAATCATATAGACATTATCACATCATCCATCTCATATGCATCATCTTCATAACCATCCATATGACCATCTTGAACCTCTTTATCGTGAGATCGACCCTCAAATCGAATCTTTTTTCTCGATCTCTCGAGGGGAAATGTACTAGTGTAATTTTCGCTGGGGCATCCAAAAAAATCAAATTGTTTTGAATTTTGATTGCAGCAAGTTTATTCTTTGAACCAATGCAACAAGTACATTGATTCAAGGAGGTGCAAAATGTAGACACGTGAAATTAGCATTGTGTACTTAATTAGCATCACATTCATAAATCAAATTCACACTCATCCATTCATCAGGTTAAATCAGGTTCATTTAATTCAATCTCCTAAGGTCATTCACTTAAATTGAATAAATTAACTTTATTTAATTTAAGCCTATCATTATCCCCCTTAGCTAAATAAATAAAATATTTATACATCTAACATCATCTTAACTAAGCTAATCTTGATTAATCTAATCTAACCACCCATCACATCCTCTAGTTTTTCCCACTTGCACCAATAAATCATTTTAATTCATTTATAAAATCAACATTTTCCCTCAACAAAGCATCTTTTTGAGAATATTCCTCAAGTTTGAATATGAAGACAAGTTGACTTGTCCCTTCCAACATGGCAATAACTTCTCTCTTTCATGTCTCCCACTCAACATTTAATTTTCAATTTCAAATTTGAATATCCCCCTCTTTGGCACATTGGCCAAAACTTTCACATTCCTCAACCTATCATAATGTGACAAGTGGCTTCATCTCATTGGTCAAAACTTTATCCCACATTGCTCTATTTTGAGATCTCTTAGCATTTGAAATTTTATAAATAGAAGGCTTCATTCTTCAACAAATCCTCCACAATCTCATGCAAAGTCACTCTCTTCAATTGATAACTGATTTTGTCCACTCCATTCTCATAGCATTTTCATATTATTTTCATACCATGGAGCTTAGCAAGGATTGGGAAAGGGCTTCTTTCCACAGAAGAACCAATCCAATATGACATAGAGTTAACATCATGTTTTTATGTGCTTTTGCTTTAGTCATCTTGTTATTTGTTTGCATTTTAAAACATGTTGGATTATCTCATATGGATGTGAATATTTTCTTTGTTGCTAATGATGTATGTTAGAATATTAGCCATTTGCAGATTTAGCGTCCACAGTCACCACCAAGTTAGGTGTTCTAGACCACACTAATGAAAATAATACTTCAAAATCATGTGAAATTAATGAAGAGTAGGATCCAAAAAATTAATGTATGGATGTGGAATGTTGATGCATACCATGTGACTATAATGAAAATCCCACAAGATGTCCTACAAATAATCTCTAGAAGCCTTATGTGAGGTGCATCTCTGAACTCTGTAGCATGCAAAGAAGCTATGACCGTTGTAAAAATGACAAGTGGAGGTGACAAAATGGTCACCAATGCTAGAGGTGTAGAATGAGGAGAAGAAAGAGGATATGTCTCTTTGTCATCAAGACTTTGAAGAATTGTTTTAATTTGATGCTTGTTGAACCATAACATGCAAAATACTAGGAAAATTAAATGGCTTAAATCTATTACATGCAAAATTAGACTCTCACATACCATAAAAAAGAGATAATATGCCAAACAAAACTCCCATGACCTACAATAGAGGTTGGAATTTCACTCACATTTTATCACTTCACATAGAAATAGAATTGAATTTATGTTGGACTTTTATCACCTCCCATACAATATAGTGGTTGCATATTATGTTGTTCCACTTAGGTGCTCAAAAGAGAAAAATTCAATTACATTTAGTATGATATTGTCGTTTAATTGTATTTGGGATTCATGTTTCAAATGATACCTTTAAAGGACTTCTAAAATTGCAATTTTATGATGTCTTGAAGTAAATGTGTGATGTCCTAAATTTTTTATATTTATTTCATTGTATGTGAATAGTATATTATTTTTATTATCTTTTTATTTATTTTCTACAAATCTTGAAGAAATATAATTAAAATATTTCTAAGAAACATCACAAAAGTTACATTTGTATTATTTGAAACTTGGTTTATTAATAAAAATGCTAAATATTTACTCCAAGCAAGCAATAATGGTTTATTTTTTATGCACCATTTTTATTTCATAGTAAAATTGAATGTTTATATTGTTCAAGGTATTTTGAACATATATGTTTTGGTGGGGTTTCAAGGTGTTTAATAGACATGCTTAATGCTAATAAATAAATAAATAAACAATCATTATATATTTTTATTTTATTTTATTTTAATATTTATCAATATTGGTATTTTATAATACAATTTATTTTCTTAAAGTGATTATTTTACTATTACATTATGATAAATTCCTTACTTCATCCTAAAGTTCTTATATTTATATTATTATAAGGTAGATTCCAATATATTTAGTTCATTGATTCACTTCTTGGGATTAAGAATTAATTTATATTCCTTAAATTGTTCTACTTTTAGAAGAAGATTTAGATGTATGTACTATACATTTTAAATCTCAATTTGCAATAGATCTTAAGCCTCCATTAAATTTATTCAATATTTATTATATTTAGTAGAATTTATCTTGAGTCAAAATTATTTGATATTTAATCTTAAAACTAGTAACTTAGTAGCATGTAACTAGTAAAAAAGCTATTACCATGTTCTCCCATACTACTTATGCTCACATCCTTGTGGAGCTAGATTTCCCTCTTCTCTCTCAGTAGAGGTGGTCTTACAAGTTGGGGACTATTCATGATACCAATCTTTGGATTATGAAGACATCCCCTTTTGATGTTAGTGATGCTTTTCTATGGGTCACTTGGCTACTACCTATCCTCCTAGGAACTTTTCATGTTCTTCCTCCTCCTAGTGGAAGAATGCTAATAGTGAGCTTCTCATGATGATGGGTTTTGAGCTAGATTTTGTTTCGAAGACCCTTGTTCCTCCTACTTCAATGGTTCTTGTTTCTCCTCTTCCTTAGGCTACTCCTCTTGCTAAGGCTATCCCTATGTGTGGACCTCCTGTTGATGAGGTTTTGGTCCTTTTTCCCCTTGTTCCAATAGTTGTTCCCTTGTTGGTCCTTAAGGGTGTTATGGGTGGGCCACTAATGGCTCACTCTTCTTCTCCTCTTTTCTTGATATCTCTAGCTCATCCCCCTTCTTGTGACTTACCCCCTTTTGTTACCATGGTTTTGAGTTCTCCCTCTCCTCTCCCTGCTTTGGTGGGGAGGATAATGAGTTTTCTTGAAGTTTTGTTGAAAGTGGGGAGAAAAGCCTTCCTAGGCATGTGTCTCACTCTTGTGCTAGGATTAGGAGTTTGCATTTTTCTAAGTCTAACATGTTGTTGTCTAGTTGTGTTATTTGTTGGAATTTAGTGCCAAAAATTTCCTTGTGGTTGTTAGACATTGGTTTTGTTTGTATGTTGCTCGTGTGGTATTAGTGGCCTCTCTATGGATCATTGTCTTCTAGATTTGTGGCCTTGTATTGAGCTCAACACCCTAATTTGTTGCTTATCTAATAAAAAAACTAGTAAAAATTCAAACCAATTAATGTATTTATAATATAATATAAAAATTGAAATATTAACTAATATAATAACACTTATTTTACATTTAAATATCTTTTTGTCATTTAAATTAAAAAATATTAAGTCTATTACACTAGACTTTCATTTCTATCCTCCAATTTCATATATGCATATCTAATTCTATTTGATTAGCCTCATCCTATATAATATTAAATTTAATACCAATAAGTTTAAAGATAATAGATTTCCACATTCCATAGTTATTAGTGCATCTTATTTCTAGATTCAATTATGTAAGAATTTTTAGCATCAAGGTTTTAGACCATACTCCATGATCTATCATCCGGATGATAGAAATTTGTAGAATGTTTTTTAAAGATGGATTACGAAGTGTGATCCAAACAATTGATGCTAAAAATAATTACTTGATTGAATTAGATATAACATGTACTAATCCAATAATTTTATTTCATGTCTAAATAATTTATATGAAAAAATACATTACATTTTCAAAGTCCTCTAAAAATGCATAGTAAAGTCTCCTCAATTAGTCCTAGTTATATATATAACAAAACAAAGTGTTTAAAAATGATTTTTTATTTTCAATGGAATTCAACCATGCACTTTAATGTAAAACACCACAAAAAAAATTCAAAAAAAAACTTTTATAAGAAATATTTTTAAAATTTGAATTTCACATGATGTACATGTAGGTACAATGAGTAGTAGTGATGACCTTTTTATAAATATTATTTTATTATATTTGAATTTGTATAATTTTTATTAAAATTAATTAAATTTATAATTTTTCTTGTGGACTTATTTAATATTAATATGGTGTAAATAGTTTTATTAAAAATGAAATAACATAATAAAATAATATTAATTTAGTTAAATGAACATGTTTATCAACTTTAAGGAGGTTTGAGTATTATCAACTAGATATTATAATTTAAATTATACCTTAAGTGAAATGACATAATCATCTACAATGATATCAGATAAACATATCTAAAAGAGAAAATCCTACATCTAAATGTATAATTATTGCTTCCACATTTATTTATTTTTTCAAATTACATAAATTATTTTAAGAGACAAAACTTACAATTAGAAATTTCACATAACTTTCAACATTCATCAATTACTTTTATAAATTATATTTATTATCTCTTAACTAATATTATACTTTTAGATGGAGATATGCCCTTTGTAAATAGTAAAAAATGTATGTTTAACCTATTTTTTAATCAATTCTTGACATATTTAATTTCCCTAAATAATTTATACTCTTCCAATTTCTATTGAGCTTATATCACATTACACATAGAAAAAAATTGGACTATAAAGAATAAGCGAGAAAAATATGAATCCAAATAACTAGAATGTATGCAAACATAGGAAACAATGAGAAAATTACTTATATATTCATTGAAGGTATTGTTATACCTTGCATAACCACCCCATTTTTTTTTTCACCAAATGGGTCCCACTTGTGTTTGTTTGTCCTCGGTGTTCTTGTTTTGGTCTTAGGAGTTGTTCTTTTCCCTCCTAATTCTTTGTTTCTTTTGTTTTTACGGGTTCAAAATGTGGGAAAAAATTGGACTAAGGACTTTTACAAAGTTCCTGGTCCAGTTTTTGTTCTGGTCCCAACCCCGTCTCTTGCCTTGTTTGTTTCTTTGTTGTCTTGTTTTCCTTGGGCTCTTGGGTTTGTTTTCTCCCTTGGGTTTTATCTTGCTTTCTTCCTCTTTGTGTTTCTTTTCCTTTTGCAGAAACGGAACCAGAACAAAAATTGGACCCAAAAACTTTGCAAAAGTTCCAGATCCAGATTTGGTTCTAATCCCACTCTTGTTGGTTTTCCTTGTGTTTTATTTTCCTTTTGTGTCCTATTTTGGGAAGGGCTTCACCTTGGTCCCACTTTCCTTTGTTTCTTTTCTTTTCCTTTGTTGTTCTTTCTCTTTTTTAGGAACAAAACTGGAGTTGGATCTAAACCTGGAACTTTTCCAAGTTCTAGATTTGGATTTGGCTCCAATCCCAACCTTTTTCCTTTGTTATCCTTTCCTTGTCGCGGGACCAGAGCTAGATCTAGAATGAAATGTGGAACTTTAACAAAGTTCCTGGTCCTGTCTCGACTCCGCTTCTACTCCCATTTTACCTCTGATGTACATGTTGGTTGTGTACTTTCCTTCACTTCAATTGTACCCCTGACCAATTGCATTAATTACATTAATTGCAACCTCCTCACATGCACAAAATGGTTTTTAAAACCTTAATCAAGGTTATTTATCTCATTACAATTATCCAAAGCATTTTAACAAGCAAGAGCCAAAACAACTTGAAGATGAGCACGAAGCATTCGTGAGTTGATCTCTATCAAATTTTAGCCCTTTCTGGTTGTGTTTTGAGGTAGGTGGGTTTCTCTCATTCCATTTTGTGTTTTCCTATTTGATTGTTTGCTCTATTATTCGCACATTCGTGAGACTTCTCCTATGGATCTTTGTTTGTGTTCATTTGTGTTTCATTTGTGTTTTTTGGTTTTGTTTGCATTTTTCTCCCATTTTTCCATTTATCTTTTGCTTTATTCCATTTGTTTTTGTTTGTCTACTCTCATTTTCTTTGTTCTTGGTGGTGGTTCCATTCTATCGTGCCCTAGTTTTGATTAGGGCTTCATTTTGAAGGGTTCAATGTTTAAAACTATTTTAATCTTTCTCTCAGCCTTTTTATTTTATGCCTATGACAATTTTATGGGTTTGATTGTAGGGTTTTGGTGCCCTAGTTTCAATTTAAGTTACTAGGTCGTACTAATTAGGGTTTGCATGTCACACCTTTTTGTGTAGTTGCCCTAGTTCACTTGATCCTAGCCCCGTTTGTTTGGGTAGAGTTGATCTTGAATTTTTCCTTCCCATGCCTTCTTTTAACTTGGGTACAAATTGATGTGGGCATGTGAGGAGATTCTTCCTAGTGTTCATAACCTATGGCGGAACCAGAGGGTATGTGCACAGGATCATCATGGAAAAAATAGGCCCTTAAGTGGCAAAAAAATTAGAAAAATCAGATTTAGGTAACTTGATGTATAAATTTGAATAATTTATCTATATTATTTCAAAAATATGTAAGAATAGAATCTATAGAAAATTGAATGTAGTTTCTAAACTACTAAGTTTATTTATTTTTTAAATAAATCTATTTGGTGAAAATTTGAAATTTCAATGTAGTAGTACTTAAATTTTAGGGAAAAAATAAGAAGTAGGTGTCTGTCTGACCACCCTAACCACAATAAAATGATAGCATTTTTTTCTAATATTTTAGATATAAGTAGAGGACTGATGTCCCAATGTGATGCATATTTTTTTGTAGTTTTTTTCCAAGTAAATAGTTAATTATGAATTTTTTATTGCAACTTTTAAAAAATATAAAAACTCGTATGTCTGACCACCTTAACTTGGTCAAAACTTCATGAAATTCATTTTTTTTTAAATCTTATATTATGCGAAGCATAGAATGTGATGCATGTTTTGGATTCAAAAAACTTGATACCATTTGAAATCTATAGATGTTTTTCAATCAGCCTATCAATCAGGACTTTAGTCATAATTCAAATAGAAAATGAATAATAATAATTTATTAATTTCAAAATAAAGTATAATTTATATTGGTGGAAAGCTGAGAATATCCTTTAAAAACCCTTTTTGTTTCATCAATTTTGGGTAAAAAAAATTCATCAGCCACATACCCTAAAAATACCCATCATATTGCCACTTTTTGGCCCATCATGATCTTGCACATATCCCAGAGCCAAAAATGAACTTGTCCATTGAACATTCACATAGGAGTCCAATTTTGAAAATTATTCCGCTCTTGCTAGGTTCTGATTCTGATCCCACTAGTCTTGGTGGAACCGGATCACATAACGATATGAGATATTAGAACCTTTGAAAGTTCCAGTTTCTGATCCAATCCCAATTTCGTTTTTGATTTTGTTATTTGTTTCAATTCTCTAGTTCCTAATCTTCTCCTGATCCCTCTCCCAACAAGTTTAAAATTTTACTAAGTGTGCAGAGTTACCTAGGGAAGGATAAAGAAGTATGGAAAGATAACACTTGTAATGATGATTCTCATACCTTTTGTTGGTCTAATACAAGGTTGTATTGTAGGAGTAAACAATGTCAGGAGCATCTGAAGAGGTTTCACAAAAGGAAGGGCAAGCTGCAGAAAGCTCAAAGGGATTGAAACCAAAGAAGATAAAGGTGGAGCCATTTCCTTACACCTTGAGATATAAACACCTAGATTCCACTCTTACAACCAACAAGTTAGATTCAGAATAGGCAGACATCACAGACACTAATTTGGGGCCATTCAACTATGAAGAGTTGATTGCAGATACTTTCTTAGAGGACATGTGATTGGGAGAACTAAAAGAATAGCCCAATCCAGACTGACACATGTCACACTCTTTCCTTTATCATTTCAGTGCCCAAAGCTCATACCTACAACAACATGGGTTTACAATCCTTCATCAAGACAATGTATGGACCTCCAAGGGAATGTGATGATTGATCTATCTCCACAAATGATGAGGTTCTTGTTCAATGCACCTACCCCAAGAACCCCAAGCAATTGACTGAAGTAGAGGCATTGTAGTTATTCAATAGGGACAAGGAAGCTAATAGGTTCCACATGAATAAGAAGTGGTTGAGAATTGAAAAGAAGTCTTTGACTAAGGTTCCTGAATAGCCCAAGAGGGGAGACTTCAAGAAGGAAATTGATGACCTAATCATGATGCTTTCTTCGGTGTTTGGAAAGAAAGAATCTGCATATTTTAAGGAATGGATGTTTCCATTCATTGAAACCATTTTGGATAGTAGGAAACAGTTTGATTGGGGCATGATTTTGTTAGATAACTTGCACAATCAGATGCTCAAGGTAGGGGAAATAAATAAATTCTTCATGACCTCCTATGTTATATATTCAACTATGAGGATGGGCATATTCCCTAGATTGAATGTAGTAGGCATATTAAGGGAGGCTCCTAGACAAAAGAAGGAATGGGAGCACTATGATCAGTTGACTCTGTAAACCTCAGAACTACATTATAGAAGGGTTAATGATGCATTCCTTTATGTCATCATCAACGGGTTGATAGGAGATGTTGGATATAGGATGAGTAGGGAGGCTATGGCTTTCATTGCTAAATGGGGACATTAGTATATCCAATACCCAAAATTATCTTATTTTAGGTTGGCAAGTTTTAATGGACATCCACATTCATTGCCAAGATGTTGCAGTGATAAGATTATTCTTATGGAGTTTATATATCATGCTATGCAAGTCAATACAAATTTTTCCAACAAACACAATCTGGGATGCCACAAATTTCCCATGAATTTGGGAGAATATTGCTATGGTCACAATTTGGCTACAAAGGCAGTGTGTGAAGAATTAAGTTACCTAAAGTTGGGATTGTATACAGCTAGGAAACACTTTGACCTGGAGTATAAGATGAATGGCTTAGCTTGTACCATTTTTGATAAAAATTATAATTTTTTGGAGGATTTTTGGATAGATTTGCAAGATGATTATGATGCAAGGAAAAGGAATTATGAAAGTCTTACCATCCCACTAATGATTGAATATAAGGTGAAGAAAGACATTCCTAAAACACTATCAGATGATGGTGTAGTTTTGGACCCCAAGTATGAAGCACAAAATATAGGTACCAAGAACTTGGACCCAGTAAATTGGGATGAGGAAGAGTGTATTGACATTAAATAAATTTCCAAGATAGTAATGGATAGAAGCATCCAATGGGTGGTCATGAGGATAAAGAAGTCAAAAGCTCAATCCTCAAAGAAGAGGAAAGTAGGAGGTACCAAAGGTTATAGGAGAACCAAGAGGAGGACAACCCCTAAGGAAAAATTGGAGTACTATCCTCCTAGCTCTAGAGGAGATGTTTATCTAGGAGTACCTACTCAAGACACCCATGAATCACAAGGTGTGGATGCTACAATAGTTGGAGAAGGAACCTCATCTCAACCTTCTCTCCCAAAAGAATCTACTAGAGAAGTACTTGCAGGTAGCCTCCATGAGCAAGCTGAAAAATATAAGCAAAAGGAGGTTGAGATTCATGATATAGATATGGATTCAAAGGCCACACAATCAAACCATGAGCCTCTAGTGACTGCATCTGGTGAGGATATTGAAGATGTTGGAACTAAGAATGTCTTAACTCTAGAGGGCCAATGGAAACTCTTTGAAGATGCAAAGAAGCAGGTTGGTGGCAAGGCACAAGCTGATGCACTTGCAAAACAACAAGAGGTTGAAGCTAGAGAAAATACTGAAGAGATAGCAAGGAAACATAAGGAGGAGGACCTCCTATAGCAACAAAAGGAAAATGAATGGAAAGCTAATACAGAGAGGGAGAAGTTGGCCCTCCTACAAAAGATTCATGACCTTGAAGAGGAAAAGTCCCAACAGAGGAGAGAAAAGGAAGACCTTGAGGCCAAAGCTAAGGCTGTAGAGGAGGACCAAAGAAAGAAAGATGAAGAAGAGCTTTTACTGAAGAAGGAGGTGGAGGAACAAGCCAAACATGAGCAAGAGGTGGCCAAAATGTGGGAGATGGTTAAGGAATTGGAAAACAAAGAGATGACATGTTGGAAGAGAGGAGATTGGAAGAAGAACGAGAGAAAGATAAAGCTGATAGGCAAGCCAAAGAGATGGAAAAAAAGGAGCAACATCAGGAGGTTGATTCTCAACCAAAAGTAACACTATGGAAACCCCTCTCTTCTTCTTCACAACAAGTGGTTACTCCTCCTGCTACCCGAACATGGTTAAAGCTCAACTTGGAGAGAAAATAGATAGTCCAACCCAACCCCTAAACGAGGATGATATGATGAAAGAAATTGAGGAGAGGCCCAAGAAAAAGGATCGATTCCTTCATTCCACCAAATTGACAGATGTTGGAGAGATTATAGCTGAATGCACCATTCCCATGGTGGAAAAGGACAAATAGGAGATGTAGTTGAGTGATTATCAACTAGGCACTGTTAACTTAGGGAGACCTACAAGGAACCAACAAATGTGTCTCATTGATATTGTAGCATCTTCCACTAAGTCAAGGATGATAAAAGATAAAAAAAGGAAGGATGAGATCAAAGCTCAGTTGGATCAATTGCATAGGTTCTTAAAGGACCTATCCTCTCCTGTTTCTCTACAATCTGCTGCTCCTAAGACACCAATTTTATTGAGTAAGAAAGAAGTTGATGATGTTGTTGAAATGAGAAGCAAGGTAGGGATGTTGGACAGGTGGACTGGTAGGTTGAATCAAGAGGTGGAAAAGCTGCTTGTTGAAATTCATAAGGCTCATGAAGGTGCATGGGGATCAGTTAAAAAAATGTTTGCATATGCTAATACCCTTTGGAAACAAGAGGAAGAATATAGAGAGCATGTGAGGAAATTGAAAGAAATTAATAAACTACCTCATTAATTGCTTCTAGAACAATCCATCCTTGAAGAAGGTAATGAGGATTTTATTAATAAAACTATTAACATTATCAAATTTCGGTTTTCATTCACTTTTTCACATAGGAATGAGGTGCAATAGGCTGGGAAAGATTTGGTAGATCAAATTGTGGAACTAGAGGCAATTATAGCCATGATAGTGAATAAAGATGTCCATATAAAGGATGGTTTCCCTCTTGATGAACCAAGGAACAAATGGAATAATAGATTCCAAGAGACAATACATAAGGGATATGATGGTGATGATTTGTTAATTGATAGGTTTATGGATATAAAAAAGGTAGTGAAAATTGCTTAAAAGGAGCTTGTTAAGTTGGATGATATGCAGAAGTTCACCTCTGTTGAATTAAAAAGAATAAAATTTGAATACAATTGGGTAGATGGGCTAGATGTGGATCTACTTAAACAAGTATTAGACACTTATGATGAATACCTACTTGAATAGAAAACAAAGGAGTGAAGTGGTTGTGGAATATCCTTTTTTGAATGAAGCATTAGATGATACGGCCAGCTAGGCAGCTCTCTCCTACTTTTTAGGATCATAATGCAAGCTCAACTAAGGATCCCCAACAATTCAACCTTATCCTTTTGCATCCATATTTTGATACAGAGTTCATCAATTGTTAACTGAATATCATAATAGAAAGTTTCCTTATTCAGCTCCAATTGCTCCTTGATTTGTGGATCTTCATTTTTTATGAGAGAAATTAGTGCTAAAATTGTCTATATGTAGAATTTCTCTCCATATTGTAAAGGTCGGCTGATTGAAGTGAGGATTAGCTTCCTAAAGAGAGATCTAGGATAGTTCTTATAGTTCTTAGAAGTTGTTATAGTTTTTATGCCAAGATACCTAGACATTTTTACAAGTTTCAAAACAGTTTATGTTATGTTCAAAATTTGATTAGTTTTAGTGGTAATGTTGATGAACAATAGTCATTCGTATGCTAGTGAGTTTTGTTGTGCATAAATGTCTCTTCTTTCATGAAAATCAATAGAATATTCTGAGTATAAGGCTATTTCATTGAGTTATCTGTGAATGAGATTTCTTTGTGTTTATTGATCTATGAATTTTAGTAATGAGCTGGATATGTGTTCTTATTTGATTTTGAAGTTTAGGGTATGTGCAGGATCATGATGGGCCAAAAAGTAGCAATATGATGGGTATTTGTAGGGTATGTGGCTGAAAACTCTTTTCTTACCCAAAATTGATGAAATGAAAAGGGTTTTTAAAGGACATTCCCAGCTTTCCACCAATATAAATTATCCTTTGTAACTTTGAATTTAATAAATAATTACTATTCATCTTCTATTTGAATTATGACTAAAGTGCTAATTGATAGGCTGATTGAAAAACATTTATAGCTTTCAAATGATATCACATTTTTTGAATCCAAAACATGCATCACATTATATGCTTTAGATACTATAGGATTAAAAAATAAAAATTGAATTTCATGAAGTTTTGACCAAGTTAAGGTGGTCAGACATACGAGTTTTTATATTTTTAAAAATTTGTAATAAAAAATTCATAATTAATTATTTAATTGGAAAAAAATTACAAACAAATATGCATTACATCCAAACGTGAGTCCTCTACTTATGTCTAAAATATTATAATTTTATTGTGGTTATGGTGGTCAGACAAACACCTACTTCTTATTTTTTCCCTAAAATTTAAGTACTACTGCATTGAAATTTCAAATTTCACCAAATAGATTTAAAAAAACCTAGTAGTTTAGAAACTACATTCAATTTGCTACAAATTCTATTCTTACATATTTTTGAAATAATATAGATAACTTATTCAAATTTTTACGTCAAATTTCCTAACTCTAATTTTTCTGAATTTTTTGCCACTTAAGATCCTATTTTTTCCATGATGATCCTACACATACCCTTTAGTAATGATGAATGATTGTATTTCTTGAATTATTTTCACTATGAATGAATGCAATGGTATAGAGTATTCTGTGGATTGTATCATTTTATTGTTTTTAGTTGTTTGAAAGGAATGCTCATTATGAAGTTTATGTCTAAATTGAAGGAAATATGTGTTTATGCTTTGCTATCCTAAGCTTTGTTCTATCTTTTGATGCTTATTTAAACCCCCCAAATGATAGATTAATTTGTATTATGCAGTTTGTACCCTTTACCAATAGACCCCTTAAACATTACAGTTGCATAGGCCATTGAACAACATCAGCATAATTGAGAACCAACTACAGAGACCTTGGAAGATAGGTAGATTTAGGTTATTTATCTTTTTCAGGAGAAATAGAGTAGAAATATTCTTTGTTAATGTTGCTATGTTACATTGACCATCAACAAAACTAGCACTAGAAGGAGGGCCTAGAGGAACAAAATCTCCAAAATTATTCTCAAAAAAGGTCTCAAAGTCACTTTCAAGCCTTTTTCAATGGCGAGAAACTATATCCCCTCTTAAAGACTCAAAGAATATTCTTCTTGACTCAGGATTCTACAAGGTCATATGTTCAAGCGACACTCCCTATATAGGAGAAAAAGGTTGCTCTTTTTGCACTAGAATTAAGGAGCATTATGCTGACATCAAGCATGATTGTATCCGTAAGTCATCTGTAATGCCTCTCATGTTATTGTACTCCTATGATACCTTTATGTGTATGTGGTTGTTGCTGTTCAAATATTGCTTATGTTTGATGTATACTCGTGATTACGTTGGTGATTGTTTCATCTATTTGACTTATATGTTTTGCTTGGATGCACATGATACTGTTTTATGATGTTAATGATAGAATGATTCATGGTGTTTGTCTTTAACTGATTATGCTATACTGTGTGGTTATGCAAATTGTTTAATACTCGCTTCATGATATTTATGATGATGTGCTATTGTTTGAGGTTTGGGTGAGGGGGATGGTGTTGCATCACTCATCTGTGAGTGCCTTGCCACACTGCAATTCTCTCTCACAGTGTGTAGTACATTGAATATATATATGTTGTTTCGACACTTGGTTTTATGCAGGTTTACAGGTATTAGGCACCGACTGCACCCACACTGTCAGGTCAGAGCGTGCCCAACATACCCAATGGATATGATGTGGTTTAAGGATTTGGCAAGAAAGTATCCCCGTCCATGTCTGTTGTCCCATCGTTGTTTGATGATTTCATCTATTAGTTCCCACTCTGTTTGGTATCATCTTGTTTTACGTCGTTTCTTTTTTTTGGTGGAAATTTTAATGTGTTAATCGTTTGATTTAGATGGTATCGTTACTGTTAATTAGTTAAATTAATACAATTATGGTTAGTATTATGATTGAAATTAAACATTAAACGTAATTATTAATGTGTGTTGTGAAGATTTAATTAAATGCTAAATTAGTTTGAAAATTTAAAATTATGTTTTTAAAATTAAAAGAATAATATCTTAATTGGAGCTTTATGAATTTTCAATTGGCAATTAAATAATAATGTTTATTTAATTAAATAATAATGTTTATTTAATTAAATAATATTGTTTATTTAATTAAATAATATTGTTTATTTTATTAAATAATATTGTCCATTTAATTAAATAATACTATTTATTTATTTGTTACTACTTGGATTTATTCAAAAATAAATAGTTTTTCAATATTACATTCGGAAAAGTTTAAAGGAAAATAAAACATATATTTATATGCATGATTTATTTAAAAAGAATGCTCAAATGCATTGCATGGTAAGTTTAATTTAATTTAATTTAATTTAATTTAAAAGATATTAATGTATTCAGTAGTGGGTAAAATTTTAAACTAAGGATGAAGTTATTTTCACTTGTCGCCATATATTAATATAGGCCATTGAAAATTATTATATTTAAATCCTTAGTGGCATAGGTTTATTTTTCGTTTCAAACAGAGGAATTTCCTCCAGGTGGAAAAAGGGAGAAAGATAAAGTGACGGGTGGTGAGAATGAAATTTGGGATTTGGGAATTAGCCACCTGTCCCTCTTCATCCCAACACTATTAAGTTTTATTAATAGAATTTGAGGAAGGATAGTAAAAAAAAGAAAAAACAAGAAAAATTTTCTCTCGTAAAGAAAAAAGATACGAAAGGAAGGAATTACTGGAGAGGGTGAATAGAAGTTTTATAGAAGGGAAAATTCTATCACGGACTGCCAAATCCAGGTTAGTGAATTTGAGTTTTTAGTCGTTGAATTCATTTTAAACTTCAGTCAATAAAAGTTTAAATTCTTAATGCAATTATTTGTTTGCCACTAACCCTGTCTAGATTTCAAGGGGTTTTCTTCTTGCACCATAAAATAATTTTTTCTACTTTTGACTTGGCTGCATTTGATGAATATGTCCCCATATTTCTCCAATCTTTGTACAATAAATATAAATATATGGTCTTGTTTAGGTTAAAGATTCATGGAGATTACTCCAGGGTAAATTGATAATCTCTCTTATTCCATTGTCAACCGTGTTCAGCTGTAACACTTAAACAAAATAGGGAATATTAAAGTTTAAATAACCTTCTTGAAATTTTAATTAAAAATCTATCACAGATGGTCAATGTAATCACAAGAAACTCCAAAAGGGTGAGGGTAATTTCTTTGGTTATGCTTCATGTGCCATTTTAATTTTAAACCCCTTTCTTGATTATTCAATGGCTGCTAAATTGTTATTGCTTTCACCAATGGCCTTGGGATATTCCTTCTAATTGTTGCATACATATTTATTTCCCCTGATATCTTGGCAATCTATCTCAGCTGTAGTATTTATATTTTTAGGGTGTATAAATTTAAATAGTCTCCCTTTACCCTTCCCTACTCTTCTCAGCAACAACATTTAGTCGTGGAAGAGCACAGTAAATTCTATAACCTTCCTGATATCTTGGCAATCTATCTCAGCTGTAGTATTTATATTTTTAGGGTGTATAAATTTAAATAGTCTCCCTTTACCCTTCGCTACTCTTCTCAGCAGCAACATTTAGTCGTGGAAGAGCACAATAAATTCTTTAACCTTCCTGAAACCTTTGAAAAACTTCCACAGGTGTTGCATTTAGACGTGATTTCATGTAGTGGATTAAATAGCTTCTCTGATCACTTTCGCATCCAGTCTCTTCCGTAACACTTGAATTTAGGTTTGTGATTCAAATTAAGAAATAAATCCTCTAAGGCATGTGATGTGCATTTTGTTAAAACAATAAAATAAAATCTGATTTTAAAGATTACTTCTGAGATTTTAAAATAATTCTTTTTCTTTTCCCTAAAAGCTTGCCATGTTCACTGCTCTTTTAATTAAGAGGTATTTGCATCTTATAAAGATAATTAATATGTTTAAGACCATTTTCTTTACTTATAACCGTATATTATATATATTATGTATATTAAATAATCCCCTTTTCTTCCTTATAAATATTTATATTTATACAAGGATAAATTAAATTATATTTATATTTTAAAAAGATCAATGTAATAAAATAAAATATTTGCTATTTTCTTTTGTAAAGAATAAATACTTATATAAATGAATTTGTAGATAAGCATAAGTAAATATGTATATATCATTATATATATGTGGACAATGATTAAGACATCTGAGATTAATTGTTTATAATCTAGTGAAATGGTAGTTACTTAAAAATAAAATAAAATAAAATAAAATTTGTTGTTAATTCCATTAGTTTAGAATAGTCTGAGTGGAAACCTTGTCAGTTACCTTTTTACCTAACCCTATCCAAGTTATTATTGTCATTCCTCACTTAGATAAATAAATTAGTTAGCTTACATTGGATAAAGAGTGTTACCCTATAATTTTCTTTTGTTAAATTGGAATTGTAAATTAATATTCGTATTGACAATTTTAAATTTTGATTTAAAGATAAATATATGATCATTTGAGTTTAATAGGTAGTTATTACTCACAAGTAAAGTAAATTATAAATATTTTATCCACTCTCTTGAATTATCAAAGTAAATTATCAACATGAATTTTTGTCTATTAGGTTGTAACTTTATCTCAAGTTTCTTTAGATTAAAGTGCTAGTAGGAAACTAAATATCAAATTTATTTTATCCATGTTGTAATTTATAAATGAATACAAATATTATTTAATGTGAAGTAGGTTGTTTGAATTATCTTGTTTAAATGGTAAAATTTGTTAGAACACAATGCCAATCCTTCTTTAAATTAAAATTTTACTCACAGTTTATGTATATACATTTAAATCTTTGTAGAGTTAATTAATTCATGAATTTATAATATCATGTAATAAATGCATGTTTTTACCAAGTTAGGTTATTTGTAATTATGGATATGGCGGGGAGTTAAAATGAGTGTCGTGAATATTGGGGTAGTGTATTTAAAATTAGTTTTATTTGTAGGTTATTTAAAGATAAAATTGTTTACAAATTCATTTACTAATAGATTTGTGATTTGCGTAAATTTTACATCTAGATTAAATTTATTTGTAAAATAAATAAATAAATAAGTAAAATTAAAATTAGATTTATTTTAACTACAAGCTAGTTAAAGTTAAGTTTATTTTCCTTTACTAATAGATTTGTGATTTAGCTTAGATTTATTTGTTTAAAACAAATGTGCTACATTTGAACTAAATTTATTATTTTAACAAATAAAAATTTAGGTTATATATATTAAATTTTAATTATTTTGAAGTAAACAAATGTCCAGGTTGAGGATTTTAAATTGAGAGAAATTTCATAGCTCTTATATGAAGAGTTCCATAGTGCTTATTTGATCAAAGGATTTTATGGTGGAAATAAATTTAATTACAAATAATTAATTAATTATTCTCTACATTATCATTAGTAGAATTGGATTGTGTGTACGCTTATGTGAATGGACACTTATAATTTATCTTGAACATGTTAGATAGTTATTTATTTACCCTGAGTACTCTTTGGAATTGACTCTTTATGCATACTAGTGAATCTATGTCGATCATATTTTCCTCTTGTTTTATTTCGCTTTTGAGGTAATTTTATGTCTAGACATGACTTGGATATGATGGGAACCCAAATGTTAAATTCCTTTTGATGGATAGTCATGGGTGGTAGGTTGTTAGGCTTCCAGAGGTGATGGGAAACCTATTTTATGTGGAATTTACCCATGATTAGACCTTTGTGTTTCCATTGATCGTATTTCTATTTTGAGTTCGTGGGTGTACCATGTTCCATGATTTTCCTTGCCTTTGGTTATGATTATCAGCGAGATGGTTCATGCCTTGCACGTGTAGACATTTTGTGGCTTCTATGCTTAGTACACCCTTGTTGTTGTGAGTCTTGTTTCATAACTATTTGGAAGGTTTCCTAAACAAGCGTTGTACTTGTTTGATGTTGATTTATGTCAGTGTTGAGTTAGCCCTTTTTGCTTGACCTTGTTTGGATGTGGATCCTTTCTTGTCATCTCCTAACACGGGGGGTGGACCTTTGGGTCCACATGGTTAGGTGGAATGTGCTATGCACCCATTAGGTTCCCAGGTTGTTTTCGCAATGCAAAAGCTGATGTAGACTTCCCAGAGCTCCACTTGGTTGAAGATTGGACCTCATTTTGTACCCTATTCTTCATTGATGTATCATACTTGTATTTGATATACTTTTCTCGTTGATATAAGGGAAGCATTATGTAATGTACTATTGTATTCATGATGTGTTGTATTTGTAGAAGTATGCTTCACCTTTGTAATATTGATCTATGAGCTGAAATGTCATACATAATGAATATATTTTCCTATCTTTTGTTCATAAGGGTTGTATGTCATCACTATGTAATCTTGGTTTTTATTCACTTTCATTTTTGGTAAAAGTTTAGGTTTCGTAATGCCAACCCATGTACCCTAGAGGACATAGAATGATGGATGTATCTTTTCATCGCTATTGATCCTGGATGAATGTATGATTATGTTATCTTGTGAATGCATGCTTCTTTTGTTAACTTCTGGGCATTATCTTTAACGATGTCTTGGCTAGGGACGTTTATGTGTAATGCAACCATGTAACCTAATGGGACTAGTTAGGTTTTTTCATGTAACATATATTTGATCATATTTTAATGTTTGTACATATCCACCTTATGTAATGTTTCACCTTCAAAAAAAAATTTAGTGTGGTATTTTGTTGTCCTTTGGGGTTCACACGGCGGGGCGTTACAACATCCCTCCAATCACTTCTTCTCAACCAAACACAATATGTGTTTAGAAAACACAAAAATCTTATACGAAGGAGAATTTTTTCAAAAGGAAGCTTTTGGAAGCCATAGAAATTAACAACCACCCCATTAACCTCAATGATGATGAGGGGTGAAGTCTTAGGCCTTCTTGGAAACCCTTGTTGTCCAATCTTAGGAACTACCATCCCCATCAATCATGACTTGGATCCTCCCCTTTGGGTTCATTCCCCCTACCCTTGCTCATGTTTTTCCTCCTTTCCCCTCCTCATTGGTTGCTTCTTTCCACCTTATTCCTAGGCTTTGGGCCCTCTCGTCTCTCCAATCCCCTACCCCCTTCCCCCATCCCTATCACACTCCTCTCTTCTCCTTGGCTTTCTCCTTTGTATGTTTTTCCCTTCCCTTATTTTTTATTTTTGAATAGGTCTCTTCTTCCTCCTTTCTCTTCGCTTTTTTATTTTGTTGTTTTATTTATTTGCTTCCAATTTTGTTTCCTAATTTTAGTGTTTTTTTCTCCTCTTTTAGTTTCCATAGTTTTATTTGTAAATTTTTTCTTTTTAGTTTAGGTCTTAATTTATTCCTTTTCTCTTCCCATTTATTTTAGTTTTATTTTATATTTTTTATAATTTCTTATATTTTTGCTTCATTTTGTTTCAATTTTTGTCTTAAATTTTTTTATAAAAAAATATCTTTATTTTGTTCCTTTTTATAATTATTGCTTGATCTTCTAATTCTTGGCCTTTTTAGTTTCCATAGTTTTATGTGTAATTTTTTTCTTTTTAGTTTAGGTCTTAATTTCTTCCTTTTCTCTTCTCGTTTATTTTTGTTGTTTTTTATATTTTTTATAATTTTTTATAGTTTTTTCTTCATTTTGTTTCAATTTTTGTCTTCTTAATTTGTTTTTTTTAAATTATCTTTATTTTTTTCTTTTAATAATTATTGTTTGATCTTCTAATTCTTGGTCCTTTTTACCTTTAGGCTAGATTAGTTTGTTTTATATCTTTATTATTTTTTCTCATATTTTAGTATCATGTCATTTCTTATTAAATTTCCTTTTTGTTTTATTTGTTTCTTTTTCTCTTCCAATTTTTCTTCTTCATTATAGTATTTTTAGTGTTAAATTGTTCTTTATTGTTTCTTTTCTTAATTTCTCTTCTTTTATTTGTTGTGTTAGTTTATTTTCTTAATTTTTATTTTTATTTTACTTAGACCTTATCCTTTTCCTTCTTTATTTTTCTTCCAACCTGTTTAGTTTGTAGGTTTCATTTATTTTTTATTATTTTTGTTTTTCTTTATCTCAACCTTTTATTTTAATCTTGATCTAATTATTGTTTCTTTTCCTCATTATCTTATTCTTCTAATTATTATTGTTTGACTTTTATCTTTTCTCTCTTCATCATTTAGTTCTCTCCTCCTTTCTTTCTTAAGTGTCCTTTTTATATTTATTTCTTTTCATCCTTCCCTTTATTGTTCTCTAATTATTCTAACTTATTATCCTTAGTCTTTCTCTCCTCTTTCTTATTTTTATTTTTCTTTTATTGTCCCTCCTTTTCTCCTTGAATTGTGTGCTAAGCTCCCCTTCCTCTCTCTTCCCTTTTAACTTGCTTTGGTCTACAACAAATCATTTCTTCTCCTCCATATCTCTATTATCTTCATGATGGATCATGGAATGTGATCCAAAACATTGATGGAAAAACTTTAACACAATCAAAATTAGAAGTAATATTTACAAAGATCAAATTTATTTAAAACCCTTTAATTCAACATGTATATCCAAACATGAAACGATGAATCAAAATAGCTACAATCAATCTAGAAATTAGAAAACCACACATTCACACAATGAATACCAGATATATGTGGAAACCTAGAATGGGAAAAGCCATAGTGAGAAGAGCTACTTGGAGCTATTGCCCAAATCTGACCTCACAAGAGTAATTAATAAGTTGCAGTCATGAAGTAGGCACCAACCTACTAGGAATACCAATCCCCTAGTGTATTTTTAGGCACCAACCTATCGGAGACACCAATCTTGTTGAAGCATTGAAAATTGTCATCCTTAAAAATTTTACACTATGTTTTGCTCCCCCTTTAATTATTGGACCTAATTGAGCCCCTAATTTCCTAAATTATGCATTTTATTGCCTAATTTTAAAAATTACTGATAAATTACAAGCAAAAAAAAAATGCATTTATATAATACTTTACCCCCGATACCTTGATTTATAGAAAATAGGGTTGAGACAAAGATGCCCTATGGTGGATTTGTTCCCCTTTTTTGGTTGGCCCCAAATTCAAATATGTTGGTACATTGACACTTTATTATTTTCAATTCAAGTGTCCAAAGTTGGCTATTAGGATTTAATTTGTGATAAATTGAATAAATGCCTATAAATACTTAGGTATTGCATCATTTGAAATATATCTAGTATTAATAAGAAAGATCTAGCAAGAAGTGAAATTAACAGGCAATAGGTAAACATTAAGAGCAAGTCAAGAAAATTCAAAGGTATATTTTTGAACATCATTGTAATAATTCAAGATCCAAACATCATGTCAAATACTATGGGAGTTTATGTATATTCATGCTATCATATTGTTTGTGAAAGCTAACCCTTTGTAGGTCTCCAATCAAATCAAGCAAGCAAGATCCAAGGCCTATACGTGATTTGAATGACTTTAGTCCTTTAAGGAAGACACTAATGGGTGGCGAGTTGTACCACTATGTGGATTCATCATTCCTTCCTATCATTTATGATTTTATCATTGATGTTGCCATTGTGGAAATGGAAACACTAACACAGGGTTTGACTAAGGCAAGCCCCTAAATGACAAAACTCTTCCCCTCTCTTTGAATGTACAAGTTTCAGGTTTGGAGAAGATTGAAGGAAGTTTTCAAAGATCATTTATCCATTGTTGCAATCAAAACCCTACCTATTGACAACTCACAAAAAATAACCTATAGAATTATCTAATAGTGATCTGAAAAATTTACATGAGGAATCAAGAAGCTCTAATCTAACATCAAAGGACTGCAAAAATAGAACTGAAATATCTCTACAAGGAAACAAACACCCTTCAGTAGATTTATTTTCCTATTTTGGTTGATTGCAAATTTAGAAGACAAGTACACAAAACTCTTCCTTTCTCAGATCTATTGATAGATTTCCATTACCATTTCTTAGTTATTAGAATCTTGCATTTTCATATTAGGGCACATAGTTTAATTAGGTTAATCAAGAAAAATAAATTCCAATCAATTTCCAAGACCCAAAAAGGGATGCATATCTAGGTCTAGTTGACTCACCTTCATGGTTGAAAGCTAATCTAATCACCTTTCTTATTTACATCCTAATAATTCCATGGGAAAAGGAAAACTGATCCTAGGTTCTATTTCATTTAGACCTAAAGCCCCTTTTACACATATCACCCATGTATAAAGATATGAGCACCAACTCCACAATTAGAACACTAGTCTTAAAATGAATCATGGTATTTTTTATCTCTCAACAAAATCATAAAACATATATTTTAAAGATAAGTAGAATATAGAACAATAATTTTACACCAAAATCAATATCCAAAAGTCTAAAATTAATAAGGAAAGATTACAATAGTTATTTAAATCTAACTTTATACAAGATTATGGTAGGAATTTTAATGTATTTGACAATAACTAGAATTGATATAATGTATATGGTACAAACTTGATTTTCATATTTATAGAGAAACCAAAGGATACACATTGCAAGAAAGTTAAAATAATCCAGAGGTATGTTAATGGCACCAAGGGGTATGTTATTTTCTATACTTTAACAAATGAATTTGGGTTTAATTGGTGTTCTACTTGTTGAGTTGGTGCTCAAATCTTTGTACAAGGTATTGTTGTATCCAATAGGTTGGTGCCTAAAAATAAATTAGGGGATTGTTGTCTCTAGTGGGTTGGTTCCTACTTCATGATTGTAACTTATTCATTAATTTTAAGTGAGGGTGGATTTGGATAGTAGCTCCAAGAAGCTCTTCTCACCGTGGTTTTTCCCATTTTGGGTTTCCATGTATATCTGGTGTTCATTGCACATGAATGTGTGGTTTTGTGATTGCTAGATTGATTGTAGCTATTTTGATTCATGTTTCATGTTTGGATATACATGTTTAATTAAAGAGTTTTAAATAGATTTTATCTACTAATTCACCCTCATCTCAATAGATTTTGTTCCCTTTAGAATTTTCCTCTTGATGGATTTCCATTGAGATTCAAGAATGAATTCCCAAGACTCACTACCAAAGAATTTGAGGGATGATACATTAGGCTTGACATGGGACCAAACATCCTTAAGAGTCATATATTATAATTCCTTATGAGGCATAAAATTGTAAATATAATTTCCATAATTAACTCTCATCCCAAAAACAAGAATGCATATCTCATGATTGAATCATACAGTTGTCCATATCTTGTAAATTTATGTTATTTCCCTCAACAACACCATTGTACTAAGGGGTGCATGGAACTTTAAGTTGATGTTATAGACCATGCTCAATGTAAAAGTCCCTAAAATTATACTTGAAATAATCCCCCCATTATTTGGGTGTATCTACATGATAGAAACACCAGATTGCTTCTCCATGAATTCCTTAAAGATTTTGAAAGAATCAAAGACATCACTCTTGTACTTAATAAATTACACCCATGTACACCTAGAGAAGTCGTCAATAAATGAGAGAACCTATTTGTCCCTTGAAAATGAAGTAGTAAGAAATGACATGAGGTCACTATGTACTAGCCCTAAGGGTTCCTTAGTACGTGTAGCTCTACTCATAGGAAAAGAATCTTGATAATGTTTTCCAAAATCACATCCTTGAAAAATACCATTAGTACAAGAAATATTAGGGATCCATAACACCAATGCTTGTGTACTCATTTTCTTGAGATATATGTAATTGACATGACCAAAAAATTCATGCCAAAGCTTACTCACAATGTTTGCATGTGTTATAAAAGATGAAACTGAATCATTTGAACTCTCAAAACCATCAAATCGATATACATAAGAGGAAGAATTAATACTCCTAGTGGCTACAATAATATTAGGATCATGAAGGTCATGAATAACTACATCATGTGAGGTAAAATTGAATTTACTATAAGTGCCAAACTAGAAAAAAATTGATACACTAAAAGTAGCTTGGTGGAGATATCAAGAACAACAAGAAACTCTCGAAGAAAACCACCCTCAAGTGTGATAGCACTTTGGCCCAAAATTGAAAGTTGTGTAGAATATTGTACTACAATCTAAGTAGTGTTGCAATCTAAAAGGGATGAGACCAAATCTTGAGAGTGATTCATTTGATCTCTTGTGTCACAATCAAGTGTCCATGGAGCTACAGAAGGCAAGGCCCATATAGAAAGAGCATGACAATTACCTATAAATGATGAAGAATACTTAGGGGTTGAGATGTTATGTTCCTACATGTATTTCTCTATATCCTCTAATCTCTTCAAACATTGAGTAATTAGATGTACCTCCTTACAAAAAAAATTGCAAGGTTCAATTGATTTCTTCTTCTTCTTGGAGGAAGACTCACCAGACATAAAATAATTATCATACGAAGGAGTGGTTTGAGATTTTTGTTCTAAATTTTGATATGGTTTGGAGGAACACTCACTACCTATTGAAGTATTTATCTTGGTTTTTTCCTTCTTCTAATATTTCCCTTTTGATGTTTGTCTTATCAATGCTTAGGTTTTGAAACTAGAAAGATAATCAAACATAGTAAAATTTTATTTTTTTGAAGTCAAGTGCTCATAGAAAACCTCAAAGGTTGACATGGTGAATGTAGTGCCCAATGCATCGATAGTAGAGTATAAAGTAAAAGATAATACCTTAAATGCCCCTCTAAGCTTAGAAAAAACTAGGAAAACATATTCTTTGTTAGTTTTATTCTTCACAGAACCGTGTGAAAGAGATTTGAGTGACTTAAAATTATGTAAGTCCTCAATGGAGGTAAAATATTTAGGTACAAGTGATGCCAATTTTTCATCAATATATAGAGCTTGGAACTCTTATGTGGCATAAGATGTTCAACTAAAGAGGTATATGCCATGATGGTTGAGGATTTAAAAACAATTTGTGGGAAATATTTGTTGTTCTCTAGTGTATATAAATACTAAAAGTGAGAAATATACCCATCCACAACAAGAAAAACCAAACCCTGATGCCACATTAAGAGAAAACAAGATTAAACAAGAAAAAATCACATTAGATAAATCTCTTTGTACTCAGTGAAATTTATGAAAAAATATATGGTATGGTTGTGTAGAGCACTAAAGCACTTTTCCAATGCTTAAGTGTTCACAAAAAATGGAGTTTGTATTCCCATGTTATGACCCCAAAAGCATGAAAAAAAGATTTGAATTTGACAACCTATAGAAAAATTTTAGAGAAAAATATAGAAAAATGGACTACAATACATGAACAATCTTGGAACCAATTTTCCAATGGTATCTCATTTGCAAAAATCCAATAAATAAGACAAAATTTATATACCCTATTTCATAAAAGTTACCCAATTTTCCATATAGGCTAATTTGGAGGCTCAAAGAAATAGTCCCCTAGTTGCTTGGGAAAATAGGCACTAAAGGCATGAGGATTGAAGTCTTAGGCCCCTACACACTTGTGTGACCACAAGGAGCACTAAGGTGGGAACAAGGGCTATGCGCTAGCGTGGTTAGTCATAGATGTGACCTCATGGTGTCATTTGAAGCCCTCAAGGCTTGGCAAATGGAAAGGGTGGTGCAAAAGGTGTCTCTACCTAAGCACTATTGGATGGGTAGTGTTCTCTTTATATAGTTTTGTGAACTTTTTAATAAAGTTCTAGTGCTTTGTTATACATTTTTTTACTCTTTTTTATGAAATTTCCATATAGGTATAATTTTTTGGGGATCATGCAACCTCCAAAAGAATTTTGTTTTCCTCATAAGCTCTCGACATTGAAATAGGGTAAATATTATATCAAAATTCATCACTTTGGCCTCTTGAACACAATGGTGAGGTCCTTTTCATGCTAAAATGCACTAAAAAATAACCTAACTCTAAAAATTGGAGAAAAAGGAATGAAGATTCTAGATTTTTTCCTATAACCCTATATGAGAAAAATTGAAAACTGGAGAAGGGTTTTACTAAACCCATGAGCTCTGATACCATATTAGAATTATGAATAACATGAGTTGCAAGATTAAACAATAAACAAAAGTATCTCCCATGTAAGAGAGCTACAAACAATGATTCTCAATATCCTCAACAAGAAAAACCTATAGAATGAATTAATATGAAGAGAGAGTTCTTAAGAAGAGCAAACCTAAACGATAAATGGATTAGATCATGACAAGTGCCATCATCCTATGTGAAGAGACAAAATGATATAATAAAAGCTCACTCTAGTTAACAAAAGAAAACACTCATAAATTTAACTTAAGTTCATGAAATGAAATTAGCTTTTAAATAATTAATTAATTATTAGCTATTGCATGATTACTCTAGCATTTGTGTGGTAGAAATAAAAAAGAGACACAATAGAAGATTTTTTTTTGTATATGGAGATTTCAAGAAAAAAGAAAAGTTCCAATAGCAACAATTTTTTGTGCATTAGAATAGTAGTAGTAGCTATAGCAATGTATTTATAGAATAGATCCAAACCACTATAGGAAACATGTCAAAGATAGTAGATCTAGATAACTCCAATAAGCTAGTCATATAAATAGTAACTATAGAAACAAAAGTCATTTACAGAAGTAGTAAAGTTGTTTGTAAGTATTTTATAATTTGAATATGATTTCTTTTGTAAATGTATTTTGGGATAAATTTTTGTGTTCCATAAGATATTTTTCCTACATTTGTCTCCATATTTTATTTTATATCAAAGAAACAATACTTTGTATTTAATTTCCAATAAATTGGCATTATAGCCTGTAACGTAGAAACATGGCCCCTTGTCATTTTCATGGCCTTTTAGGTCTTGTTTCATGATGTTTGATCTATTTTTCTCTAATTTTATGTTGTAACATGGCTTGAACATGCATATTTAGGTCCTTGAAATTCAAATAATGACATCTTGTGAATGTGTTGTGAAGTGTTGTAAAACATTTCTACACTCTTCTAGACTCTATTCATTACAATTTTCCTAAAAATCACCTTTTCATCACTAATCAAATCTTATTTTGAAGTGTCGTAAAGTCTTGTAACAAGATTTCATGCTTTTCTAGGCATAATTTCACTATTTATCTCTTTCTTATGCCTTATTTTGTCCCTTTATGCCCTTGTATGCTTTAATTAAGTGAATTTTTGAATGTAATCCTAACAAACAACATTAAATACAAGATAATTCCTGACACCCATTTTCACGTCCTAGGTGAGACCCATTCGCCATGGATGGCGAATGAGTCCCCCTTGGCTCCAAATTCAAAAAATTTCAAATTTCCTTTCGAGTTTTTATTCAAAAACACTTGATGTTTGCCTATGATGAATTATGAATGGGTAACTATGTCGCAATATTGTATAAATAAGTGATTTTCACCTCATTCTAACCTGCATTCATTCAAGTATTTATTCAAGTATTCATTCAAGCATTCATTCACACATCATCTCAAGCATTCAAGTATCTTACAACATCAATTCAAGCATTTTAGAGCATTCATTGACATTACTTCAGATTTGCATCATCAAGGGTTTGGTAAGTTGATAGTAATTACTTTTTATTAGTTTATCATTCTCTTTCATTTCATTGTTTCATTGAGGGTTTGAATACCAAAAGTGGGGTTTGACCAAGGCAAACCCCTATTTTCTAACCCTCGACCATTTTCCCCTCTTGCATGTATGTTTGCAGAATTTTGTGTCCAAATTTAACAAAAATTTAGGTGTTAAAGATTTTTCAACAAGTCAACTAGGTGGTTCAAGTCAAATCAATCACATTTCAAGCTTGGAGAAGGTTTTATGTCCATTTCCTATAGAATTGACTATAGCAACTTGACAAGTAGACATTTCCAAATCTAGTGTTGCAAAGTTGTCTCTTGATTTCTCATAATTTTGGGAGAGGACTGATTCACCACCAGTGGTGAATTAGTCCCACGTTAAGACTGAAAATCTAAATTTTGTTAGATTTCGGATCTCGACAGCCAAAAACCTATTTTTGACACTTTTTCACCAGTAGCAGGACTAATTCACCACCCTGGGTGAATGATTCCCAATGTGGATTTTTCAGTAACTTCAGAAAACATTCACAACATTCTATATTCCTCAAATCTTGCCCATGTACACTCGGTTTCATCCTATTTCTTTATGTTTTGCATTATTTCATCTTTTAGTTCATTGTTTGCATATCAGAGTGTGTTTTCCAACATAGCTTAAATCTTAGTTTTGTAGTCAAATTCAATCATATAGATCATTTAATTCACTCCATTTAGCTTAGATAACATCACACATAACATAATTTGAATGAACCTTTTAGCATTTTTGGCCCTACCTCTCTCCTTTTAGGTGAAAAACCCTAGAAGAGCTAGAGAAGTCCTAGGGTGCCAAAAATATACAATTCATTTTGGTGAACCCACTTTGTTTGACCACTTTGCATTTCTAATTTCATTCACATATTGCATCCTAGATTAAACTTTCATTAACATTCAATTAGGAAATTGTTTTGTTTTTTCACTCTAAGACTTTTCATATTGCATTAGTGAAAGCTTTGTTTAGATTCCATTTTTGCATTGCATATCATTGAAAAAACTAAAAAACTGCATTCTGCACCCTTAATTGCATTTTGAAAAGCATTAGAATCATTTTAATTTTTTTAAAAAACATAAAAAAATCTCATACTAGGACTCATTCGCCACCTTGGGCGAATCAGTCCCTCTGCACTTTTTCAACAACATTTCTGCCATTTTTCTAGAATTTTCCTACATTACAGTTTTTTGTTCTTGCATTCTATTTTAATTTCTAGGATCTTTGTTTTTAATTATTTCTTGCATCTTAGTTCATTTTCATCATGGCATTTTCTTTCAATGTGTTTTGGAATTTATTAAAATCATTGGTAGACATGTCCAATTGTGCCTTTGGCTATGACCCTAATGACCTTGAACTCCCACATGCTCCTTCAACTCCTCCTGATTTTCTTCCTTGTGAAGTAGACATCATTCGAGAAGATGATGATAGCATGAACAAGTTATACAATGAATACCTTGATAACCTAGAAGCAAGTACAACCTTTTATCCCTCCATGAAATCACAAGATCTTCCTACTGTTGCACCTCCTGATCACTTTGCATACTTACATCCTAAAATAAATGAAGGACCTAAGGTTCCTCCCTCAAGTGGACCTAGTTCCTCTAAACAATCACACTCATAACCCTTTTATGATAAAAAATTCACAAACAATCCTATAAATCTTGAACAACCATATGGTAAAGGCTTCACTATTTTAAGTAAACAAGGTTGTGACAAAAAACATGGACATGACATTCATCAACTTCTTGAACAAAAACCAACCAAAGACAACACAACAAGACTAGGATATCAAGATCCTCCTCCTCTTGATGGACCTCAATTTTCATATTAGAAACGTTGGGATGATGGTATAGTGATCTTTGATACTCCTCCTGACTTAAACATTCTCCTTCCACAAGAATGACCATTATCCCCTTGTAATGACAAGGATGTTGGGATCCCCATGGGTCCCCCTCCTCATATTCATGAACAAGGAGAATCTAGCAAACGAAAATGACCTTACAAATTGAAGAAACTCAAGTTTCCTACACATCCTCCACCCAAATGTGAAAGGAGACTTCAACTGATTTTAAACAAAGGTCTTACACTTTTACCACCTATGAATAGGTTGGTTATTCATCCTAAAGAATCTAACATACTATTTTTTAAATATCATCATATTCTTGGACATCAAACCAAATAATGTTGAACATTGAAGGATATACTGGATAAGTATCACTTCACTGATACAAATTGTTTCCCCATCATACCTTAAAGCAATAAAATCCTTTCATCATGCCATAGTTGTAGAATTCTCCATTCTCACTATTGCATGGTCCTTTCCCATCACCCACCTTGGCTCATTCTTTCCTTTCCACTTTATGGGGGGCAAGAAGTTGTTAGCCTTGTCCTTTTAATGCACTTGTATTTGTCTCTTAACTATGTTATTCCATTTCTGCTTAACCATTTAAGATTGACAAACAAATAACTTAGTTAATGGTTGACTTACATTTGCATTACTTGTTCCTTTTCCTTTTCCTTTTCATTTGTCTATCGTGTTCTCCTGTATTGTGCGTTTCATGTTCACTCTCTTTGTACACTTTTCTATTTGTTCCTTTATTCTTCTTTTTGTCGTGCATTGTCTTTTTCACTTTTATTTTGTGTTTTCCTTATGAGGATGACACAAAGCATATAGACACCCTATGTCTCTTGCATGTTGACCCAAAAGGTCCTTTTTCTCTTTTGTTTTCATTTTGTGTTTTCCTTTTGGGGATAACGCAAAGCATAGAGATGCCCTATGTCTCTTCCATGTTGACACAAACGGTCCTTGTCTTTTCCTCTTTTTTTTTTTGTGTTTTCCTTTTTGGGATGATGCAAGGAATTGAGACAAAAATGTCTCCTTCATGTTGACCCGAAGCTTTTTTTCATTTTCTTTCGCCTTTCTATTTTATTTCTTTTCACTTGTGTTTTCCTTTTGGGGACGATGCAAAGTGTCAAGACTACAATGTCTCTTCCATGTTGACCCAAAATGAACTTTATTTTCCTTTTGTTTTTGCTCTCTTTGTGTCATTCTTCTAGTTCTATGTGCTTTGGGGAATGATGATAGTTTTGAGCTCTTTCATAAAAACATTGCAGCAACAAACATACTAACCCCAAATTGATAGATCCCTTATGTGTTTGGTGTGCTCTTTTCTAGGGGGAAACTCCCTTTCTTTTTTTTTTCATTTTCCTTGACATGACGCAACCTAAGTTTAAAACATATGACTTGGCATAGGGCTTTCCAGGTTGGCTCTCATGTCTTGTTTTTATTTTTGATTTTCTTCCCTTTACTACTTTAAAGTAATTTCTCACAGAACGATGTGTAGAAATTCCTTTAAATTGGGGGGCATACATTACCATAATCCATGTGCATTTTTGGTTCTCAGTGTAGCCTTATTGTTTATATGATGCGTTCGTTACTTTGTGGATGACACTGGGTGTGATATCCTTCATAAGTGTGATCTTTCTAAGTATATTACATTCCTTTTGGTGGCTTGATGTGACACACTACATCCCCCTAAGTTGTGAATATACTATTCTTTAATTGGTCCTCTCTTGGAGACATTAGACACAATGTTCCCTAAGTGACTGACCTTGCTTGAACTTAACAAGAATCCTTTGAACATCCTTTACATTTTTACATTTTTACATTTTACATTTTGCACCTTTTGCCACCTTGCATAACGCAACTTGCATGCCTGTGGTACCTTGCTTTTTTTTCATGAGTTCTAAGCATACTGAGCTTTTCTTGTCTCATGAAGTATGAACTAACATTTTTGTTGTGGAACCTTGTTAAAGTTATCAGAAGGTATAACTTTGATATGGTTGAGCAAGAAGCCCACCTAGTGGCATGACTTTTCCCCATAGCCACCTTTGTGTTTGTGAGTTCATACCAACTAGTGTATGTATCTTACCTTTTGGGCTTTCTCACCCCATAGACAACCAAAAATTCTATGGCCCTAGAGTGAGTAAATTTGGGCCTTCTCACTAGGTGGACCATCATGATTTTTGTCACCCCAAAGTGAGTATACATTCTCTTTTTCAAACAATCCGCCTAGATCTAATCCATAACTAGTTGGACTGATGATCGAAAATTCATCCAATTTTCTCTTTCACTTGTGTGTTCCTTTGTCCTTATGTTTAGTTTTCCATGGGATATTCATCCTAGGGGCTTGATCATCCCTCTTGATCATTGTTATTCCATCTTGCTAACGTAAATGCATTTGAAACCTCTTCTCAATGTTCATGGCTCCTTTAGTGTGAGTTTGAAGCAAGTTCATCCTCTCACTAAAGTGGGGACTAAATGTGTCATAGAAAAATTGCCCATTGTCATTTTCATGGCCTTTTGGGTCTTGTTTCATGATGTTTGATCTATTTTTCTATGATTTTATGTTGTAACATGGATTGAACATGCATATTTAGGTCTTTGAAATTCAAATAATAACATCTTGTGAAGGTGTTGTGAAGTGTTCTAAAACATTTCTACACTCTTCTAGACTATATTAATTACAATTCACCTAAAAATTACCTTTTCATCACTAATCAAATCCTATTTTGAAGTGTTGTAATGTCTTGTAACAAGATTTCATGCTTTTCTAGGCATAATTTCACTATTTATCCCTTTCTTATGCCTTATTTGGTCCCTTTATGCCCTTATATGCTTTAATTAAGTGCATTTTTTAATGTAAACCCATTAAACAACATTAAATACAAGATAATTCCCAACACCCATTTTTCAGGTCCTAGGTGGGACCCATTTTCCATGGGTAGTGAATGAGTCCCCCTTGGCTCCAAATTCAAAAAAAATTGAATTTCCTTTTGGGTTTTTATTCAAAAACACTTGATGTCAACCTATGATGAGGTATGAATGGGTAATTAAAGCACAAGATTGTATAAATAAGTGATTTTCACCTCATTCTAACCCGCATTCATTCAAGTATTCATTCAAGCATTCATTCACACATAATCTCAAGCATTCAAGCATCTTACAACGTCAATTCAAGCATTATTCAAGCATTTTGTAGCATCCATTGACATTACTTCAGATTTTCATCATCAAGGATTTGGTAAGTTGATAGAAATTACATGTTATTAGTTTATCATTCTCTTTCATTTCATTGTTTCATTAAGGGTTTGATTACCAAAAGTGGGGTTTGACCAAGGAAAACCCCTATTTGCTAACCCTCAACCTTTTCTCCCCTCTTGCATGTGTATTTGCAGAATTTTGTGTGTAGATTTAACAAGAATTTAGGTGTTGAAGATTGGTCAACAAGTCAAATAGGTGCTTCAAGTCAAATCAATCACATTTCAAGCTTGGAGAAGGTTTTTTGTCCATTTCCTGCAAAATTGACTTCAACAACCTGACAAGCAGACATTTCTAAATCTCGTGTTGCAGAGTTGTCTCCTATTTTCTCAGAATTTTGGGAGAGGATTTATTTTCTACCAGTGGTGAATGAGTCCCACCTTAAGATTGAAAATCTAAATTTTGTCAGATTCTAGATCTCGACAGTCAGAAACTTGTTTCTGACACTTTTTCACATGTAGTAGGACTAATTTGCCACCCTAGGCAAATGAGTCCCATTGTGTATTTTTTAGTAACTTCATAAGACATTGAAAACATTCTAGATTCCTCAAATCTTGCCTATGTGCACTTTGTCTCATCCCATTTCTTTTTGTTCTGCATTATTTCATCTTTTAGTTCATGGTTTGCATATCACAGTGTGTTTTCCAACATAACTTAAATCTTAGTTTTTTAGTCAAATTCAACCATATAGGTCACTTGATTGCACTTAATGCACTCCATTTAGCTTAGATAACATCAAAAATAACATAATTTGAATGAACCTTTTAGCATTTTTAGCCCTACCTCTCTCCTTTTAGGTGAAAAACCCTAGAAGAGCTAGAGAAGTCCTAAGGTGCCAAAAATCTACGGTTCAGAGCCGTATGTTTTAGAGTGTGTTAGGCATAATATTTTTGCATTTAGAGATTTTTTCTAGTTTAAAGCATGTTAAAAGAATAAAATAAGTGTTGGAAGCAACTACCATCTTTTCATGGGAAATGTTACGATTTGTGGTAAAGACAATGAAAAAAGAATGGTACCCAATTATTTATGAGAGATTTTGGTCAATGCATTCATAATTATGATAGATAAAATAGTATATGAAACTATTACAAATAACTAAAATAAATAGTTGAAGAAGACCAAAATAAAAGATACCAAAGCTCAAAGTTTGATAGAGGCAACTTTAAAAGAGGTAGTATTCCCCAGGATAGTAGTAACTAACTATAGAATGGATGCTTGGGAAATTATTCAAACCTATTACAAGGGGATTGATAAGGTGATGCTACTTAAGCTCTAAATACCTAAGAAATATTTTAAAAATCTCAAAATGAAGGATGGTGAGTCTATTTTAGAGATTCACACAAGAGTTTCCACCTTGACAAATTAGCTGAGGATTAGTGGTGAAACAATTGAAGAGAAAAGTATTCCTGAAACAATCCTTAGGATTTTACCGACAAAATTTGGCCCAATACTTGTTGCCATAGAATAGGCGAAGGAAATATTAAATATTATTATGGATGAGTTGATCGCTTCATTACAAACCCATCAACAATGCTCAAATATGCATGCACCTTCTTGCTAATAGAAATAATTCAAAGATCAAGTTAATACAAGATGCAAGGGAGAGGAATAAACATCTTCAAAAGAGACTCTAGAGGTAGAGATAGAAGTAACACTGGAAAGAGTATCTTAAGAGAAGATAGTTCTAGATGAAAAAATAGTCAAGAAGGAGCAAGAGACTCATATCCAAATTCTAGGGATAAGAAGAATAGAGGTAAATAAAATTAGGGGTATGATAAAGTAAATGTGTAGTGTTACTATTTCCTCGAATATGATAAATGCAATTGAACATTTCAAAATTAGTGTGAATATTTAAAACAAAATGTAGATGTAGCTAATGAAAAAGTGGATAAAATTGAACAATGAAAGACCTTCATCATTTGCAACATTGGTGAGAAAATGCAACAACCACATGAGTGGTAATGAGTTTTTTTTTGTATTTATAGACAATAATGTCAGGTCCAAGATCAAAGTAAGGAATAATAAAATAATTTTAGTAGTGGGAAAAGGGTCTTTTATTATCTAAACTAGACATGGTGATAAGAAAGAGATAGAGAATGTGTATTTTCCCTAGAGATAAAGCATAACATTTTGAGTTTTGGATAGTTAGTCCAAAGAGGTTACAAAGTGATGATGGGAAAAGGAAAATGTGTCATATTTGACAAGAATGGGCTCAAGAATTTGGTAGTAGCAATCCAAATGACAAGGAACCAGATGTTTCTTTTGTCGATTCAAAATATTTTATCATCTTAGTTTGTAGCTCCTCTAAGACATGAGAAATGTATAGTAGTACAATAGCAAGAATCTTTCAAGAAAATCATTAAAGGCTCCTACAATAACTAGCATTTAAGGTACACACATTTAAGTTATTTTGGACCGGTTATTTTATCTAAGATGGATTTGGTTGGGGTTTACCAACTATAGTAGAAACAAATGCTAGATGTGAAGCTTACAATTCAGGTAAAAAATATAGGCACCCATTTCAATCAAGGAAATCAAGAAGGAGAAGAACATCATTAGAGTTGATGTACATATAGATTTTTTTGGCCCTATGCAAACTATAAAAATAGGGAAAAATAATTTGTTATCACCTTTATTGACGATTATAGCCAGGAGACATGGGTCTACTTCTTGAAGCACAAGTATGAAGAATTTTGAAAGATCACAGTTTTTAAGGCCTAGGCTAAGAAAGAAAGTGTATAGTTTATTAAGGTCCTTAGGGTAGATAGAGGGGATGAGTATTCGTTTAAAGAATTTGAGATTTTTTGTAGAAATGAAAGCATCAAGAAAAGAGTTGACAACTAGTTATACTCTAAAGCAAAATGGACTGGCTAAGAGGAAGAATAGGATGACCATGGAGATGACAAGAACTATTTAGAAAGCCAGGGGAATCCAAAATGATGGGAAGTGTAAGAAGTTGGGTTCACTTTTAGGGGATGTTTCGGGCTTGGAAAAATCCTGAGAAAAATGGGACCCATTTCATAAACAGTGGGTACCCATTTAGGCTCGAGCTGCCAAACCTAAAAATGGAGATTGCAAAGGACTCTTAGTCACTCTTTTATGAATATAAAGTATCAAAATGATCAATAAAATTAGGTTTATATTCCCTTCATTAAGTTAATCTATGCAACCATTAATCTTTGTAGGGAATTTGGAAGGTGACATAAATATGTATGATTTTCATAAGAATTAACCTTAAGATTTTACTTTGTATTTTTTGTCACTTTATGATGAATATAAGTGGAAGTGGTTGTAGATTTTAAATCTTCAAAAATTTAACATTTGACAACCTCTTCCACAAGAAAAATTTGCAAGACCTAACTTCTTAACAACATGTCATTAGTGTGAATCAAATTAGATCTAGTTTGAAATCATGTTTTCGTAAACTTTCTTTTTACAGGACTTTTAGTACCTCCACTCTTTTGTGGAAAAATGGTGCAAGAATGGACCAAATATTTGGATAATCCTTAATGTCTACATCCTATGTGCAACTCTACATTTTTTTGTAAAACTTGAATTAAGAAAAAAAACTTTTGTCAAATCATCCAAGACTTAGGGATGCAAGTTAGGTATGTAATAATGCTATGAAAATCCACAATCTCAAATATGATTATTTACACTAAGGGTTTTTAAATGCAATAGACTTATGACCATCCTTAGGAAAATAAAAGGAAGCACCTTCTCTTTACTAACTATAAAGAGAGAGAAAAGTGACATGGTTAGTCAAAACCAAATTTAATTAATGAAAAAACAAACGTAGAAGGGGTCCACGTTTTGCCAAAAACAAAATAAGGCATGTGTGTAAGATAATACTATTCAATTAAAAAATGATAATTATTGAGTGTCAATTAATGAGGTCATTGGAATAGTGCCTAAATTTGATGATAACTTTAAGGATCAAATCAATATTTAATAAGAGCTCTCCATCATAATTTCCTTTGAAATGAGAACATATTTATAAAAAAATTTACTAAACCTAACAATTCCACGGTTCATTCAGGTAGTTGAAATGAACGAATCCAAACAGAGACATATTTGTATGCTTATTTGGCAGATAAAGATAAATGAAATGTGAGTCACCTAAGCAGATCCCATCTTCTCTCCAACACATTTTCCTGCATTATCAAATGGCTGTGACAATTGAAAGACGTGTTTTGGATTATAAATATAAATGCATACACAGATTTCTAAATTTATACACAAGTGTCTGATTTTTGTTTGTTAACCACAACGTCATATCTTTACGACCATTGCATTGTTTTTCTGTTTGGTTTCTTTATTGAAGATTTGACTACTAATTTTACAGTTGGATTTGATCTGCTAACTTACAAGATAGTTACGTTGTACGTTCTATGCTTTATTTTCATTAAGATATTTTAAAATTTAAATTAAGTAAATTTCTTATAAAGACATTATTTCGTGAGTATTTAGTTCTGGGTTCTGAACTCTAATACAGAAGAAGAGAAAAATGGGAAGGATAAAGAAATATCGTGGTGTGAGACAACGCCACTGGGGTTCTTGGGTTGCTGAGATTCGTCATCCAATCCTGTACATTCTTTATTGTTTGTGTTTATTTTATTTTTTCAGTTTTTATGTACAATCTATATCATATTCTAAGTTTTGATTTGTTTAAATGATTTATCTGAAACCATTTCTGATTGTTAGTGTAGAAAGAAGAGGGTGTGGCTTGGAACATACAAAACAGTCGAAGAAGCAGCTCGAGCATATAATGAAGCCACTCTAATTGTTCGTCATCATGGTGGCAACCTAAATCTTCCCCATAATTCAGAGCAGAGAAGAGTTCTGTCCACAGCAATGATTTGTAAGCTCCACCATCTGAATATGGCCTCCATGAATAAGGTGTTGCTGCAATATGCTGCTAAGAAGGGGGGCTCCATATTCTCTTCTCCTTCCTTCGTCTGCTTAAAGTTAGACAATGAGAAATCGAATCAATTGGGAATCTGGCAAAACCAAGTGGATTGTGGACAAGGAAATGAATCCAACTGGGTGATGAAACTCGAAATTCCTTCAATTAGAGTGGATGATGGGAGAGATGATAGCAGAGTTTCTTCAACCCTGCATAATACAGCATAGCATGAATATCTTGCTTGTGAATACGTTGTCATTGTCGTCATTTAGTAGGTGCAAATAACTTGTGGGTAGTGATGCAACTCATTCTAAGTGTGGCTATGCTTTCAAAGAGAGAAAGTGGAAGATATGGTGGATTTAGGTACCATCTTAAGTTCAGAGATGTCAAGCTTCACTGATGAATAAGTCCATAAATGTTTGAAAATAAAGTTTGAATCGACTTGTTCAGTAAAGATCTTGATAGATATGAAGTAAAGTTTTTGGACTGAGCTTAATTAATTATGAGTTGGAAATGGTGCAAAAAATAAAGTTGGAAAGTTGTAATTCTTAAGTGTTATTCTTTATTAGGTATATATAAAAAAGTAGATATATGTTTTATTTTAAAAATTGAATAAATGGTATCTTATGTCTTATTGTTTAGTTCTAATGGATATTTGGTTATTATGATTTATTGAATTATCATGTGTTTTGATATTTGGATGAGATTTGCATATTTGTCATAAGGTTAATTAGCATAACAATCACACCATTCCACTGCGCATTTCCATGACATTCTTGCATCCCTAATATCTGAATGTAATGTTAAAGCATCAATTATAATAATAAATAATTTGTTTTCAATACCTATCTTTCAAAAAATGACTATCACTTATGTTAGAACTACAAAATCTTATGGATAGAATGTAGATACTAGTGCTACATGAGACTACCTATCACGTACTATGCAAGTTTAATAAACAAAGAAATGATGTAACATTAGAAATAATGCATATAAAGGAAATGGTCAAATATGGTTGAGCTTAAACATCACATGCTAAGCATTGACTAGTGTGTGCTATCTCATGTAGGCCCCTCTTTTGACTTCCTTTTCCATTTGCTCATGAATCCCTATTGCTCATGAATCCACTTTATTCTTTGTTTCACATGTACTAGTGATAACAATATTATTATACTACCATTCACATGTAACAGCTATAATATTTAAACTATTATTTAATGTGAATAATTAAACTTATTTTGTAATTATATTTAATATAATTAAATTATTATTCAATATTTATTAAATAATATTAATTAATAATGAATATTTTTTAAACTATATTCAATATTATAGTGTATTATAAAATTATTTAATATTATTCAATTAATAATATATTGTCATTATATTAAATAAATAGTATTAATTATTAATGATTAAAGCTATAGAATTTGTTGGAGTAAACAAGTCATCATCTGATAATTAATTAATCATCAATTAATTATTAGAGGCTTTTTTACTTTAGTTCACTTTAGCTAAACTTAGGAGTTGATGTTTAATCTTTAGTTTGATTCTTATTATTAGATTAGACTAAATTTAGGACAAGTTGTCTCATTGCATGAGATTATCACACTTGTCTCTATCTTGTTAATCCACATGTAGGGTTTACTCATGCATTGCTTATATAAGCATGCACATTCATTTGTAATATTTATCCAGGTTATTTGTATCAATACAATTCTCAGGTTATTGATCTTCTCTATATTGTGATAGGTAATTGCTTGCAGGTGTTTCATGGGAGCTATGGATTGAATCAGTCAATTCCAACTTGGTATCAAAGCCCAAATTTGCAACCCTCTATTCAATTTTTGGAGAAATCTAGCCTTGAGAGAAAATTGACATCTTGGAGCAAAATGGGCATCATCGTTGCGTCCAAAATGATCAAAAACCTAAGGATCACCTATCGTTCCATCAATTTTGGTGTAGTTGCAACAAAAAGAAAAAAAATTAGGCATGCAAATCTATACAAATCTGTACAGATCTGAGCACCTCAATTTTTGTGCCAAGATATATAGGGTTTTTTTTTGTAGTTTTCACGTTTCCAAAATTCTTTTTATCAAAAAATCAAATTAAAAAAGAAAAAAAAAAAATTGAAATAAAAAAAACTTTGAAATTGTTTTTAAATAAAAATCTTTTCAAAATAAGGCACAGGTTGTACCCTCTGTCCTATCGGCAGGGTCCACTAGGCTGTATCGACAGGGCCATCAACCACTGCCGACAGCCTTAGCAAGGCCTCTCGGTGCCTCACACCATCACTGACAGCTTCACAATCACCAATGGAATCTTCAAGACTGGCGTAGCTCAACTTGGAAATATTTTGATTCCCTCTAGCATAATTTGGGGTTTCCAGTGAATATTCTGGGTAGTATACCTTTTTCAGGCAACCAGCGAATTTTCCTAGCCAAACTATTTTTTTTTCCATGTGATGTTCGTCAATTTTAATGTAGTGAATTGTTGATGTGTTAGCATGACGTCGGTCATACGACCCCTCTAGCCCCCCTCCTAACTCCAGTTTGTCCTTAAAGGAGTTGTTTTTTTCTTTTTGGAATAACTTGGGCATACGGTGTCGAAATCAGGCAAACGAGATATCATTAGAAAGCAGGTTTCACAAAATTCCCAATGGTGTAGGTCTCATTAATATATTTTTACAATGGTTCCTATTATTCTTAGTCAAAGTTAGATCATCATATTACACTTCCAAGCTCATAAAGTTTTTCCCGAATCTCCAATTTTGTGATTCAAGCGGCATTGGAAAGGTATTTAAAAGCTCTTTAGATCTATTCATGCACTTTTTCTAGAATTTTCTCCAAGTACATTTTACTCAATGTTTGTTGTTTTCACACTTTGCTTAATTACTTAGATGTCTTGGCACCTGGAAAGGATCCATTTGCATGGGATGACATCATTTGATCTAATTTATCAGTATTGAGATTATTAGTCTCTAATTTTTTTATTTGAATGAGTATCATGGGTTTTTTTGTTCATCCTTTTGTGATCAACTTGGATAAGGATAACTATGAGTCTTGGTGAGATGGCATCCTGAGGCATCTCAAGTGGCTTGATATTTTTCCTTATTTATATGGACTCATACCACACTAGACACACCAGGGAGTTTATCAGCATGGGGCATCATCAGAGATCATATTGTAGGGGTTATAAGTTCTAGTGTTGATCTTGACACTATGTATGTTGTATCAGATATTAAATGTCCCCACATACTTTGGACATGACTTTGGGAGATCCATGGAGACCCTCATATCTCTCCATACCCAGAGGATTCTACTGCATATTGTCTCATCCCTCTTGCAGATGCAAATTCCATACCCTTTAATAATGATACTTTAGAGGAGCTTGAGCATATCATAGGTCTTGCATGTTCTGATGGTTCAAAGACTGGTCTTGCATGTTCTGATGGTTCAAAGACTTGTCTTCATGTTCCCACTCTTCAGATCAAGACTACATTAACATCTTTTGTTGTTCTTGATCAGCTTTCTGTTGCCACATCTTTGGCCCCTATTGATTCAATGCAATAGGACATCATACATCATCCAAACATAGCTACTTAGGATTCATATTTCATAGAAATATCATCCTTGTTTATGGAGTTCTATATTGCAGATCTGGAGGATTAATTTGAGGAAATTCATCTCCTCTTTATTGACAGCCACATCAACACTGTTGGCCCACCATCTTCATCACCTTTGTAGCTTGTTCTATATTAGTCTTCGCAGGATTTTGGATTGACATCATTGCTTTCCAACATGTGGAAATGTGAGCAGTTTTCATACAAACTCATCATCTAGATTTGGATTCCAGAATCACCCATTCTTTTGGATTGGCTTCTCCAATCACCAGTCGATCCTTTTCTTCCTAAGGGGAGAAATATTGTTTGTAGGCAGTGTATGGAACAAGAGCTCTTTCTTTGTGGGGGGATTCATATCCTCATTTTCTCTCTTCTATCAAGGGGAAATCTAATGTACTTGCATGATAGAAGCAGTCCTTGGGGGGTCACATTGAGTCCTTCTATCCTTCTTCTCTAGTACATTCATTTCTTTTTCTCTCTTTTGGAAAGGAGTTTTTCCCATGTGATTTTCTCCTTTTCTCTAGTTATGAGAGATTTCAATTGCTTGTTCTATTGGTATATGGAGCCTAATCAAACTCAAAGGTTAAATTTTCCCCACTTTTATAGGCATGGTTTTTCCCAAATTATTTAACGAGGGTTTGGGGGCAGCGCCCCTTATGGAGTCCAGGGGTAGTGCCCCTAAAACCTCTCACGATTTTTATTATTTTATAAAGGCATCAGGAGTTAAATTTTTCTATTGGCCGACATAAAAAACATTATTTTGTAACCGACATAAGTCTTGATAAAAGGCTAAGGGTTAGGGTTTCCATTGATATTGTATTGTAGCATTTGCAATGGTATTGAGTTGTAAGGGATTGTTGGTTGTAACCGGTTCGATTTACTTGATAATAATATTGAACTCTCTATTGGTGGATGTAGCCCGAGATTGGGTGAGCCACATTAAATATTGTCTCTAGCTATTATTATTTATGTTTTTTTCATTCCTCTATTTAATCTTTATTTGTATTTAATTAATATTTTTTGCATGCAATTCCTAACAAGTTCATGGGTACCTCATTACGCCTTGCAGTCGAGACCCATTCTGCATTCATTTAGCTTCCTTTATTAGTTGTTTAGTTTCTCCCTAAGTTGAAATTAAGGGGGGGTGTTGGAGTAAACAAGTAATTATCTGATAATTAATTAATCATCAATTAATTATTAGAGGCTTTTTTACTTTATTCACTTAAGGTAAACTTAGGAGTTGATGTTTAATCTTTAATTTGATTCTTATTATTAGATTAGACTAAATTTAGGACAAGTTTTCTCATTGCATGAGATTATCACACTTATCTCTATCTTGTTAATCTTGCTTTTGATCTTCTCTATATTGTGATAGGTAATTTCTTATAGGTGTTTCATGGGAGCTGTGGATTGAATCGGTCAATTCCAATAGAATTTTATTTATTAATATACACATATAATGATTTACAATATATTAAATATTAATAATATATTATTATTTAAATAATATTTAATTATTATTGAAATTATAGTTTTCCAACCACCTAAATTATAGTTCCCAAGAGGAGTTTCCCACCCTATCTAATAATTATCATTATTATAAAATATTAAATATATTATATTTACTAATTATAATTAGCATATAATTTATTATGTAATAATATATATATATATAATTAAATATTATTTAAACTATTATTTAATCATTATCAAATACTACTAATAATCATACATCACTATATAACATATTTAGTCATATAATATATATAATATTATATAATAATGATAATAATTATATAATAGTAAATAATAGTTATTAATTATTACTAATATTTAATATATTATGCATCATCATATAAACTTATTAATAGTTGAGGGAAGTTTATTGTTGAAGGCAATAGCGGAGGATATTGGGTGGGAGAGGGAGTGAGGATCCTAATTTGAAATCCTTAGGGGAAGCGGGCAAGGGAGATGCAAACTCAGAGGAAGATGACGATGATTTTTGGCTCAACGTGGGTCTCTATCCTAGTTTCCTAGCACTGGGCGACTGTAGGAGGTTGCGATGGTTTCTTTGGTCTATTGCATTGTTTTGTGTGTTGACCTTTCTTGTTGGTGCTCTTGTGGTGTGTGGGTCCCTATTGCTTGTTGGAGCTACTTGTGCTCTCCTTCTCGGTTTGGATCTATTGTTTTCTGACAGCCTGGTGGAGTCTTCTCTAGTTCCTCTATTGGTGTTTAGCACTTTTTGGTTCCTATTCTCTTGGTCCTTGATGGCTAAGGATTGTTCCAATATTTTGGTTTCATGCTTCGGATGCTTTTTTGGGATGACTCTTATGCTATTTCCTATTGATCATTTGGATTCATTTTGGAAGTTCCTAGTTTGGGCCAGAGGTGGGGTCTACCCTTAAGCTTTTGGCTTTTTGTCATGAGCTTGGTGAGCCTTGAGAAGGTTGTGCTTCAAGGTTTATTTACTTGGGAAGTTGTTGGGGATGTGGTGGGTGCCTTCCCTAGTGCTGCTTTGGATGTTCTTTAGGTTTGTGTTGGGTGTTCCCCTGCCTTGGGGTGGCCTTTTTTGGGTTTCTTCCTATTGGAGGTGTTATCCTCTCTATTATCTCTAGTTTGTGGGGAGGAATTTTTTCCTCTATCTTTAAGTCTCTTCTAGTGGCTGAGTAGAGTTTATTTATGTTCTTCTTTTGTGTCCTGTTCATGGATTAGTGTGTTCCCCATGGCGGTTGAACCTCTTCCATTGCTGATGCTTAAGGATCGAATCTTTCTTCTCTCTAGAATGTTGTCTAAGGAGTGTTTTCTTGGGGTTTCTTAGTCTATTTGTTTTTTCTTGGTTCCCTATTGGTATTTTGGCTTATGGGATATTTTAAGTCTCCTTTGAATGGGTTGCTCCTATTTGTATCTTGTTTTCCCATGTTCTTTATTGGAATGGTGTGTTTGAGCTTTTCCCTTTGCTTCTCTTGTTGGCTCATCCTCTTGAGTTTCTGGTGGCTATCATGATTTTCCTTGCTGCTAGTTGGGTGGCTTTCTTCCCATTTCTCCAGTCTGTGTCTTCTATTGAGTTGAAGACTACTCCTGTTGTGGTGGAGTCCTCTCATTTAGAGGTTGAGTGGAATTCTATGGATTTTTGGAGGTGCCTCCCATGTTGTTGGCTTCTACTATTACAATACCTATTGAGGTGGTGTGTGCTCCTGTACCATAGAAAAATGGATCTTGGACACTTTTATGGTCATTTAGGTCTTTATCTCATGATGCTTGGCCTATTTTTCTTTGATTTAATGTTGCAATGTAGCTTATTCACATTAGGACCTTAATATTCAAATTATGATGTCTTGTGAAGGTGTTGTGAGGTGTTGTAACACATTTATACACTTTTCTAAACTCTTCTTATTATAATTCATCTAAATATTCCCTTTTTATCACTTATCAAGTCCTATTTCAAAGTGTTGTAAAGTCTTGTAACAAGCTTTCATGCTTTTCTAGGCTTGTTATAACTATTTACACCTTTCTTATGCTTTATTTGGCCCCTTTATGCACTTATAGGCCTTAATTAAGTGTATTTTTAAATGTAAACCTGGCAAACAACATTAAATGCAACTTAATTCCCGACACCCACTTACAAGCCTAGAGTGGGATCCATTCGCCATGCTTGGCGAATGAGTCCCTCTTGGCTCCAAATTAAAAATAAATTCAAATTTTCTTTGGGTTTTATTCATTAAGACCTTATGTCGGCCTGTAATGTTGTATTGTCAGGTAATTATGGCATAAGTGTGTATAAATAAGTGTTTTTCCATCCATTTCAACCCCTAATTCATTCATTGGTTCATTAAAGCATTCAATCTCATTCAATCACTTAAGTATCAAAGCATCATTCCATCAAGCATCTATCAAGCATCTTGGAGTAACCATTGACATATCTTTAGACTTCTACAACAAGGTTTTGGTGAGTTTAGGACATTTTCATGTTGTTTATTCATCATTCCTTTCTTACTTCATTTCATTTCTTTATTAAGGGTTTGATTACCAAAATGGGATTTGACCAAGGAAAATCCCTATACTCTAACCCTTAACCATTTTTTCCCTCTTTACATCTGTGTTTCCAGGTCTTCTAGATAGATTTGGCAAAGAAATAGGTGTTGTAAAGTGGTCAACAAGTTATCAAAGTGTTTCAAGTCAACTAAACCCTAATTCAAGCTTGGATACAACATACAACTTGTTTTCTATAGATTTGACTCTATCAACCCGATAAGAAGACAAGTGCAGATATGGATCTATAGAATTGACACTTGAATTTGTAGATTTTTGGAGGAGGACTAATTAGCCATCAGTGGCAAATGAGTCCCACCTATAGGATGATTTTTTTTATTTTTTCAGAATCAAGTTCCCGACAGTCGGAAAGCAATTTTAGGTCATTTTACCAATAGGAGGATTGATTTGCCATCAATGTAAAATGAGTCCCACTAGTGATTAACAATGATTTCTACTAGTTTTTAGAACCTTCTAGGATCAACATTACCCTTCTAGGTGCACTCTGTGAAACCTCATTCAATTATGTCTGCATTTATTTATGTTTTTAGTTCATTTTCTGCATATCACATTATGTTTCCAAACATTGCATATCTCAATAGTTTTGCATTCATAATTAGTCAATTTCATCATTTAACCACATTTAGATAATTGCATTTAGTCATAATTACATCATACATCCCTTAGTTTGAGTGAACCACCTCAATTTTTGGGTTCTATCTCTTTCCTTTTAGGTGAAAAACCCTAAGAGTGCAAGAGAAGTACATAGAACACCCCTAAAATTGATGGCTCCTTTTGGTGAACCTACATATTTGAACACACTATCCTTATGATTTTCATTTTCATTCACCTCCTAGGACTCAGCATTATTTTTTGCATTAGCTTTTGCATTTTTTTTGCATCCTAGGAATTATTAACTTGCATTAGTGAATATCTCATATAGATTTCATTTTTACATCCCAAAACATTACAAAAACTAAAATTTTGCATCCACATCTTCATTTTGCATCTAAAACACATACAAATCACTTTAAATTTTTTGAAAAACACAAAAAAATCTCATCCCTGGACTTATTCGCCAGCCTGGGCGAATCAGTCCACCTGCACATTTTGAACTACATTTTCAAGCATTTTCTGGGCATTTATTGCATTTTATTTTTTTATTGTTTCTTTTCTATTCCAATTTACAAAATTTCTATTATTTTCATCTTACTCCTAGATTGCATTGAATTTGCATTCACCCTACCTCTTGTGCTATTTGTATGAGTGTTTGGTGCCCTATTGATAATACTTTAGTGAGAGGAAGTTCTCGACTCATGGCCTCCTGTGATAACACACTCATTGTGGACCTTGGGTTGTCTCGAGCTCCTACTCCTATTATGGGAAATGGTGCATTAGAGATGAATACTACCACTAGTATACCTTTACCCTCACATACAATGCATGTTGACACAAAAACTAACAAAATTTCACAAGATAAAGTCATTAGTATTCATGAGGATTTTGCACATTTGCAACAAGATTTATGCCTCAAAAACATTTCCACTAGTGCCATACCTACCATAGCAAACATTAATTGCTTGATTGAAAGTGATGATGGCTTAAAATTTATAAAAATAATTGTTGATATATACAACAAACATGTTCCTTCTACTTCCCAACCATCAAACACTTTGGTTAGCCAAGGAGGATCTCACATTTTTCCTCCTTCAACTGTGGTGTTGGTGTAAATAAGTATTTTACTTATTACACTTTACTTAAGCTTACTTAGGGAATGCATATCATTATAGTTTACACTTGTGACACCTAGTCATTTGTATCTTGCATCTAGGTTTGTGCATATATTGAGAGATGTGATTAGGACACTTAGGGAAGTGTGTGTCAGAGAAATCCCACTCTTTGTGGTGTGATCTAGTTATCACCATTTTATCTCCACTTATCGTGGTATGATAATTCCACTTTAGGTGGGTGATCCACCTTTCATGGAATTATCTATTAATTCTTTCTACCTACCCCTACACATGATTGAGACACTTGTCTCATTCATGGCCCTTCATTGTGTCCTAGCCTACCTTTATAAGAAAGTCTTGTACATACTTGTAATTGAACATCTTCATGCATATTGAGTATACAATCATCATATTCTCTCTCTCTTTTGTGCTACCTTTGGTCTCTTGATCCTATTTTTTCTTTTTATAAGTTCTTACATGGTATCAGAGCAGTTGGAGGTTCTTTACATAGCCATTGTTGGGAGATCTTAGTTCATGTGAAGCTAGTCAAGAGGAAAATTTAAGGAGCAACAACATTTTGGCGAGTCCTAGACCAGATCTGACCTCAAATTCAAATTCAAAAGGTTGTTTCTAGTTAGGATAGCCTTTCATTTCATCAAAATCCGACATCAGGAGCTCTAGATCGAAAAAATCACCTATTTGGGTTTTTTTTCAATTTTTTTTTTCTATAGTTTATGAAAAAAATCTTCAAAAAATTTTGTTTAAAACAAAAGATCTGTTGAAATTTTGAATTTTTAAAAAATCAATTTGTATGATTAAATTCATTGTAGAATTTTTATTGAAAAATAAAAAAATAATTAAAAATTTTGTATTTTAGTTTTTTGATTTTTATAAATAAAAATCAAAAGAAAATATTTAAAGTCTATGTACAGAAGATTGTAATGTTATCTTGTACAAAGGTAGGGTATACCATACCCGCCCATAGGTACCTAGTGACTGGCAGGGGCCACGTGGCCTATGGCCTGGCCCTCGCCGTCCCTTCACAAAATGGCATCGGTCAACTCAAAATAATCTGACAGTTAGTTTATTCAATTGGTGGCAAAAAAATTTGGTTCTTTCTATCAAAAACCGACAGGTGGAAAATTCAACGATAGTGATCTTTTCATTCAAATACCCAGTGAAAAGAATTTGAAGATTTTATTTCTGGCAAAGAATATTCTAACAGATCTAGAATATTCTGGCCTAAGCCCCCTCGTGCCCTATGACGACCTCTAAGACATCAAATTTAACTCAGAATATAGTGTGATGGCCATTTAGCCATCAACTTTAAGCTCACAATTAGGTGACTTCAGCAATTTTCTATAAAAAAAAAATTCCCCCTCACCAATGGAGTTTTTTATTTCGTAGTTCGGCTTTGAAGGCTCATAATGTGCATTTTTTAATTCCTTTTTCTAAGCAATTTTTTTTATTTGGACTAATTTTTCATGTACTTCACAGCCATGTGTTTGGTTTCTGATTTTGGTGGACATATTTTCCAAAATTTTCAGTTTTTCAACACTATACCAGTCCAATCCTCATTTCTGCAACTTCCAGGGCTCCATTCAGGCACATATGAACTCCTTTCCAAGTGTTGTTTTTTTGAAAGTGAATTATTTTTTGTTTACTTCTTGAATCTACAATTTTTTTGAAGCAATCTTGAGTGGATTTTGTACTTTTAACATATGGTCTTTTTTGGCCTATTTTTCACTTGTATTGCATAGATCTAAATTTAGGCCTTTGCTTCATTATTCTAGTCTATTCTCAACCTATTTGTGGTATTTTTTAAATTATAAATCATAATTCCACTTAGCCAAGTTGCAAGTGGCCTATTGTACATGCACTGAATTATAAATTGCCAAAATCATCTTTTTTTTGGGGGGGGGGTACTTTGATTGAGTGAATTTGGGGGGGTGTCTCTTGTGTGATTGTTCCTATTTTCTCTCTTGTGCTCTTGCATTCCATTATGGCTTCATCTAAAGTTCCACTCTTAACTACACATAATTATGCTACATGGAAAGTACGTGCATCGAGTAAACTAATGGAAAAAGGTTTAATTTACTATATTAATGGAACCATAACTACACCTACGGATCCTAAGGTAGATCCAATTGCATATATGGATTGGCTCACTAAAACTTCTATGGAATTGGGTACACTTAGAAAGTTCATTTCAAATGATCTCATTTTCCATGTTGATAAATGTACTACAACCAAGGAAGCTTGGGATAAGCTTGCTACTTTGTATGGCAAGGTTGATAAGGTTAAGGGATACAAGCTTGAAAATGATCTCCTAATCCTTGATCCCAAGAATTTTGACACCATTTAGGATTATGTCACTAAGGAAAATGAGCTAAGAGCACAACTAAAGGATTGTGGTATTGAAAAAGAGGATGATCAATTGGTCTTCAACTTGTTGGACAAGCTTCCAGCTAAGTATGCAACCTTTGTTTCAAGTTTTCAAACTCAACAATTGACAATTAGCAACTTCATATCACCATCTTTTTAGGCTCTCACAGATATTTTGATTCTTGAGCAAAATAAGTTGATGAAAATGGGCATTCTCAAGTCTTCAACTTCAAAAGCATTGGTGGTCAATCATGGGAGCAACAAGCAAGGAAAAGGGAAAGGCCAATTTAAGCAATATTCACCAAAGCCACATGAAGAGAAAAAACAATCCACTCCTCCCCAACAAGGCTCATCATCATCTAAGAAGAACAACTCAAGTAAGAAGGAGAAACCAACTTGTGCATATTGTAAAAAGATTGGACATGAGGAGCATCATTATCATGCCAAGCAAATTGATGAATTGGCCAACATCATCAAGAAGAACAATATAAATTTTCCTAATGCCTATAATAAGAAGGATTCATCTCCTTCCACTTCTACTTCATCTCAGTCTAAGGGAAAAGGGCAAGCTTTCATGGCAACAAGTTCATTACAGTAGTGGATTCTTGATTCAGGGGCTACTAAACATATGTGTTCTTCAAAGGGGCAATTTTCCTCCTTGGAGTTCTCTCCAATACCTCACGTCTTTATTGGTGATAATACACAATTGGAAGTTGAGGGGAAAGGTGCAATTGAGATGGGTGATGGGACATTTGAGGATGTGCTCTATGTTCCAAACTTGAGCACCGATCTTCTCTCCATCTAGCAAATCACACATCATGGAGATGGTAAGAAATTTGAATTCACTATTGACATAGTTGTGTTAAAGGAACTTGAAAATGGTGCTTTGGTTGCAATGGGTCAAGCTAATCACAATGCAAGGCTTTACTCATTCTCCCATTGGGTACCCCATGCTCCTTCTACTGCATTGATCACTCATTCAAACTCATAGAGTAAGATATGGCATGAGTGGTTTGTTCATCTCAACTACCACTATCTACAACAGTGTCGCACCAAGGACATGGTCAAAGGGCTTCCTCAACTCAATTTTTCTGGGGGTGTATATTTGGGATGTTCTATGAGAAAGCATCCCAAAGAGAATTTTGATAGAGGGAACTCCTTGAGAGCCTTGGATCTTCTTTAGCTTGTTCACAGTGATGTAGTGGGCCCATTTCTAGTGCCATCCTTTGGAAAAGCTTATTATGTCCTCACTTTCATTGATGGTTTTTCACGATACACTTGGGTCTACTTCCTTTGTCATAAAAGTGAAGCATTTGACAAGTTTCTCAACTTCAAAGCACATGTTGAGAAGCAATCCAGGAAGCAAGTCAAGATCCTTCATACATATAATGGTAGAGAGTATGTGAACAATAGACTTGAGGAATTTTGCACACTTGAGGGAATTGACTTACAACATTTAGTTGCCTACACACCCCAGTAGAATGGTGTGGAAAAAAGGAAAAACATAACCCTCAATGAAATGGCAAGCTACATGATACATGCTAGGTCTCTTGGTCTAGCTTTTTGGGTAGAAGCAATCAGTTGTGCCACCTACATCCAAAATTGGGTTCCTCATAAAGCTTTGAAGGGTATCACTCCTTTTGAAGCTTGGTTTGCTAGGAAACCTATTGTGAAACACTTCAGAGTTTTTGGGAGTCCAGCATGGGCTTTTATTCCTCCACAGAAATGTAGGGTTTTGGAGCCACAGAGCAAGCCTTGTATCTTTGTGGCATATAGACTAATGGATCCTAAGACTCATGAGATTTTCTTTGAGAAGAGTGTACATGTTGAGGAAAGCTCACCTAGATTTTACTCTTCTACTCCTCCTCCTTCCACCAAAGTTGACAACAATGATAGTGATTCAGATTATGATGACTCTCCTTCCTCACCAACTCGCAAGGTTACAGCTTTGTAGGGTCCACATCTAGTTGAGGAACATCTTCCTTCTACCCCTACTAGACCTCGTTGGGCTCATCAGACTCTTGGGGAAGAAGGTTCACTTGTTGGGGATCCTTTGGATACTCGAAGGACTAGGTCATAGCATGAGCATGAGCCTCTTCCACATGCTCACATTGCATCAGCTTTAGATCCACAATCCTTTAAGGAAGCCTTCGGGGTTCCTGAATGGAATGCAACAATGGAGGAAGAGTATAGTTCCTTGATGAGGAACAACACTTGGGAGTTAGTACCTCTCCCTAAGGGGAGATAGATGGTTCGATGCAAGTGGATATATCAAACCAAATATGTAGAAGATGGGAGTGTTGATAAGTATAAGGCAGGACTTGTTGCAAATGGTTTCTCATAGGTTGCAAGAGTTGACTGCAATGAGACCTTTGCACCTATTGCAAAGATGACTTCCATTCGACTAACACTTGCCATTGCCACTTCACATGGTTGGGCAGTACATTAGATGGATATTAAGAGTGATTTTCTACATGGGGATCTTGATGAGGAGATCTATATGGAGCAACCACAAAGTTTCATCTAGGATATTTCATTGGTTTGCAGGTTCAGTAATTCCCTCTATGGCCTCAAGTAGGCCCCTCGGGAATGGTATGCCAAGATGAATTCCTTCCTTCTCTCCATAGGATTCACTAGGTGTCATTCGAATTAGAATGTCTACATCTTGAGGGAGGATGATGCACATTTGATACTTGTGCTCTATGTTGATGACTCGATCATTACAGGGAGCACCTCATCCATCATTGGCAGTGTCAAAATAGCTTTGCAAGATAGATTTTCTATGACCGATTTGTTCCATCTTCACTACTTTCTTGGCATTGAGATTCAACATTCTTCATCAGGGATTACATTGTCATAGCCCAAGTATGCTCTTGATCTTCTTGCACAGTTTCGCATGACTAATTATAAGCCTACTCCAACTCCCTTTCTTTTAGGAGTCAAGCTTGAGGCTAAGTGCTCCACTCCACTTGTTGATGCCACTTTGTATCATCAACTTGTTGGAAGTCTCAAATATTTGACTCATACATGCCCTGAAATCTCTTATGTGTTTGGCATGGTATCCCACTTTATGCAAGAACCACATGAGATTCATTGGAAATACGCCAAACACATCTTGCACTACATCCAGGGTACTCATCAGCATGGGATTCATTATGCAGCAGGTGCACAACTTGACTTAGTAGGATATACTGACTCAGATTGGAATGGTGATTTTGATGATTGCAAGTCCACCTTCAGCTATAGCTTCCATCTTGGGTCAGGACCTGTTTCATGGTAGAGCAAGAAGCAACATGTCATTGCTATTTCATCGATAGAGGCTGAGTATAGGGGGACTGTTACTACCACCACTGAGGCCATTTGGCTTCAACACATTCTTTATGAGTTTGGTTTTTCCATTCCACATCCAACAGTCATTCGATGCAACAATCAAAATGTTATTGTGATCTCTAGGAATCTGGTCTAGTATCAGAGGACCGAGCACATTGAGATTCATATGCACTTCATCAAAGAGTTGATTCAAGATTAGGTCATTGACTTGTGCTATTGTCTGACAACAAAGCAGGTTGTTGACATATTCACCAAACCCTTTACTGAGAGTAAGTACCATCAATTGCGAGCTCTCTTGGGGGTGAGTGATGTGTTAGGGGGAGTCACTTGAATTTCCATTCTCTTTCATGGGGGGGACTTTTTCCTCATCTTGGGGTTTTGTCCTCTATTTTTACATTTATTTATTTTCTTCTCTCTTTGGAGGGTGAGTTTTTCCCATGAGGTTTTCTCCCTTTCCTCGCTTGTGAGAGATTGCATTGCATTTGTACATGGGTACCTAACATGGCCCAGTTTTTGAGACCCATCTTTCATCTTATCTTGCATGGTTAGCTTGATTCTTCATTCCCCCAATTGCACTTAAGGGGGGGTGTTGGTGTAAATAAGTATTTTACTTATTACACTTTACTTAAGCTTACTTAGGGAATGCATATCATTATAGTTTGCACTTGTGACACACAATTATTTACATCTTGCATCTAGGTTTGTGCACATATTGAGAGATGTGATTAGGACACTTAGGGAAGTATGTGTAGGAGAAATTCCACTCTTTGTGGTGTGATCTAGTTATCACCTTTTTATCTCCACTTATCATGGCATGGTAATTCCACTTTAGGTGGGTGATTCACCTTTCATGGAATTATCAATTATTTCTTTCTACATATCCCTACACATGATTGAGACACTTGTCTCATTCATGGCCCTTCATTGTGTCCTAGCTTTCCTTTATAAACAATCTTTCCTTGTACATACTTGTAATTGAACATCTTCATGCATATTGAGAATACAATCATCATATTTTCTCATTTTCTCTCTCTTTTGTGCTATCTTTGGTCTCTTGATCCCATTGTTTCTTGTTTATAAGTTCTTACACATAGCCTCCATACCCACCTATAACACTCCTCAAATTACAACAACTATACAACAGGTTAGTCATGTGACTCCTTTTGCTATTCCAACTAGCATTTCTAGTTCTTTTGTGGCATCAAATGTTCCATCCTCCACCACCTTCACCCCTCTTAGTGTTCCCTTTACTTCTCCTAACATTACATACACTCCATCACCATTCTCTCTTCCACCTCATACCACTTACACAGACCCCCTCATTACACAACTCTTTAGCACTGTTTCCTCTATGCAACAAAAAATATCTACCATAAGCCAAAGTTAAAAATTCTCCACCCACATATCATGTTCATAGTAACCCATTATCTCTAGAGATCTTAAGAAACCGATCCCACAAGGAATTGAGATGCCTAGGTTTGAGAAGTATGGAGGTAAAGGAGACCCTACTAATCATGTTAATGCCTATACAACACTGTGCAATTATTTCGTCCTTGACGATAAATTGTTAGCTAAACTATTTCTTAGAACATTAAAGGACACTACTTTAGAGTGGTTCTCAAACTTACCCAATCATTCAATTCGATCATTTAATGAACTTGTTGATGCCTTTATAAGTAATTTCCAAGTCCATATGACTCCCAAAAAGACAATGGCTGATTTAATGAGATGTAAACAAAATGTGGATGAAAAAATAACTAATTTCATTTCCCATTATCAGTCATTGTATGCTCAAGTAAATGTCAAGATCCTTGATTCACATCTTCAAAAGATGTTTATCAAAAATTTGTGCACTCACCTTTAGGAGAAGTTGACTATGATTAAATTTCCTTCATTCATGCATTTATGCACAACCCTTTGTGACTATCACAACTCGATTAGTAGTAGTGATTCAAAGTCCACTTATAATCAAGCTGAGAAGTTTGAACAAAACAACCAAAACAACGCATAAAACTTTAGGAAACCAAATCGAGGCTTCTTACAATTCAATCCGCCTTCTCCAAAACCAACTCAAACTGTTCGAATTCAAGTGGTAGTTATTAAAGCAATGATTCCCTTTACCTATGGGGATGCAAAGAGATAATTTACCCCCTTACCCGATACTCTCCATAACATAATAAATCAACTGCTACAAAAATAGATGATCAATTTTCCTACCATTAAACCACTTGATATTACCAAGCCTTTACCACCCACCTTTAAACCAAATGCTTAGTGTCATTTTCATTGCTAAAATAGACATGACAGCGAACAATGTAAGTGTCTAAAACACTTAGTTCAAGACCTCATTGATTCTGGTCGTTTGTTCATTGCGAGTGTCAATGATCAAGGTAATAAGTTTGTTGCACTTCCCAATCAAAATTTACAATTTTTTACCAACCCCATACCTAAACACAATATTTTATTTGTCAAATCTAGTGAACCTTCAAACACTCATGTGATGAACATTGATACAAGTAATGAACAACATGATATTACTCCAAATGTTACCCAAGTTAATCCTATGGATGAACTTGTGGGTACAATAGACGTTATCCCTTGTAAGGGCCCAACAAACAAATCTTTTTATATTACCTTTTCTTCTCATGATATACTTAAAAATATTCCCAATGGTCCTCTTTACATATTTGGCCGCATCTATGATAAGCCCACCAATGTGATATTAATAGATCCCACCTATGGCAAGAATGTGATCAAAGAAGAATTTTTAGTATTACATGATCTCTATCAAGATGATTATGATAAACCAAATGTATGGATTAAAATACATCCTAGTTTTGTGTGCCCTACAATTAGATTTATTGCACTCCCATTATAGATAGGTCCCAAAAAATTGGATGTAACATTTTATATCATTCCACAATCGAATCAGTTTCATCTATGGCTAGGTAATCCTTGGCTTCGCTCGATGAAAGTTGTCCCTTTAGTTGTTCACAAATGTTTGAAGTTTCTACATGATAATGAGATATTTACCATACATCATAGTGGTTTTAATCCATTTTCTTCTAAAATTAATTTCTTCTTAGAAGCCTTTTGGCCTTAACCTATGGAATCCATCACCCCACACAAGGATTTCATTTTCATTGTCTATCAAAAGTTCAAAGCCAAATGAATAGCCGAATTGTCTCTTCACCACATGTCCCCGTCCACTTCCACTACTCCTATCCTCGATGAGACAATTCTTCAACCTAAATCTGAACCTAAGAAAATAATGTAGCCTCACAAGCAACCAACCATAAACACTTTACCTTCATTTTCTAAACACCCAAGAGATAAGGAAACCAACCCCGTCTTGCCTCCTCGCATTAAACAAGTTTATAAATCCAAATAGAAATTGATTGACCCATATCCTTCAGCTCCTTCCATTCCTCCTCCTTAGGATGAAAAGGAGCTTATGGTGTTAGGGAGCATAGGCATTGTCATTGTCTCCTTGCTAGTCAGTCACAAACAAAAGAAAACAAGGAAAACCAACCTCCACCTTTAACAAAAGAAATACCTGATCACCCTCCTATTGACCCGCCACAAGATAGTATGGTACAACCATCACAACAAAATGATCTGATACCACAACCACAACTCCTGATACATCCTTCATTGGAAATTATCCCTCGTCCTCCCGTCACAATTAATTTGGATGATGATGATGATCAAGAGATCTCTAAAATCAATGAAGAGGTACATAACAATCTAAATTCTTTATTTTCATCCTCCATGAGCTTAAATGATAAATATCCTACACCAAGTGAAGAACCTGGTACTTCCCCTAGATTGGAACTTACAATTCTCCCTTTGGACAGTCAACCACCCTCGCAATACACTAAACATGATTGGGAGGCGGGTGATTTGTTAGATGGTTGACCTACATTTTCCTTGCTAGTCTTTTACATTTTATTTTCCTTTTCTTTGGTGTGATTTTATGTGTGTATGGTGTTCCCCCTTAATGTGTGTTTGATGTTATAATCTCTTTGTGCATTTCCTCTATTTGTACTTCCATTCTTATATATATCATTCATCTTACCCTCTCTTTTTTTTCTTTTGTTTTGTGTTTTCCTTTTGGAGATGACACAAAGTATTGAGACACCCTATGTCTCTTCCATGTTGACCCAAACGGTCCCTTTCCCTTTTTACTTTATCTCTTTCTTGTGTTTTTCCTTTTGTGGATGACGCAAGGCATTGAGACCGAAATGTCTCCTTCATGTTGACCTAAAATCTTTTTACTTTTCTTTTGCATTTTCATTTTATTTTCGCTTGTGTTTTTCCTTTTTGGGATGATGCAAAGCATTGAGATTGCAACGTCTCTTCCATGTTGACCAACAACAGACTTTATTTTTCTTTTTTTTTCACTCTCTTTGTGTCATTCTTCTAGTTCTATGTGTTTTGGGGAATGATGATGGTTTTGAGTTCTTTAATTAAAACATTACAGTAATGAACATACTGACCCTAAATCCATAGATCCCTTATGTGTTGGTGTGTTACTTTTTGGGGGGAAACCCCCCCCTTTTTCTTTTGTTTTCTTTTTCATTCACATGAAGCAACCTTACTCAGAAATATATGACTTGGCATAGGGGCTTTCCAAGTTGGCTCTCATGTCTTGTTTTCCTTTTGCATTTTTTCTTTGCTACTTTAAATTAATTGCTCATAGAAGGGTGTGTAGCAATTCCTTTAAGGTGGGGGCATACATTGGCATTATTCATTTGCATCCATGGTTCTTAGTGTATCCTTATCACTTCATATGATGCACTTGTCACTTTTTGGACAACAATAGGTGTGATGTTTGTAATGCCATGCATAACCACCCCATTATTATTTTGGAACAAAATCGGTCCCCCTTGTGCTTTCTTTTTTGTCCTTTGGTTTTGTTTGGGTCTTAGGATTTGTTCATTTTGCTCCTAAGTCCTTGTTTCTTTTTGTCTACCGAAAGTCGAGTCGGGATGAAAACTAGACTTGAAACTTTTGTTTTGGTTCCAAGTCTGGATTTGATTTTGGTTCCTCTTATCCCTTGCTTCTTTGTTCTTTTCTCTATTTTTTGATGTGTTTTGCACTCTTGAGTCTGTTTCTCCCTTGAGTTGTTTGTCATTTTCTTTGGGTGTTGTTTTTCCTGAGTGGAAGTAGAACCAGAGTTGGAAGCAAACTTGGAACTTTGTAAAATTTCCAGATTCTGATCCTACCCTAATTCTGACTCCACTCATTTGCTTTGTGTTGTTGTTTCTATTGGTGTTTGGGCTGGGTCTAGTTTTTGTTCCAGTCCTGCTTCTTGTCGTCTTTGTTGTATGTGTTTCATTTCTTGTTCCTTTGTTGGGAGTGAAACTAGAACTAGAACCAAACTTGGAACTTTGCAAAAGTTCTAGTTCCAGTTTTGGTCCTAATCCCACCCCTGTTTCCTTTTGTTGTGTGTCTTTGTCACAGGACCGAAGCTGGGTTCAGAGTTCAATAAGAGGCTTGTTAAAAATTTCTTGTTCTATTCCGGATTTAGGTTTATGTTCGCCTTACTTTTGGTGTTCACTCAGGTTAACTATGCATTAATGTTGATTACTTCGCCTCCAACCTACCACATTTATGGCATTAATTGCGGCCTCCTCACACACATGAAATGATTTTAAAATATTAATTATGTTTAACTGGCTCATTATCTTTGTTATCCAAGTTGTTTAAGCAAACCAGAGCTATGAGAACTTTGTGAGAGGCGATTTGATTATGAAGGTGTGTCAGTGAGCAAATCTTCATCAAGTTTCAGTCTTTCCTTGTGAGCATTTTGTGGTAGGGTTTTTGTTCCCTTCATTTCCCATTGTGCTTTGTCATTTCTTTCTCATTTTCTTGTTCATCATGTTTTGATACATTTGTAGAGTCTTTTTCTATTGATTTTCTCTTGTTTCTTGTTTTCTTTTTGCTTTTTTTTTGTCCTTTTTTGTTTCCCCATTTTGTTTTCTTTCTTTCCATTTGTTGTTTTCTATTTGTTGTCGCTTTCATGATAGGTGTGTTTTTTCATGCCGTAGTTTCTAACTAGGGTTTCATTTGATTGGGTCCTCCACATGTTAAATTTCTTTGGTTTCTTTTGCAAACCCTTTCTAATTGTTCTTCCTTGTTGATTCTGTGATTTCCATGTTGGGTTTGTGATGCCCTAATTTTTTGAGTAGACGCGTCATACAAACTAGGGTTTGCTCAACGACCTTTGCAAAATATTTTGGCCTTGGGGTTTAAATTGGTCTTTGTACAGTTAAGAGGTTGGGTTAAGCCCTTCTATTTTGATTCCTTAGTAAACCCATGTGATCCAGGTCCTTGGATTCATGTGACCCTATCTTCAGAAAATGTGCTCCATTTTTTATATATTAAACTAGCAGAAGCAAACTCGGGAATGAACTTGTCCCAAGTATATTTTTCATTGAGGTTCATTCCTAAAAATATCTCACTTATGGTTACTATGGAAATTGGTCTTCATACTTGTCTTTAGGCAGAATAAGAACTAGAGCGGAGGTCAAACTTGGAACTAGTGATTAGTTCTGGGTTTGGTTTCTATTCCAATTCTGATCTCGGTCTCATGCTAGTCCTAGTCCCACATTGTACCGAAATAGTTCCTATTCCTTATCCTTATATGGCTCCACCTTCGATGAAGTTTGAAATTTAGCTAAGTATGGAAGTTGTCCTAAAGAGGTAAAGGAAGGATGTTGGTTGATGTATTGACAGTTTATGCTTTTTATTCATCTAATATTTAGGAGTTTGTTACAGAGATTGAGAGATGTCAAGAGCATCAAAAGAGGCCTATCAAAGGAGCCAACTGGTAGAAACTTCAAGAAAAGGAGCTAGGCCAAAGAAGATAAAAGTGGAGAAGCTCGCTTACACTCTAAGATACAAAAATAGGGAAGCTACTCTCACTAGTAACAAGGTTGATTCCGATTGGGTAGACATCACTGATACCAACTTGGGTATATTCAATTATGAGGAGTTTCTCTTGGATACATTCAGTGAAGATGTAAAATAAGGACATAGAGAATCGTCCAATCTAGACTAGCACATGTTTCCATCTTCCCCCTATTTGTCTAATGTCCTAAGTTGATAATGACTATAGCTGGAGCATACAATCCTACCACTAGGAAATGTGTGGATTTGTAGGGGAATATTATCATTGATTTAATACCCCAAATGATTAGATTTCTATTTAATGCACCTACTCCACAAAATCCCAGACAACTCAATGAGGTGGAGGAACTGTAACTATATAGTGACAGGAAGGAAGCTAATAGAACTCATATGAACAAGAGTTGGATGAGAGTTGAGAAAAATTCTTTGGCTAAGCTTCTTGACTAGCGAAAAAGGGAAAACTTCTATAAGGAAATTTCAGACATAATAATGATTCTTTCTAGGGTGTTTGGGAAGAGGAATGCTTACCAGTTCAAGGAATGGATGTTTCCATTTATTCAAACTATCCTTGATGGTAGGAAATAGTTTGATTGGCCTATGATTGTTGTAGATTGAATACATAATCAGATGCTTAGAGTGAGAGAAACCAAGAGTTTCTTCATGACCTCTTATGCAATTTATGCAGTTGCCAGAAGAGGAATCTTTCTTGGACTAAATATAGTAGGTGTATTGGGAGAGGCCCATGCAAACAAGAATGTATGGGATCATTATGATTAGCTTACCTTGTAAACTTCAGAAGCACAATATAGAAGGGTTAACGATGCATTTTTTTGTCATTATTAACCAGCTAACAGGAGATGTTGGTTACAAACTGAGTAGAGAGGCTATGTCCTTCATCAAAGAATGGGGACACTAGTTTATTCAATACCCCAGGTTTACTTAATTTAGGTTGGGAGGTTTTGATGGCTACCCTCATATACTCCCTAGATGTTGCAGCAATAAAATTATTTTAATGGAATTCATTTATCAAGCTCTAGCAGTTAATGTCAGGTTTTGTAATAAACACGAGACTGGTTGTCATAAGTTCACCATGAAGTTGGGTTAGTATAGTTGTCCACACATTGTGGTTGATTTAGTTGAAGTTAAGTTTGTATACTTCAAGGAAACATTATGACCCCAATCATGAGATGCACGGAATCCTTTGTACTGTCTTTGACAAACACTTCAATCTATTGGAGGACTTTTGGATGGATATTAAGGATGAGTATGATCTCAAGAGGATGAATTATGAAAGACTGCCTATCCCTCTCATGGTTGAGTATGGGAGAAAGGAAGACATCCCTTATACATTTTTAGATGATGGGGTAACCTTGGATCCCTAGTATGATGTAGAGAATATAGGTACCAAAGATGTTGATCCAGTGGACTGGAATGTGGAAGAATCTATTGACATAAAACAAATTCCAAGAGTAGTTTTGGACAAAATCATTCAATGGGTTATCATGAGGGTCAAGGAACTAGAAGGAAAAACATCTAAGAAGAGAAAGATTGTAGGTATCACTTAAGGGTACAAGAGAACTAAGAGAAGAATGGCTCCTAAGGAGCACCTAGAGTTCTTCCCTCCTAATGCTGAGGAGGAAATTTCCTCCTGAGACACATGGCAAAGAGATTATAGCAGAAGTATCCACTCAACCTCTTATTACAAAGCAACCAAGTGAGGAGATGCCCACAAGAACCCTCCATCAGGAAGCTGAGTTATTGAAGGAGAAGGAGCCTGAAATAGAAATTCATGATGTTGACATAGACTTTGAAGCTACCCTATCTAGCAAAGAAACTCCTATGGTGGCCTCTTTGGATGAGATTGAGGATAAAAGGACTGAACATATTTTGACTGAAGAAGACCACTAGAAGCTTTTTGAGGAAGCCAAAAGGGAAGCAGATGCCAAGGCACAAGCCGAGGCATTAGCTAAACAACACAATATTGATGCTATGGCATAATCTGATGTATTAGCCAAGCAAAAGGAATTGGAAGCTAAAGTCAAGGCTGATGAATTGACCAAGCAACAACAAGAAAAGGAGCAGGAGCTCAAGATGAAAAAGGAAAGGGATAAATTGGTTTTGGAGAAAAAAATTCATGACCTTGAGGAGGAGAAGGCTGCTCAAAGAAGAGAGAAAGAATCCCTTGAGGCTAAATTCAAGGTGTGAAAGAGGCCCACAGAAGGAAAGAAGAGAAAAAACACTTGCAAAGAGAGAAAGAGGCTGAGGGACTTGCTTTGTATGAGAAGAAATCCAAGGAAGCATGGGACTATGTCGAGGAATTGAAAAGATAGAGGGACCAGATGCTAGAGGAAAAGAAGTTGGAAGAGGAACATTTGCAACAAGAGTTGGAAGAGAAAAGATTGCAAGAGCAAAAAGATAAGGAAGAGGCTAAGAAAATTGCAAAAGAAGAGGCATAAAGAGAAAAGAAAAATGTGCAAGAGGTTGACTCTCAGCCTAAGAACACCATATTGTAGCCCTTATCTTTTTCCACCATTATTTCTTCTTCAACAAAAATAGTTACTACTCCTACTACTCCTACATGGTTGAAGCTAGACTTAGAGAATAAGTAGATAGTTCAACCACAACCTCTCAATTGAGATGAGATGATGAAGGAAATTGAGAAGGAAAGACCCAAAAAGAAGGCTCAAGTTCTTCACTCCACCAAGATCACTAATACAGGGGAAATTACTACTGAATGTGCAATTCCAGTGGTGGATAAGAACAGGGATAGAATCCAAATGACTAATTACCAATTGGGTAGTGTGCATTTGGGGAGACCTAGAATAAACCAACAAATGAATTTATTTGATATTGTAGATTTCTCCACCAAATCCACAATGATTAAAGACAAGAAAAAGAAAGATGAGCTTAAATCCCAATTGGATTAGCTACACAAGTTTGTAAAGGATGTTTCCATTCCAATTTCTCATCAAGCTGCTACTCCCAAATCCCCAAACTTACTGACAAAGAAGGAAGCTGATAAGTTGGTGCAAATGAGGAGTAAGGTGGGGATGCTTGAAATATGGATTGATAGAATTAATTAGGAGGTTGTTAAGGTGATAAATGATAGTTTCAGGGTCCATGAAACAACACTTGAGTTAGTAGAAAGTATGAATCAACATGCTAAAGATCTTGAAAATAAAGATGAAGAATACAAAGAATATATTAAGAAGCTTAAAGACATCAACAGAGTAATGCAGATTTTATTGAGAAGACTATGAGCATAATAGGATTAAAATCCAAGTTCATCCATCAACATAAGAATGAGATTCAAGAAGCAAGCAAAGACTTGAATGGGTAGATTGATGAAGTGGAGTCAGTAGTTGCCATTTTGGCCAACGTGGAAATACTAGTCAAAGAGAGTATTCCTTTGGACAAGTTCAGGGAGAAGTGGATTAGTAGGTTTGAAGAGATAATGCAAAAAGGAGATGATGGAGAAGAATTGTTTTTGGATAGATTTATGGATATTAGGGAAGAAGTAAAAACTGCCAAAAAGGAACTAATGAAATTAAATGATATGCAAGAATTTTCCTCAGAAGAATTTAAGAGGATCAAATTTGAGGACAGTTGGTTAGATGGGCTTGATTTATATATCCTTCAACAAGTGTTCTCAAGTTATGATGAGTATATCATGGACGAAGCAACGCAGGAGTAAGCTGGTAGCATAACATTCTCCTCTTGACACTTTATCCTCTCTTCTCCTATTTTGTAGGATTTGACACAAGTTGGAATCAAGTTCCCATTCCTTAGTTTCACCTTCTCTCTTGGGCATCAGAATTTTGTGGAACAAAATAGTCAAGCCTTGATATGACTGAAGATCAACAGTCCAGTTTCTTGATGCAGTTTTGGTTCCTTAATTTGTGGATCTAGGTTTTTGATTGAGAGGAACTTATGCATGGCAATGTCTATATGTATCTCTTGGCTCTATTTTTTAAAGGTCGGCTCATTGAAGGAAGATTAGCCACTTGATGATAGCAATAGGAATAATAGTCTTAGAATTTCATAGTTTTTAGCAAGATACTTCAGAAAGTTTAGTTGAACTTGGTTACCTTTTTACAGTCTTATACATTTTACATGTTAAGTTTGGACATATTTGATAAGATTAATGAATCATAATCAATCTGTATGCCAATGATTTTGCTGTGCCTAAATGTTTTTTGTTTGATGATAATCAATAGAGGAAACCATATTCAAGATTATCTCATTAAATTATTTATGAATGAAATTGCTATTATATCTATTTGATCTATGTTTTAATGATGAATGAATGATCTATTTTAATATTTGAAGTAAAAGTTTAGTGAATGGTTGTGATTGTGAATTAGCACTATGAATGTATTTAGTAGTATATATTATTATATGGATTGCATCATGTTGTGGTTTTGATTAGGTGAAGAAACACTCATTATTGATATGCATGTCTAGGTATTAAAGAATTTTTGTCCATATTCTTTTGTTTCAAAGCTCTGATATATCTTTTTATCTTTATTTGAACCAACCAAACTTAGGTTAGTTGATCTAATGGAGTTTTGTTCCTCATTACGAGAAAAGTCCCATTGCATATTATAGTTATGTTGACCATCGAGCAATATCTACAGAGTTGAGAATCAACTACTAGGACCTTGGGAATTAGATTACTATATGTTGTCTTTCTCTTTCAAGAGAAGTAGAATAGTGATATTTTGTTTAATGTTGTTGTGCTATTTTAACCATCAACATGTTTGGTGCTAGAAGGAGGGCCTCAAGGAAAAGTTGGCTTGAATTGGGTCATTCGCACCAAATAGGTGTGAGAGAGTTCTTAGATCTTCTTAGAATCTTGAACCATTCATTGAACTCCAAACTCCTGTTAGGTACAAACCCAAGGCTCGTAGAGTCTTGATTCCACCATTGTCACCACCGCTTACTCCACTTAGGTTTCCACCAAATCCACCCACACCACCTCATAGGCCAAACACACCTATTCCACAACCGGTCCCACCATGACAACTCATGGCTTTCTTTGTGAATAATCCCTCACCACTAGGGACTATCGCTGGAGGGATACATGATCTACCCAAGAACCTTGAGAGGTTATGTACCAATTATATGCATGGAGAATCAAGGAGTGTTGAGGAGCACATATAGACCTTTAAGGATGCTTGTAACCATGCTCAGGTAGCTCATCATGATGTGTGCAAATTGTTCCCCTATTCCTTGGATGACATGGCATACAACTAGTATTTAAACCTGCCCCAAGGGTCTATTCTGAGTTGGACAGACTTGAAAATTCCTTTATTAATCAGTTTCGGGTCTATGTAGACCCAGCCATTCTATATCACCAATTTTATACAATAAGGAAGGAACCTCATGAACCATTTCCATTATTCAACACAAGGTTCTAGAGAATGTATCGAAGGTTATAGGATCCTTACCTGATTGCTGAGAATATAGCCATTTTGGCATATTTGAGGGTTGTGGATCCTTTGATTGGCCTGTTCTTGAAGAGGACATATGGGGCCACTAAAATTGATTCTTTGTCTAAAGTCGATCACCTATCCATCCAATTGCAACAATAGATAAGCTTACAATCAGGGATTTTGGGAGGAGTTCTTCCTCCCATAGGATATCATATGCCTAACCCAAATCCTCTGTTTAACACAATCCCAGGGATGTCTTATTCCTAATATGGACCCATGTCTGAGTTGCAAGCCCTACCTCTCTTACCATTCTTCACTAATGCTACTTAGGACTCCACCAAGCATGCACAAAATTATCAAAACCAAGTTGGAGGATCAAACTCTGTTGGTCAGCCATCTGTAGTAAAGAATACAAAAAGTGAAATAACTCTCTAGCTGAGTAATGAGATGAAAAATCTCAAGAAGAATCTATCTCAGATGTCTAATGATATGGCCCAACTTAGACAGAACCCCCCTTAGAACCAGAACCAAAGTTTTCAAAATCGGGGAGGGTATTCTAATCAGGGTGGTTACTCCATCCAAAACTCCAACCAGAATTATAACCATAATCAGAACACTAATAAGAACTATTAGAACCAAAATTCCTCTAACTAAAATTATCAAAATTAGAATAGAGGATATAATCAGAGGTCTAACAACAATAGACCATGGAATACTGGGCCTAATAATGTGAGAGTTTCCCATAATTATCAGGTGGGTGATGAAAAGCCACACACTGCAAATGTGGTAGATCTCAACTTTATGATGAATTGGTGTAGGTTGCATGATACTGCAGCTCATTTTGAAGTTAATTGCCCAGAAATGGAGAAGGTAGTTGAAATTGCACAAGCCAATGCTCCATTTCAAGGTGCATCCAACAAATCTAGTGGATCAATGGATACTGCCATGGCCTACGATATATTTGATGAAGAACTTCCATTTCCCAACTAGGAAGACAATGAAGTAGTGGAAGATGTATACGATGCCTAGGCCTTCCAAACCAAGGGAGGCCATTTCCTCAAAAATAAAAATAGAGGGCCATTTACCACATCTGCTCCTCCTAATAACATGGTCCCACTAAATTAGAATGTGGATAATAATCCACCACCACCAAAGGGTCCATCTGACTCTCAAAAAAAAGGTGACCCACCTTATTTTCCTAAGTAGTAGGTCAAGAATGATTCAGATTTTGATTTCATTGTAGAGATATAGAAGCAAAAGACTTCATTGTCGTTCTTTGACATTATGAAGTGGTTCCTTGCCCAATGAGAAATTGTGTTAAGATCCTTGGAGGAGGAAGACCGATCAAAAGGGAAAGGTAAGGTGATCCAAAAAATGAGATGAATGCAACGCTCTATAAAGGTAAGACCGGTACCCCACCTTTCCTTTTGAGTTTAAGAATTTTTGGAAAGAATCTACATAGCTGTCTACTAGATTCTGGGGCATTAGGAAATGTCATGCCATTTTCAATTTGTAGGAAGTTAGGTCTGAGTCCACTCTAGACAAATAAGAAGGCCATCCAATTGGAAAAAATAGAAGTCAATGTAGTAGGAGAACTTAAAAACATTCATGTACAGGTTGGATCTGATCCAAGGATCCAAACTTACATTGATATCCAAGTTGCAGATATCCCAGAAACCTATGGTATGCTTTTAAGTAGAGACCTCATGAAGAGTATTGGGGGATATTTATCTTTGGACTTCTCACACATGTGGTTTCCCTAGAAAGGGATTGCAACACAAATCAAAATTGAAAGTGAGCCTAGGCTTAAACATATGATTATTGAATATGATACTCCCAACGAGGTAGCCTATTTCAAAATTGAAATAGGAGTCTACAAGAAGAAGGAAATCATGACTTTCTCTATACTCCATTATGATGATCCATTGCCCCTAGAAAAGAACCAATGACTATAGTTAACCAACAGGTCCTAATCAAAAAGTTGCAATAGGATAGTTTGGTATTGGGAGAAGAGGCTGATATGTGGAGTTTGTTGCTTCCCAATAGGTGTAGGGTCCATTATCAGAATCATTCTGAGTTGACATGTCAACCCTATGTAGGTATCTTGAACTGTGTCTACCAGGCTAAGAAAATTTGTGAATGCCAACCCCAAGCACTCACCAATAAGTTTTCATTTAAAGCAAAAGATGCAACCATCCTTACAAGAGCCAGTCTTGCTCAAAAGGAAGTTTCTTCCCAACTTGAGTAGACTTAGGTTCTATGCTCTGAAATATAAAGAGAGACTGAGGAATCTCAGCCTTCACTTGTAACACCAACCCCAAATACCATTCCAATGCTCAAGGAATTGGTGAAAAATGTACTAAATCATGATCTGATCCAAGAAGAGGTTCAAGAAGTAATTCCTAAATAGGTTTTGAATATAGGTGAATATTCTCACAGACCTAGTTCGTCATTACCTTTAAATTTTCATGACCAACATCAGTCTGAGCCACCACATACTTCTAGCAAGAAAAAACTTGTAACCCCAAAGAAGAAAGAGATCCCTGCTCCAAACCAATTATGGAGTCTTAAATTTGATGACTCCAAGTCCAAATTAGGAAGTGGGGCAGGGATTGAATTAACCAACCCAAAGGGGAAGACTTACTTTGGTTCTTATAGGTTATAGTTTGGTTGCACAAACAATGTGGCAGAGTATGAATCACTTTCTTGAGGTCTGATGTTCATTCATCAGAAGAAGGTCACATCTCTCATGGTTATTGGGGATTCTGAAGTAATTGTTAAACAAGTTCGAAGCCAATATACTTGTCATAACAAAAGATTGGCTACTTACAAAAATAGAGTTTGGAATCTAATTGAGGATTTTGATGCTTTTGTAATCACTTTGATTCCTAGGGAACACAATCAAATTGCAGATGCCCTTGTAGTCACTTCTAGCATTTTGGAGCCTATGAAGGACTCCAAGTTGAAAATATTTTTAGTTGAACTAGTCTCATCCAATTAGTTGAAGGACAAATAATAGATGAGTACCAGAAATAGATCATGGGGATTGGGACCCTGAGAGTTCTAACACTGAAAGAATAATGAATTTGAAATGCAACAACATTCCCAAGGGGATGGTAGCTTTGGAAAGAATATTTGACTCTAATCCTTGGGCTTGTGAGAGGGTGCCAACCGAAAGTGATGGAGTGAAGTACGAATGTATTAATCTGGCTGATTTAGGTCCCGAAAGAAATGTTTATATAGGAAAAACCTGCCCTAAGGAGATTAGAGATGAAATAATTAAGGTGTTAACAGAAGACATTGCAACAATTTCCTGGAGTTATGAAGATCTAAATACTTTTGGCACCTTTGTGATCATGCATACAATACCTTTGAAGCTAGAAGCAAATCCCTTCCGTCAAAAGTAGCACCCAGTGAATGCTTTGATTGAGCCATTAATTCAGAAGGAAGTGCAAAAGCTTTTGTCAGCAAGAATCATCTTCCTAGTACGACACTCCACTTGAGTTGCCAATTTAGTTCTAGTATGCAAGAAAAGTGGGGAGATCAGACTGTGTGTTGACTTCAGGAACCTAAAAAGAGCCTCAAAGAAGGATAGCTATCCACTTCCTTCTCTTGATGAGGTATTACCAACTATCAACAGATATCAAATGATGTCATTCTTGGATGGCTATTCTAGGTATAATCAAGTGCTTGTCAACCATGAGGACAGAATGAAGATTGCCTTCACTACTAAGTGGGGGACATTTGCCTATCACAAAATGTCATTTGGACTTATCAATGTGGGAGCTATGTTCTAGCATGCAATGGGAGTAGCATTCAAGGATCTGATAGGTAAGTGTATCATTATCTATGTAGATGACTTAACTATTTTCTCTAAGAAAAGAAAGGACCATGTTGCTGATTTAGCAAAAGTCCTTAAGAGATGTATAAGCTATGGAGTGTCCCTAAATCCAAAAAAATGTGTGTTTGGAGTTTCTAAAGGGAAACTTTTAGGTCATGTGATATCAAAAAAGGGGATATCCATAGACCTTGATAGAGTTCAAGCCATCTTGAAACTGACAATGTCGAGGAGTAAAAAGGAGATGAGATCCTTCTTTGGAAGGATCAATTTTGTGTGAAAATTTATAACAGGGTTTGCAAAAATTGTCAAACCACTTAATGAGATGATGAGAAAATATGCAAAAATAGAATGGAGCAATGAGGTTAAATCTTCTTTCTCACAGATTAAATAATCAATATTTGAGGCACAAGTCTTGATTAGCCTAGATTATCTAAAGCCCTTCTATATCTATTCCTTTGCATCTAACCATTCATGTGTAGCTATTCTAACACAACGAAGAGGAGAGGGTGATGAAAGGCCAATTGCTTTCATGAGCTCCCCATTCAAAAATGTAGAAGTCAGGTATCCACCCCTTGTGAAGTAGGCCTTTGCATTGGTGCGAGCAGTAAAAAAAATTAGGCACTACATTCTTAGGAGCCAAGTTGTTGCCATAGTTCCTGATCTAGTTGTTAAATCCCTCCTTATGTAAAATGAGTTAGGGGAGAGAAGAGGAAAATGGATGGCTATTTTGCAAGAGTATGATTTAGAAATCCATCCAATGAAGCTCATTCAAGGGCAGGGCTTATCAAAGGCTATGGTAGATGTTGCAAAGAGTATCACTTGCCAACAGTATACAATGCAGTCATTCACCAAGGATCTATGGTACACAAATTTGATCTTCTTCCTCCTCAATAACAAATGCTTAGAGGGGATGAATGCTACTCAAAGGAGGGCGTTGCGGATGAAGAGTGCTCATTACATCCTCAAAGGAGGATCCCTATATAGAATAAATTATGAGGGAGTTTACTTGTGTTGTTTGGATCAACAAGAAGCCAAGCATGGATATGTGGATTCATTGGCTCATCAAATTCTCAAGTTAGGCTATTATTGGCCCCATGTGTTTAGGGATGCACATCAACATGTTAGAACATGTCACACATGCTAGACCTCTACACCCAAGGAGTGTAATCCTGCAATGCCTTTACAACTGGTTTATGAGGTAAGACCTTTCAACCAATGGGCATTGGATTTTGTAGGGGTAATTAATCCAAACTCTTCTATAGGTCATAAGTTCATCTTAACAGCAACTAACTACTGCACACACTAGACTGAGGCTCAACCATGCAAAAATAGTACCACAAAGGTGGTTATTAGATTTCTTAATGAAAACATCATTAATAGGTTTGGAGAACCCTTTGCCCTGGTATGTGACAATGGCCCTACTTTCTCATCTATTGAGTTAATACAATGGGCCTATGAACATAAAATTATTTTAAAGTACTCCTCTAATTACTATCCTTAGGGAAATGGTGTATCAGAGTCTACCAATAAGAACCTGTTGGAAGTAATAAAGAAATTTCTAGAAAACAATCCTAGAGACTAGCATGCCTAGTTGAAATTTGCCTTATGGGCAGATTGAACCCGTATTAAAACCGCTCTAGGAAATTCCCCATTTAAGTTAGTATACAACCAAGAGCTGGTCTTCCCCGTACATTTGTAGATACCTGTTCTCAGGTTTATGCAAGAATTTTATTCAAAGGATGATCAGATTGAGGTAAGACTAAATAATCTTTTAAATATGGCAGAACAAAGAGATGCTACTTTACAGTAGTTCTTTAAACACTGAGCTGTCGTCAAATGTTGGTTTGACAAAAGAGCCAAAATAAAGGCTTTCAGGCTATCAAATCTTGTGTTGCTATGGGATAAGGCTAAAGAGAAAAAGGGAGACCACTAGAAGTTTGATAGACTCTGGTTGGGCCCCTATCAAATAGTTGAGATCTTGGGTGAGAACACTTTTTGATTGACCACCCTAATAGGAGAACCTGTTGCATTGACCGGTAATGGATAGTTTTTCAAGCATTACTTTGGCCCATGAGGGTCTGATTTCTAAATTGGTTATATATATGTATTATATGTAATTAGTTGTTCTTTTGTTGTTGTTTTCTTATTTGCTTGTTTGTTCTTTTTTTTCTTTTGTTTCTTTTCTTTTTGTTTTGTTTTGGTCTTTGGGGACCTTCATTTCATTCCATTTTGAAATGAAGGGGTTGTTATTTAAAAGTATGTTGTAGGCACTAGGAGATAAATTGATTTAGGTATTTTCAGACATATCTATTGAAAGATTAGATTATAAACTTATGTGTTATGGTCATTTTAACATTGTTTTGAAAAGTTATTAAGTATAAGGTACATTGTAAATAATCTCATGAATCATGATTGAAGTTTGTCACAAAATAGATAAAACATCTACTTGTAAATTTCCTATTCATCTCAAGGTGATTGTATCTCTGATTCAAGTGAAAAATCTGATTCCCAAAACTATCATAAGGTTCACTATAGTTCTCAACCCACATTTTAGATTAGTTATATCTGAGTATTGAGCAAAGTCAATAAATAATTCCCATAAATCAAGCTTGTAAAAGAAAAGAGAAAAGAGAACCACTGAAAGAAAGCAGACTCAATATCAAATGGGTGATTCAAGTATCTCTATCGGGGATATGGATGCTTGTCTAGCAGTAGACCAATGCTTTCAGAGAGCTAGAGTTATCTCCATCAGGGCTATGGATGTTTGACTAGCAGTGGAGCAATGCCTAGGAATTTATTGCATGACAGTTGAAGGGCTCAACCAATGTAGCTTGGATCTTAGGTGTAGTTATTCAGGGGTGGAGAAAGTTTTTATGAAGAAAGATGCACCATATATGCACACACTCAGAGTCAAAAGTAGTTTGTGTTGATATACATATGATATTCCAGCTCAACCTTACTCAATATATCTAATCCTACTTAAGTTAGCATGTTTCATAAACCAGAGGTTTTGGGTGACTAAAGCAAACTTGGAACTTTGAAAATTTTCCAGATTCTAATCCTGCCCTATTCTAACTCCACTCATTTTCTTTGTGTTGTTGTTTCCATTGGTGTTTGGGTCGGGTCCAGTTTTTTTTCTAGTCCTACTTCCTATCGTATTTGTTGTCTGTGCTTCATTTCTTGTTCCTTTGTCAGAAGCGGAACTAGAACTGGAACCAAACTTACAACTTTGCAAAGTTCTAGTTCTAGTTCTGGTCTTGATCCCACCCCTATTTCTTTTTGTTGTTTGGCTTTGTCGCGGGACTGGAGCCAAGTTCATAGTTTGATAAGAGGCTTGTTAAAACTTTCTTGTTCTATTTTGGATCTGGGTCCGCATCCACCCTACTTTTTGTGTTCACTCAATTTAATTGTGCATTAGCGCGATTGCTCCACCTCTGACCTACCACATTTATGGCATTAATTGCAGCCTCCTCGTACGTGTGAAATGATTTTAAAATCTTAGGTATGTTTAACTGCCTCATTATCTTTGTTATCCAAGTTGTTTAAGCAAACCAGAGCTAGGAGACTCCATGAGAGGCAATTTTATTATGAAGGTGTGTCGGTGAGTGAATCTTCATCAAGTTTCAATCTTTCCTTGTGAGTATTTTGAGGTAGGGTTTATGTTCCCTTCATTTCCCATTGTGCTTTGTCATTTCTTTCTCGTTTTCTTGTTTGTTGTGTTTTGGCATGTTTGTAGAGTTTTTTTCTATGGATTTTTTCTTGATTCTTGTTTTCTTTTTGCTTTCTTTTTGTCTTTTTCTTTTTCCCCGTTCTATTTTCTTTCTTTTTGTTTGTTGTTTTCTGTTTGTTGTCGCTTTCTTGATAGGTGCATTTTTTCTTGCCTTAGTTTCTAACTAGGGTTTCCTTTGATTAGATCCTCCACATGTTAAATGTTGTTGGTTTTGTTTGGAGACCCTTTCTAATCATTCCACCTTGTCAATTTTGTGATTTCCATGTTGGGTTCGTGATGCCCTAATTTTCTGATTCGACGCATTGTGTAAACTAGGGTTTTCTCAATGACCTTTGCAAAATATTTCATCCTTGGGGTTTAAATTGGTCTTTTTATGGTTAAGAGGTGGGGTTAAGCCCCTCTATTTGGATTCCTTAGTAAACCCATGTGACCCAGGTCCTTGGATTTATGTGACCATGTCTTCATAAAATGTGTTCCATTTTTTATATATTAAACTAGCGGAAGCAGACTTAGGAATCAACGTCACAAGGATGTTTTCATTGAGGTTCATTCCTACAAAGATCTTGCTTCTGATTATTGTGTAAATTGGTCTTCAAAATTGTCTTTAGGCAGAATCTGAATCAGAGCCAAGGTCCAAACTGGAACTAGTAATCAGTTTTGGGTTCGGTTTCTGTTCTGATTCTCATCCCAGTCTCATTCTGGTCCTAGTCCCGCTTTGTACTAAAATATTTCCCTGTTCCTTATCCTTCTATGGCTCCTCCTCCGATGAAGTTTCAAATTTATCTAAGTATGGAAGTTATCCTAAAGAGGTAAAGGAAGGATGTTGGTTGATGTATTGACCTTTTATGCTTTTTTTCATCTAATATAGGAGTTTGTTGCAAATATTAAGACATGTCAGGAGCATCAGAAGATGCTTCTGAAAGGAGCCAACCAATAGAAACTTCAAGACAAGGAGCTAGGCTAAAGAAGATCAAAGTGGAGCAACTCCCTTACACTCTAAGATACAAACACAAGGAAGCTACTCTCACTACTACCAAGGTTGATTCTGATTGGGCAGACATCACCAATACCAACTTGGGTGCATTCAATTATGAGGAGTTGCTCCTGGAGACATTTGGTGAAGATGTAATAGGAAGGACACATAGAATTGTCCAATCTTGACTAGCACATGTTGCCATCTTCCCCCTAGTTTTCCAATGGCCTAAGTTGATAATGACTATAGCCGGAGCATATAATCTAGCCACTAGGCAATGTGTGGATTTGTAGGGGAGTATTATCATTGACTTAATAGCCCAAATGATTAGATTTCTATTCAATGCACCTACTTCACAAAATACTAGAAAACTCAATGAGGCGGAGAAACTGAAACTATATAGTGACAGGAAGGAAGCTAATAGAACTCATATGAACAAGAGTTAGATGAGAGTTGAGAAATAGTCTTTGGCTAAGCTTCCTGGCCAGCCTAAAAGGGAAGACTTCTATAAGAAAATTTTAGACATAATAATGATGCTTTCTAGGGTTTTTGGGAAGAGGGATGCTTACTAGTTCAAGGAATGGATGTTTCCATTTATTCAGACTATCCTTGATGGTAGGAAATAGTTTGATTGGCCAATGATTGTTGTAGATTGTATACATAATCAAATGCTTAGAGTGAGAGAAACCAAGAGTTTCTTCATGACCTCTTATGTAATTTATGCAACTGACAAAAGAGGAATCTTTCCTGGACTAAATGCAGTAGGTGTATTGGGAGAGGCCCAAGGACAAAAGAATGTATGGCATCATTATGGTTAGCTTACATTGAAAACCTCTGAGGCACACTACAGAAGGGTTAATGATTCATTTTTGTATGTCATCATTAACCTGTGAACAAGAGATGTTGGTTACAGACTGAGTAGAGAGGCTATGGCCTTCATCAATACTTGGGGACACTGGTTTATTCAATATGACAGGTTTACTTACTTCAGGTTGGGAGGTTTTGATGCCTACCCTCATTTAGTCCCTAACTACTACAACAATAAAATTGTTTTAATGGAATTCATTTATCAAGCTCTAGTAGTCAATGTGGAGTTTGATAATAAACACAAGACTAGCTATCATAAGATCCCCGTGAAGTTGGGTGAGTATAGTTGTCCACACATTGTTGAAGCTAAGGTAGTCTATGATGAATTGATTCAGTTGAAGTTAGGTTTGTATACTTCAAAGAAACATTATCACCCCAATCATAAGATGCAAGAACTCCTTCCTAATGTCTTTGAAAAACACTTCAATCTATTGGAGGACTTTTGGATGGATCTTTAGGATGAGTATGATCTTAGGAGGAGGAACTATGAAAGACTACCTATCCCATTCATGGTTGAGTATGGGATAAAGGAATACATCCATAAGAAATTTTTAGATAATGGGGTAACCTTGTATCCACAGTATATTGCAGAGACTATAGGTACCAAAGATGTTTATCCACTGGACTGGAATGTGGAAGAATCTATTGACATAAAATAGGTTGCACGACCAGTTTTGGACAGAAGCATTCAATGGGTTGTAATGAGGGTCAAGGAACCAAAAGCACAAACATACAAGAAGAGAAATGATGTAGGTACCACTCAAGGGTACAAGAGGACTAAGAGAAGAATGGATCATAAGGAGCCCCCAGAGTTCTTCCCTCTTAATGTTGAGAAGGAAATTGAAATTCTTGCTCCATATCCTCCTGAGACACATGGGGAAGAGATTACAATAGAAGCATCCACTCATCCTCTTGTTACAAAGTAACCAAGTGAGGAGATACCCATAGGAACCCTCCATAAGGAAGTCAAGTTTTTGAAGGAGAATGAGCCTGAAATAGAAATTCATTATGTTGACATAGACTTTGAGGCTACCCCATCTGAAAAAGAACTCATGTGGTGACATCTCTGGATGAGATTGAGGATGCAGGGATTGAACATATTTTGAATGAAGAATACCAATGGAATATTTTTGAGGAAGACAAAAGGGAATCAGATGCCAAGGTGCAAGTTGAGGCATTGGCTAAACAACACAAGATTGATGCTAAGGCACAATTTGATGCATTAGCCAAGCAAAAGGAATTGGAAGCTAAATTCAAGGCTGATGAATAGGCCAAGTAGAAACAACAAAAGGAGTAGGAGCTCAACATGAAAGAGGAAAGGAATAAATTGGATTTGCAGTAGAAAATTCACGACCTTGAGGAGGAGAAGGTTGCTCAAAGAAGAGAGAAATAAGCCCTTGAGGCTAAATTCAAGGTTGTGGAAGAGGCCCACAGAAGGAAAGAAGAGAAAGAACACCTACAAAGAGAGAAAGAGGTTGAGGAACTTGCTCTATATGAGAGGAAATCCAAGGAAGCATGGGACTATGTCAAGGAATTTAAAAGATAGAGGTACCAAATGCTAGAGGAAAAGAAGTTGGAAGAAGAACGTTTGTAGAAAGAGTTGGAAGACAAAATATTTCAAGAGAAAAAATACAAGGAGGAGGATGAAAAACTTGCACAAGAAGAGGCACAAATAGAACAAAAAAATGTGCAAGTGGTTGAATCTCAGCCTAAGAACACAATATTGTAGCCCTTATCTTCTACCACTACTGCTTCCTCTTCAGCATAAATAATTACTACTACTGCTCCTACATGGTTGAAGTTGGACTTAGAGAAGAAGTAGATAGTTCAACCACAACCTCTCAATTGGGATGAGATGATGAAGGAAATTGAGAAGGAAAGACCCAAAAAGAAGGCTTAAGTTCTTCACTCCACCAAGCTCACTAATATAGGGGAAATTATTGTTGAATGTACAATTCGAGTGGTGGATAAGAACAAGGATTATATCCAAATGAATGATTACCAATTGGGTATTGTGAATTTGGGGAGACCTAGAAGAAACCAACAAATGAATTTAATTGATATTGTAGCTTCCTCCACCAAGTCCACAATGATTAAAGACAAGCAAAAGAAAGATGAGCTTAAAGCCCAATTGGATCAACTACACAAGTGACTAAAGGATGTTTCCACTCCAATTTCTCACCAAGCTATGACTCCCAAATCCCCAATCTTACTGAAAAGGAAGAAAGTTGATGAGTTGGTGCAAATGAGTAAGGTGGGGATGTTTGAAAGATGGATTGATAGAATTAATCAGGAGGTTGTTAAGGTGATAATTGATACTTTCATGCTTCATGAAAGAGCACTTGAGTTAGTAGAAGTATGAATCAGCATGCTGAAGATCTTGAAAAGCAAGATGAAGAATACAAAGAATATATTAAGAAGCTTAAAGACATTAGAAAAGTTTCCAAGTCAACTCTTCTAGAGAAGTCAATTCATGAAGAAGATAATGCAGATTTTATTGAGAAGATTGTGAGCATAATAGGATTAAAATCCAAGTTCAACCATCAGCATAAGAATGAGATTCAAGAAGCAAGCAAAGACTTGAACGAACAAATTGATGAAGTGGAGGTAGTAGTTTCCATTCTGGCCAATGTGGACATACTAGTCAAAGAGATTCTTCCTTTGGACAAGTTCAGGGAGAAGTGGAGTAGTAGGTTTGAAGAGGTAATGCAAAAAGGAGATGATGGAGAAGAATTGTTGTTGGATAGTTTTATGGATATTAGAGAAGAAGTAAAAACTACCAAAAAGGAACTAATGAAATTAAAAGATATGCAGGAATTTGCCTCAGCAGAATTTAAGAGGATCAAATTTGTGGATTGTTGGTTAGATGGGCCTAATTTAGATATCCTTCAACAAGTGTTCTCAAGTTATGTTGAGTATATCATGGATGAAGCAACACATGAGTAAGTTGGCATCATAACATTCTCCTCTTGACACTACATCCTCTCTTCTCCTATTTTGTAGGATTTGACACAAGTTGGACTCTAGTTCCTATTCCTCAGTTTCACCTTCTCTCTTGGGCATTAGAATTTTGTGGAACAAAATAGTTAAGCCTTGATGTGACTTCAGATCTGTAGTCCAATTTCTTCATGTATTTTTGGCTCCTTAATTTGTGGATTTGGGTTTTTGATTGAGAGGAACTTATGCATGACAATGTCTATATGTATCTCTTGGCTCTATTTTTTAAAGGTTAGCTCATTGAAGGAAGATTAGCCACCTGATGATAGCAATAGGAATAATAATCTTATAATTTCATAGTTGTTAGCAAGATACTTTAGAAAGTTCATTTGAACTTGGTTACCTTTTTACAGTCTTATACATTTTACATGTTGTTAAGTTTGGACATCTTTGATAAGATTAATGAATCATAATCAATCTGTATGCCAGTGATTTTGTTGTGCCTAAATGTTTTCTATTTGATGAGAAGCAATAGAGGAAATTGGATTCAAGATTATCTCATTAAATTATCTATGAATGAAATTGCTATTATATCTATTTGATCTGTGTTTTAATGATGAGTGAATGATCTATTTTAAGATTTGAAGTAAAAGTTTAGTGAATAGTTGTGATTATGAATTAGCACTATGAATGTATGTAGTGGTATAGACTATTCTATGGATTGTATCATGTTCTCGTTCTGATTAGGTGAAGAAACACTCATTATTGATATGAATGTCTAGGTATTAAGAATTTTTGTTCATGTTCTTTTGTTTCAAAGCTTTGATCTATCTTTTTATCTTTATTTAAACCCCCCAAGCTTAGGTTAGTCGATCTAATGCAATTTTGTTCCTCATTACCAACAAAAGGCCCTTGCATATTATAGTTACATTGACCATTAAGCAATATCAGCACAGTTTACAACCAACTACCAGGACCTTGGGAGTTAGATTACTATATGTTGTCTTTCTTTTTTAGGAGAAATAGAATAGTGATATTTTGTTTAATGTTGTTTTGTTTTAACCATCAATAATGTCCTTCATAAGTGTGACCTATCCTAGCATATTACATTCCTCTTAGTGGCCTGATGTGGCACATTGCATCCCCTAAGTTGTGAACATGTTGAAATAATGGATGTTGAATCATCAAATGAAGCTACACACACTTCAAAGAATCTTGCCAAGAAGAAATTCAACCACACAAAAAGTGTTGCAACTAAGGGCATGTAAATGGAGATTTCTATTGATCTATAATATTAGATGATTATAAATGTACAAATTCCCTGATTATATAGGCATGGATGAGATACAAGATGCAATATGATTTTGTCATGTCTCATGATCTAACAACATGTGACAACATGTGAATGCTACCTAGGAAATGATGAGAGATTGAGGTAAGTTCTAGAAGGAAAACTCATCGTTTAGAAGGAGTCTTATCCCATATAAACATGGAAAGGGGAATTACCCCATTATTTATGATTTTCTAATTTACGAAACCTATGACTAAGTTAACTTATGCTAGTGTAATAAATAATTAATTACACTAACACCCCTCCCCATAAGTGCAACTTAGGGAGGAAATGAAAAATTCAATGATTATGGTAAAGATGATGATGGATGATGGGTCTCAGCTTCTACATGGCCATTTTAGGTACCCATTTACATATGAGAATGAAAAATGCAACTAATCTCCCACAAACGGAGAAAAGGAGAAAACATAGTGGGAAGAAAACCCCTCTCCAAAAAGGAGATGAAATGCAAAGAAGTGAGAAAGGATGGGAAGGATGGAGGACTCCCAAATACTCCCCAAGTACACCATCTATCACATGGATACAATACAATCAATAGCCCCCCCATAGGAGGAAATAGAGAGACTATATAGCCCCCTCATAACATGAGATCACCTACAAAAATGGTAAGTTTCTGAAGAAAAAACATGATCCAATGTCGACAAACAACTTGTCTCCCTTTTAGAAGAAACAAAACCAAGTGCAAGTGCATATATGCTTCCCATTCTAGATAGGAATTTAATGAAGGAAGGATGAATATGGATGATGATGATGTCTCTGAAAGCTACTCATGTGTCTCCTTTGCCACTAAAAATGAAGATGCCACAATAAAATTAGGTACATACCCAATCAATGAAGAAGGTGAAAAACCAGGACAATGCAGAAATTGATGTAGAACAAGATCCAAAAATAGTGATGCAATGATCCTTCCATTGAAGGAATAGATGGAGACTAGATTTCCCTCCCAGAATGAAGTGTCCTCAAAACCACTAAAAGGAGTTTGAAGCAACAAAGTGTCCAAACCACATGTCTCTCACTAGGAAGAAGCAAATCCAATGGTAGATGCTAAGAAAACTTCAGCTCCTGAATGGAATGGAAGGGAAGAAGTCTCATACATGAAATTTATGAAGAGAATCCAAGTGCCTCCAAGATAGTCTCAAGATCCCCAATCAAGGTTGAGACAAAGGGATGTGGAGACTCAAGAAACATCTCCAAAGTAGGATCTGAATAGAGGAGTGATATCCCCTCAAAAATTTCCTCCAAACTTGTAGAAGTAGCCAAGTCAGTGATACCTAAAACAAATCCATCCTATGATGTCAAGTATGGAAAACTGAATGTGTCATAATTGATGATGATGGAAGCCTCAATCAATGAATCTAGACAAGGAATCATTGAATGTGAAGGGATACCAACTGTCTTTGATGGAGAAGAAGGAAAATTTGAAGAAACCTTGTCAACCTCTTCAGAAGATTCAAGGCAATCCAAACAAATAACCTCTTGCACAAAAATATCATCATGGGGTATCTAATCTTAGGAATGACATTCTAAATCATGATCATCAGAGACGGGTGGAGTATCTGAATCTCCATATATCTCCCAAAGCTTAGTCCAAAGGATATGAGGACAATCACAATGATCAATAGAACTTAAAACATCACAACTTGCATTCCAATGATTTCTAAGACTGTGTATCTACTGCAACTCCAAGAAAATTCCTAAATTCCTTCACTTGGATGTGGAGCTATACCATATAGATGTGGCAATAAATCAAGTGATTGGAGATGGTGGATTATCCCATACCGCCATTATTTATACTTTCCCTTATTCAACATAGTCAGAGAAGGAGTATATGCAAGCCCCATAATGTACTATGAAATTTCTCCAAGAAACAAAGACAATGACCTTCAATAGAAAATAGAAACTTCCAAATATGATGTACAACTGAAGTGATGCCACCCAATGCAAAAATCCTTTTCCCAAGCTTCAGGATATCCAAGTTATTGAACAAATGCACCAAATTGAAAAAATATAATGCAAGAGTACCTAGAGCTGAAACTGATTAAAGTGAATGGACTAATGAAAAGATCTCTGAATTACCTTCCTGGTGTCATTGGAATCACCAAAATCTGACAATCTGATGAGAATATATGAACCTTTATGTCCAAACTATGGTTTTGACTTCAATTGACTGTAGATTTTGATGGATGCAAAATTCTACAAAATTGATGTCACCATACAAAGTAGAGAAAATCCTCTTTTCGATGGTATCTCATTTGCTAAATTTTGATACCCTAGGTGAAAGTTATGAAAAAATGAAAAAAAGGCCTAGATGAGGCACTTGGCAGGCTAAATTGGAGCAAAAATTAAGCCCCTCGGACGCTAGCACTTGGTTCCTGATATGAACGACGTGAGAAAAATGGAAAAAACAAAGGCCCTTGGATAGGGTGGCATCAGGGTGGTATAAAGTAGCGACGCAACTGGTGAACGGGGCTCCACCAATGGAGGGAAACACCCAATGATCGGTAGCAAAACTCGGCGGGAACGATGGTCAAGAGCTTCAAACATGTTGGTGACAAACAACTGGCAAGGATCTCATTGGGATGATGGTCGATGAAGGTACTCACTGGTGGGCCAAATAGTGGATTGCGGTGGCAATGATTGATGGGATGGGGCCAACATGATGTACCTTCCTGCCAGGCAAATAAATGCCATGGCTGAAAAAAATATTCTACAGACAAGATTTGAAGAGCTGAGAAAAAGTATTTTGATTTGATTTTTAATATTGCTTAAAATCAATTAAAAATAAAATAAAAATGCTGATAAAAATATATTAAAGTTTGTGGATTTTAAAACAAACCCTTATATTAATATACTGACTGAAGGAATTAACCTATAGAAAATAAAATCCCTTGGATGCCGACTGGGATTTAAATGATGGTCACCCTAAATATTCTTTCTACAAACTATTAAAAGCCCAAAAATAAGAGATAAAGCCTTGATTTTTTTGAAATTAAAATGGCCTGTGATTAAAAAAAAATTCCTTAGAGGACAACTGACTGGGGTGATATTCTACTACAAATTGTATGGATAGTACAATTGATTTTGCAAACCCTAAAATACCTTTGATAGCTCCTAGGTTGATGAATCCAATTTTGATGATTGGACAGACGATCCTAGGGTTTTGAGGCCTTCTAAAGACAATGGCGAGCTCAGATTTGGCTCAATCTACTTCAAAAATCAACTTGGTCCCCGGGTGGAGTCAAGTAGCCTGCAATGAATCTTTGTCACCCAACTTTCTTGATCTTGGGATGAACTCTCAATGGAATGGCTCTGATACCATGTTGAAATAATGGATGTTGAATCATCCAATGAAGTTGTGCACACGTCAAAGGATCTTGCCAAGAAGAAATTCAACCACACAAAAAGTGTTGCAACTAAGGGCATGCAAATGGAGATTGCTATTGATCTAGAATATTATATGATTACAAATGTACAAATGCCATTATTATATAGGCATGGATGAGATACAAGATGTAATATAATGTTTCCATGTGTTATGATCTAACAACATGTGACAACATGTGAACCCTACGTAGGAAATGATGAGAGATTGAGATAAGTTCTAGAAGGACAACTCATCTTCTAGAAGGAATCTTATCTCCTACAAACATGGAAAGGGGAATTACCCCATTATTTATGATTTTCTAATTTATGAAACCTAGGACTAAATTAATGCAAGACCTAAGTTAACTTATGCTAGTGTAATAAATAATTAATTACACTAACAAAATATACTATCCTTTGATTGGTCCTCTCTTGGAGACATTAGACACAATGTTCCCTAAGTGATAGACCTTGCATGAACTTAACAAGACTCCTTTGAACATCTTTTACATTTTACATTTTTGCTTTCATATGGCCACCTTGCATAACTCAGCTTGCATGCCTATGATGCCATCCTATTTTTTCATGAGTTCTAAGCATACGAAGCTTTGCTTGTCTCATGAAACATGGACCGACATTTTCCTTTGTGGTGCCTTATTAAAGTTATCAGGAGGTATAACTTTGATATGGTTGAGCGAGAAGCCCATTCCACAACATGACATTCCCCATAGGCACCAATGTGTTCATGAGTATATACCACCTGAGCATATTTTTCTCACCTTTTGGGCCTTCTCACCTGGTGGACTGCTATGATTTCCATCGCCCCATAGTGAGTATGCATTTTATTTTTTGGAAAAACAACCTAGATCTAATCCTCAACTAGTTGGACAAACGATCAAAGCTTGACATGATTTTTCCTTTCCCCTTCTCTCTCTCATTCTCTTTCACACTTGTGTTCCTTTTTTCTTATGTTTAGTTTTCCATGGGATCTTCATCCTATGGAATTGATTATCCCTCTTGATCATTGTTATTCCATCTTGCTAGCATAAGTGCATTTGGATCCTTCTCGATGTGCATGGCTACTTTAGTGTGACTTTGAAGCAAGTTCATCCTCTCACTAAAGTGGGGGCTAAATGTACCATAGAAAATGGATCTTGGACATTTTCATGGTCATTTAGGTCTTTCTCTCATGATCCTTGGCCTATTTTTCTTTGATTTAATGTTGCAATGTAACTTATGCATTCACATTAGGTCCTTAATATTCAAATTATGATGTCTTGTGAAGGTGTTGTGAGGTGTTGTAACACATTTCTACACTTTTATTGAATCTTCTCATTATAGTTCATCTAAATATTCCCTTTTCATCACTTATCAAGTCATGTTTCAAAGTGTTGTAAAGTATTGTAAGAAGCTCTCATGCTTTTCTAGGCTTGTTATCACTATTTAAATACACATTTCTTATGCTTAATTTGGCCCCTTTATGCACTTATAGGACTTAATTAAGTGTATTTTTGAATGTAAACCCAACAAACAACATTAAATGCAACTTAATTCCTGACTCCCACTTACAAGCCTAGAGTGGGACCCATTCGCCATGGGTGGCAAATGAGTCCCTCTTGGCTCCAAATTCAAATTTCTTTCAGGTTTTTATTCATTAAGACCTTATGTTAGCCAATGATGTATTTTTAGGCAATTAGGGCATAATTATTTATAAATAATTGTTTTCCATCCATTTCAACCGCTAATTCATTCACTACTTAAGTATCAAAGCATCATTCCATCAAGCATCTTGGAGCATCCATTGACATATCTTCAAACTTCTACAACAAGGTTTTGGTGGGTTTAGGAAATTTTCATGTTTTTTATTCATCATTCCTTTCTTACTTCATTTCATTTCTTTATGAAGGGTTTGACTACCAAAGTGGGATTTGACCAAAGAAAATCCCTATAATCTAACCCTTAACCATTTTCCCCCTCTTTACATGTGTGTTTGTAGGTCTTGTAGGGAAATTTCACAAAAAAATAGGTGTTGGAAAGTGGTCAACAAGTTATCAAAGTGTTTCAAGTCAACTAAACCCTAATTCAAGCTTGGAGACAACATACAACCCGTTTTCTGCAGATTTGACTCTATCAACCTAACAAGAAGACAAGTGTAGATTTGGTCCTATAGAATTGACTCTTGAATTTGTAGATTTTTGGAGGAGGATTGAATTTCCATTAGTGGTAAATGAGTCCCACCTGTAGGATGAAAAAGTTGATATTGTTAGAATCTAGTTCCTGATAGTCAGAAAGCAGTTTCAGGGCATTTTATTAGTAGGAGGACTGATTTTCCATCAGTGGTGAATGAGTCCCATTGGTGATCAATAGTGATTTTTTCCAATTTTTAGAACCTTCCAAGATCAACATTCAACTTCCAAGTGCACTCTTTTAAACCTCATTTAATTCTATTTTCATTTATTTATGTTTTTAGTTCATGTTCTGTATATCACAGTATGTTTTCAAACATTGCATATCTTATTAGTTTTACATTCATAATCAGACAATTTCATCACTTAGCTACATTTAGATCATTTCATTTAGTCATAATTACATCATACATTCCTTATTTTGAGTGAACCACCTCAATATTTGTGTTCTATCTCTCCCCTTTTAGGTGAAAAACCCTAAGAGTGCAAGAGAAGCACATAGAACACCCCTAAAATTGATGGTTCAGCTCCTATGGAGTGGAGTTGTTGTTTGTTACAATGTGGTTGTAATGGTGGTAATGGTCTTCATGGCATCTTCACCTAAAGAGGGGATCCTACTCCTTTTGAGGTGGATTATGATTTAGTTATTCATGTTTTGTGGTGTTGTAAGAGGTATTCTTCTTCTTCTTTCCTAGTAGAGTTAGGTTGTGATCGTGTGAATAGTGGGTTTAAAGTCCCCGTTAAAACTTGGTATGTTGTGAGTTATTTTGGTACTTGTAATCTGGATGTTCTTAATCTAATATGTATGCCCTTAATCTAAATGTTCTAAGAAAAGATGGTAGCATTCCCAAGCTAACACAAATATCCAAAGTTGGGAAGATGGAAGTGCAATTCCTAGCTCAAGTGAATAAGGTGAAATGGTGAAAAATGGGTTCATTAAGCGGGGGTTCACCAATAATTTACTAAAAATAGAATGGAAAAAATGGGGTGTAATGAACCTATCTTTCCCTTATTTCATTAGTAAATGAGATCCCCCAATTGTAGGATTGTCTTTCAACCCTAGGTGAGTCAACCTAGTTGGAGATCTTGTAAATTTCATTATGATTGATGATGGGGTAAAATTGAACACTTTTGGGAGATAAAAATTAAATAGTAAATGAACTCAAATATGTAATGTAAGACCCGAATCATGTAGATGAAGGATAACTCTAGCAAAAACAACAAACTTTTAATTCCCCAACTAGATTTAATTCTAAAATTTATCATTAACATTATTAAAATCAAATTTATGACACAAATTCCATAGCTAATTCCATTTAGCAATCTATGTTCATAAATTACCCAATTAAATGGAAAATATAAGCGTATTTATTTCCAAATATCAATAATCACATACAAGTTGAATTAGCATTCAATGCTAATTAGCATTCAACGCTTCTTAGTCAATTCAAATTACAAGGTTCTCTTTCCATTACATCATTTCAATTCTTTTACATCAATTATACAATAGATATATAATTTTGAAATGATTCCTCTATGATAGCTTGCCTCCACTAGTGGACAAGAATGTGATTGAGGTGATTTTTCATCCATCCACAAAGAAATGCTTCCCTAAAATTATTCATTCAATCGAAGAATGCCCAAACCTACACATAATATTTAGCAAGAGATACAGTTTGGAAGGTGGAATGTGTGCATGCCTAACTTCATGCATTTCTATGTACTGTTACAATATGCAAGTTCCATGTTAGGTAAATAAAACAATAAAGAGTGTGTAAATAATAACAGTCTATTCTGTACATATATATAAAATGACTGCAAAGCTTGGCCAAGCTCATGCTACATGAAATGTAACTTTTGTTAGATTTGGAAAAGAAAATTGACACTCTCTAGCTATATATATATATATATCTTCATCCATACTAGACAAAAATTGCTTACAACACCTACCACCATAAAATACCATAATGGATATCACAATGTATTGATTCATTGAACAAAATATCATTTGGTACCACCAACCCCTTTAATAGTGAGTGGTGATTTTTAAATTAAATAAAAGAAAATTGTTCACCACTTGGCCCTTTCACTTAGTGGGGAATTCATCACCAACTAAATGCATGCTTAGGTGGGATTCAAAATATATAGTGAAAATCTTGCTCAAATTATATACATAAATAGTATGTTCCCTTCAGCTAGTTACCTATAGGGCGACTATTTACATGCAAGACGAAATCACAAATTAACACAGGTTGGTCGATTGTCCATACCATGGTGATTTAATATCATGCATGGCATTAAGATCCCATCATGGTTATGGAAAACCTATCCTCCTACATAAGTTCAAGCGATAAAATAAAATCACAGAGCCTTCAAGGTGGCTTGACACACATGGGCTTTACATGGATCGACATGGTCAATTGATAGAGAAAAAAAAACCCAAAATATGGAACATGCTCAATAAGGAAATAAAATATAGAGATGTAAAAAATCATTCTACAAGATGGAAACTTATTTGAAAATGAGAGGAACAAGCTAGATTAGTTCAAAATACCTCTAACATTTTTTCTTGGGTGATTTTTCCTTCCATTGAAAGTGTTATCTTTCCTCCAACTCCATGATTTCCTTCCCTTCTCCCTCTGATTTTTCCTTAATTTTATTTCTTTTTTATTGGATTCTTCTCGATTCTCTGACTCGAATGATCCTTGCTAATTTTGGAGAGTTAGTGGGTCTTAATTTACTGCCTCCATTTTATTAGTTGGCCACCCACTCCTCCATTTCCTCTACCATTGACTGAATCTTTTTGCCATATGAGGTAATTAGCCTCCATCCATTATTAGTGGGAGTTACAAATGTTAATTTCCCATGATCCATTATTATCTTTGAAGGGTGGAATCAAGTTTGAGGAAAAATCATTCACATACATATGTGTATATATATATATTATCATATATATATAATTAAATATACATATGTATACATATTTATTCACATATTTTTCTACACGAAAAATAAGTGTGTCCTTGTAAGATTAAATTCATAGGAAAACATTTTCATAGTTATCTCTTCAGATTGTATTTCAATTTCATCCAAAGGCACAAGCAAATGCAATTACTTTTCATACAATATGGTTTGAGTTTCTTATTCCATTTTATTGAATATTAATTTTGAAATGAACAAGATAAGACAAGAATGCACTAATTTGTTCTTTCCACTAATTATCATTCTCACACCAAGTATGAATGTGATTTTTCAAGCTTTCAAACATATGCATATGTCATATTCTACTGTGGTGTGTGATATTCTAGATTCCATTCTTACTTACCATGGTCATTTGACTAAGCATGCCTGCCTCAATCAAGTTCTCGACCTTCAACCTATTCCTACACACACATTCTTACACTTTTACACCTATTAGTAACCTTTAACCAATAATCTCATGAAGAAATATCTTAAATTAGAAAATTGCATAATATTCATTTTCAATTTCGTCAATTGCGCCTTATCAATTTTCATAAATAAAATGAGAAATTCTATTTTCCAAATATTTCAATTTTCCTCAATTTTGAAAATGTAAAAATGAAATCAAGATATGACATCCTTCCCCACTAGAAAGATACATCATCTCAATTTCTAATCAAAAAAATTTATTTCATATATTTATTAATCATATTGTTTTCAAGCCAAAACATCATAGCAGACCAAATCAAAAATATTAGTCAACAATATAAAGATAATCATTAATATTCTATCTAAGAAAGAAAATGAGGGAAGGAGCATTCTATCTCCTCCACATCTTCCCAAGTAGCATTGTTCTCATCATACTAGTCCCATTGGACCTTATACTAAGCAATGTTCCTATTTTGAAACTTGATGTTGCATCAATCTATAATTCTATTAGGCTCCACTTGCACCACTCCTAGATACTCCACCTGTAAAGAATTCAAATCAAGTATATGAGATGCATCTGGGTGGTATGGTTTTATCAAATAAACATGAAACACATCATGGAGTTGAGCTATAGAAGGGGGTAGAGCAAGTCTATATGCAACCAGGTTGATTACTTCCAACACATCAAATGGGCCCACATATCTTAGAGTCATCTTGGATGAATTCCTGAAGGTAAGAGAGCTCTTATCCAGATTGACTCTTAGAAAGACCTTGTCCCCAGATGAAAATTGTCTAAAGGTTCTTTTTTTGTTGGCATAGTTCTTTTTCCTATATGTTACCTCCTTTAGTCTACTCTTGATAAGCCTCATCTGCTCTTCCATTTTTATCATTTCTTGATCCACTATGATCTTGTCTTTCAATTTGTCCCAACTGATAGGAGTGAGACACTTTTTCCCATATAAAGCCTTGAAAGGTGTCATACCTAAGGATGCATGATGGGAGTTGTTATATATAAATTCTACCAGTGGTAGATACTCTTCCCATTTATACTGTTAATCAATACAATACATTTGAAGGAGCTTTCTACAACCTGATTCACTCTCTCGGTTTGACCATCGGTTTAGGATGATAGGGATTAAGGTGTCTCAACCTTAAAGTCCTAGCATTGATTTAATTATTGTAATTTAATATATTTATTTTTATTATTTAATTACCTATGGTGTCATGTCACTAATTGGGACCCAGTGGCTACGTGGCATCCCTGTTGGAGGTGACTGGATGACACATCATCATCCGAAGTGGACATAGGCATCCCACTTTGGAATATAAGATATATGACATATTCTATGGCATTTCATAAGGCATCTTGGAATGCATGGGTGAAAATTAGCACCCAAGTTGGGCTATGACAAGATGTAAGAGAATTGGTTGGTTCTAGTTAGTTATGATAGATTCTATTTGTAATGCCCCGTCATAATAACCTAAGGAATATTGCAATTGTGTATAAAAGTGTAATAATTATTTTTTTTAAAGTATAATTATTAAGTTAATTAGTTTCATATATTCATTAAGCTATGCGACGTTACACTACTTTAAGTTTCCATAGATGACTTTAGTATTTCGCATTGAATATATTAAATAATAACATAAACATTAAATATAAACATTGCATTTCATTTGGAATTTCCATTCAAGATATCATATAGCATTAACATGTTTCATACATTGCATTTGATAAATTATACGATACTCATCCATCTGATGAGGTAGTTCAATAATAATTAGATTTACAATTTCACCTCATATACAATTGAGGGAAGTTTTACAATACAAATCTTACAATAATGCAATAAAGAAATTACTTTTGTTTCCAAGTACGTGCTTTCCATCATGAAGCTCTCGATGCCAAGATAAAAACTGGGCACCCAACGGAGTAAGGTCCACTTTCCACCCAACCATGTGGTACCCGTAGGTCCACCCCCCATGCTAGGAGATAGTAATATGGTTACCTAGACATAATCTACTAACCCTAGACACAAGTACATAACAATCTAATGGTTACATTGCTTCCAGGTTCTTTAACAATTGAATGTACTACATACACAAGGTAGACTGTTACTTTAGGTGGAGTGTCATCACAATATTACAAAGGTTACCCTGGTGTTTCTTCCTAGGTTCCGGCCCCCAACATGGGTTACCCTGGTAACCTCTTACGAAACCCGGCCCCTATTGCATACTATTGTGGAATCGAATGTCTCTTGAAGAAACAAGACATCGATTTGCCATTCCAGGCCTTCTCATCTTATACTCAAGACCGAAGTAGCTCAAGAGTCATAAGCGATGCATAATCATCTTGTTAAGGATTTTAAATCTAACTATTGTGCATTTAGTTATCACTAACTTACTAACTCTTTGTAAGTTACCCTGACATCACTTTGTGTGTCGGCCCTTACAAAAATCCACTCCCCTAAACATAACAAGGATTTCTAAGTTTTCCTGACTAGGGTTTACATAGTGCATAAAGTTTATCACATATTAACAAATGACCCACAACAGTATCAAAACACCAAATTTAACACATGCACAACCCAAGTTATCTCAAGAAATACATTTGAACAATAATACACCCTTTCTACACAACTCATTCTAGAAGACTTATACAACTACAACTTTCCCAATTTGCCCAAAAGAACATAATAAAAGCAAATTAAGAAAAGTAAATTGTAACAAAATAAGTATCTACTATTCGGATATACTAAATCCATTCAGACAATAATTTGAAGTATAAAATCAATCTTCAAAGGTAAAATTTAACTTCTTTTCATTTGAACAACAACTCTACAATATGCCCAATTTCATAATCTATTACTAAATAAATTCCATCTAAACTCTAAAAAACATCAGGTTAATTTAAATACCAATAACATTGTAGTAATAAAATAATTATTAAATGTCTATATTTAAACATTTAATAAACTACTATTAAATATCCTAATTATAAATCCAATTTATAAGTTTCTAAAAACTTTTAAAAATAAAATTTAATATAGTTAAATATATTCATGTTCCAATTAAAATATATATATATATATATATATATATAACCATATACATATATATATAAATACAATTATAATTTATATATATAAAAGAAACTTTAAAACAAAATTCATAATTCAATATTCATATAACTTTTAAGAAAAGAAATCGTACTCAATTTTAAAAATAAATAAAAAAAGTTTAAAGATTGCAGCCACCGTGGCTCCCAGGGTTTGGGAGAGGGCGCGACCCATGGCAGGGCTACGCCCAGCAGCCATGGTGGCTGCTGTGCGTAGCCTTGGCAGCTACGCCCGCCATGGTAAGAAATGGGGAGGGTTTCGACCCTCCCCAACACAATTATAATTTGGTTTAAAAACCTTCAATCATTCGCTGAACGGCGAATTTTATAGAACGCATTTTTTTTTTAATTTTAATATTGCATAATAAAATCTACGGAACAACCTCCGCCATACGGATTTCGGTCCAAATTTTTAAATAAAATTCGCCTGTACGGCGATTCACAATATTTGTTAAAATAAATAAAATTTCAATCCGTCTGTATAAAGATTTTTCTATAATCTTGTACAGGTAAAAGGGTTTTCACATTCCAATTTATATATGAAATGGAATATATGTATAAATATATATATATATATATTTACACAAATAAACCAGGGTTTTTACATAGACAATTTTTAGACGGGGTTTTAAAAGGGAAATAGGGAAAACTGTATATTTCCGTTCAAAAACTAATTTTCCAGTAAATTAATTTCTCTTTCAACATATATTTCCCTCACAAAACATTAAATACTTCATACAGATAAGATTCTACAAAAGCTTTCTAAAATCATCAAATTTTCACACGTCAAACCATAATTTTCTTTTTACAGACAATTTTTTTTTTTAAATACAACAAATTGAAATCCACAAGAAAAATACCTTTGTTCCCTTGCTTCTGAAAACTGACTGGTGTTGAGAGCCTCTATTACCTCTATTGCCTGTGGCTTCCAAATTATTCCCGAGAACCAAAACCCAGATAGCAACCAATAATTTCCTCAAATTTGCAATAATATACCAAAAAGCACATACAGAGATTTTTTTTTTTATAGTGCACAAAATATTTTTCCCGTGAATGATATGATATCCTCTGTGATTTCCCAGATCCAATATTACCTCCATAAAAAAAATTCCTCAACAATAATTAATTAATGCACTGGCACACATGTCGAGAAGTGGTTGCAAAATATCTTCTCCACCACTTCTCAGCAATCTTGCCTATTTCAAATTGCATGCCTTTTAATTAATTTATTTAAATTTAAAAATCAAATTTCAATTTGCATGCATTTATTTTATTTAATTTTCTAATTTTCAAATACAAATTTAATTTATAAATCAAATGCCATTTCCACAATTTAATTTAATTTAATTAATTAATTAATTTAATTAAATAAATTCAATCTTTTAAGATCAAACCATTTAACCAAATAAGCTAAATAATTAATTAAATAACATGCAACTAATTTCTTTAACATTTAAAATTAATTAAATATCAATAAATTAAAACATAATAAACTAACATTAAAAGTAACCAAATTTACCTTTCAAACAATTTATCTAGACAGAAAATACAAGACAACCTATGACTCAGAACTAACACAGATAAAGTATAGTGACCGGGTTATAGACTAGACTAGGGTGAACCAAACTACTATCTCCCAATCAACGTATCCATTGAGTCTTGACACGCTCAGACCTGAGTACCCAGGTGGAGTCCTTGTCATGTACCTGCAATCCTGCAACCAAGCAATAACATGCATATATATATAATCCATTAAACAGGCACACCGTGCGGAGAAAATCATGGATATCACAGAGCACTCGCAAGCGAGTGATGCGATTCCATTCTCCACACCAATACATGTCACATTAGACTGACAAAATGAAATAACTGTTAGTCCATCATAAACATATGCATAGCAATAATCAACTGAAAATAAACATCTTCACTATATCAAAACATGTTTGAAATCAGTAAACACCATACAATGTATCATCATGTCATAGAGCAAATCCACTATCGCTCAAAACCAGCGATCAAATATCCAAACAAAATATCATAGTCTAATAGTGTAAAAAAACAACAGCAGAAAACATAAGCATAAAGGGAGGGGTACTACATCCTCCCCCCTAGGATCAGGCTTACTCCTGGAAGCCTGCTAGTAGCAAACAAATAACACATACACATCTAAAATAAATCCTTCCAAGAAATGAAAGTCTAGCCACTAAGATCCCTCTGGATGAATACTCAGTCAACATCTTGACCCCTAAGGATCAATTCCCGATGTAGAAGGACGTGCACGGTTCCAAAAGAATGATGTCGGACCTCCTTTAGGAACCTCTCCAACTGCACCTTGGTGCTCATCCCGGTGGTTACCCACCACGATAAATACCCTATGTGACCTGCCTGCATCTCCCACCGTAGGCTCTAAAACTGTAGGTCGAGGCCCAAAACTAGAAGAACCTCTCATCGAACACTGCCTAGAAATGTGTCCCTGCTATCCACATGAGTAACAACCTATGCCTCTACCGAATCCTCTGCCACCCGAAGGTGCATTGGATAGCTGGAAACTACCTCTACTGATAGTAGACTGCACACTCTGAGGGCTATTACCTTGCTATGGTTGTGGGTTAATATTCTTTTGAGGTGTTCATTTTTGTTGTTGCTGCCCACCCTTTGTGGGTGTCTGTTAGTTCCTAGAGGAACTACCTGTCTGTGCCTGTCCACCCCGTGGACTAAAACCTGTTGTAGGAGCACTACCAATCTACACTCTTGTGTGACCACCTAAAGCCATAACAAGGTTCTCCTCTACTATGCGAGCCTTCTCTACTGCAACTTCCATAGTCTTTGGCTCAAAGACTCCGACACCACCACTAATTTGGGTGTTTAAACACCTGATGAAGTGTTGTACTAGCATAGGCTTATCATCACCAATACTAGCATACTGCTTGAGTTCATAGAACCTACGTTCATATTGCTCAACAGAAAGAGCTAACTGACGTAGCTCATGAAACTCATCAGCCCTACGCTGCCTCCAGTGTTCCGATAGGAACCGTGCTCTAAACCTCTTGAGAAACATCTCCCAAGACACATAACCAATATCTACGTGGAGCTTCTGCTCCTACAGACACCACCAAGTAGAGGTGAATCCTCTCAAATGCATAATAGCGCATCTGGCATGGGTATTGCTACCGTAAGGGTGCATGGCAAAGCATCTACCCAAATCTAGTAGCTAGGTCTCTGCCTCTAAGCCACCTCCTGTACCATCAAAGGTAGAAGGGTGTGCCCTCAGTAAATCCCTCATGTGTCCTACAGTAATTGCATCCTAATGTGTTGTGTTATCTACTCTCTTAGGGGATCTATCTCTCTTTCTAACAACCTCCTACTCATCTTCCTACCTAGGTCCAAGATGAGCTAGGACCTCCTCTAATAAATGACATATTTGAGAACCCTCTACTCCTGACTACTCACAATTTGGTCCCTCACTCCTCTGATCCAACGGTTCTACCTGATCACTGTGATGAGGGCTCAAAGGGGGAGTAACCTGAGGGATTGGCCCTCGGCCTCCACCTTGACCTCTACCATGACGTCTTCCTCCTCGCCTAGGCATGTTCCTACACATAACAATAACGAGTCCTAGATACTATTCAACCAAGGCTAACAGTTTCTGACACTATGTACTAGGTCAACCTAATGGGCTCGCGATTACCCAGAGCGTCCAATGTTTGTAACCTTGGCTCTGATACCAATCTCTAATGCCCCATCATAATAACCTAAGGAATGTTGCAATTGTGTATAAAAGTGTAATAATTTTTTTTTTTAAAAGTATAATTATTAAGTTAATTAGTTGCATATATTCATTAAGCTATGCAACGTTACACTACTTTAAGTTTCCATAGATGAATTTAGTATTTCACATTGCATATATTAAATAATAACATAAACATTAAAGATAAACATTGCATTTCATTTGGAATTTCCATTCAAGATATCATATAGCATTAAAATGTTTCATACATTGCATTTGATAAATTATACAATACTCATCCATCTGATGAGGTAGTTCAATAATAATTACATTTACAATGTTCACCTCATATACAATTGAGGGAAGTTTTACAATACAAATCTTACAATAATGCAATAAAGAAAGTACTTCTATTTCCAAGTACGAGCTTTCCATCATGAAGCTCTCGATGCCAAGATCAAAACTGGGGACCCAACGGAGTAAGGTGCACGTTCCACCCAACCATGTGGTACCCGTAGGTCCAACCCCCGTGCTAGGAGATAGTAATATGGTTACCTAGACATAATCTACTAACCCTAGACACAAGTACATAAAAATCTAATGGTTACATTGCTTCTAGATTCTTTAACAATTGAATGTAAAACATACACAAAGTAGACTGTTACTTTAGGTGGAGTGTCATCACAATATTGTAAAGGTTACCCTGATGTTTGTTCCTAGGTTCCGGCCCCCAACATGGGTTACCCTGGTAACTTCTTACAAAACCTGGCCCCTATTGCATACTATTGTGGAATCGAATGTCTCTTGAAGAAACATGACATCGATTTGCCATTCAAGGCCTTCTCATATTATACTCAAGACTGAAGTAGCTCAAGAGTCATAAGCGAGGCATAATCATCTTGTTAAGGATTTTAAATCTAACTATTGTGTCATTTAGTTATCACTAACTTACTAACTCTTTGTAAGTTACCTTGACACCACTTTGTGTGTCGGCCCTTACAAAAAGCCACTCCCCTAAACATAACAAGGATTTCCAAGTTTTCCTGACTAGGGTTTACATAGTGCATAAAGTTTATCACATATTAACAAATGACCCACAACAGTATCAAAACACCATATTTAACACATGCACAACCCAAGTTATCTCAAGAAATATATTTGAACAATAATACACCCTTTCTACACAACTCATTCTGGAAGACTTATACAACTACAACTTTCCCAATTTGCCCAAAAGAACACAATAAAAGAAAATTAAGAAAAGTAAATTGTAACAAAATAAGTATCTACTATTCGGATATACTAAATCCATTCAGACAATAATTCAAAGTATAAAATTAATCTTCTAAGGTAAAATTTAACTTCTTTTCATTTTAACAACAACTCCACAATATGCCCAATTTCATAATCTATTACTAAATAAATTCCATCTAAACTCTAAAAAACATCAGGTTAATTTAAATACCAATAACTTTGTAGTAATAAAATAATTATTAAATGTCTATATTTAAACATTTAATAAACTACTATTAAATATCCTAATTATAAATCCAATTTATAAGTTTCTAAAAACTTTTAAAAATAAAATTTAATATAGTTAAATATATTCATGTTCCAATTAAAAAATATATATATATAACCATATACATATATATATATATATAAATACAATTATAATTTATATATATAAAAGAAACTTTAAAACAAAATTCATATTTCAATATTCATATAACTTTTAAGAAAAGAAATCGCATTGAATTTTTTAAAAAAATAAACAAAGTTTAAAGATTGTAGCCGCCGTGGCTCCTAGGGTTTGGGAGAAGGTGCGGCCCATGCCAGGGCTGTGCCCAGCAGCCATGGTGGCTGCTGTGTGCAGCCTTGGCAGCTGGCCTGGCTTGGTAAGAAATGGGGAGGGTTTCGGCCCTCCCCAACACTATTATAATTTGGTTTAATCATTCGCCGAATGGAGAATTTTATAGAATGCATTTTTTTTTTAATTTTAATATTGCATAATAAAATCCACGGAACAACCTCCGCCATACGGATTTTGGTCTGGATTTTTAAATAAAATTCGCCTATACGGCGATTCACAATATTTATTAAAATAAATAAAATTTCAATCCGTCTATATAAAGATTTTTCTATAATCTTGTACAGATAAAAGGGTTTTCATATTCCAATTTATATATGAAATGGAATATATGTATAAATATATATATATATATATTTATTTATACAAATAAACCAGGGTTTTTACACAGACAATTTTTAGATGGGGTTTTAAAAGGGAAATAGGGAAAACTGTATATATCCATTCAAAAACTAATTTTCCAATAAATTAAATTCTCTTTCAACATATATGTCCCTCACAAAACATTAAATACTTCCTACAAATAAGATTCTACAAAAGCTTTCTAAAATCATCAAATTTTCACACGGCAAAGCATAATTTTCTTTTCACAGACAATTTTTTTTTAAAATACAACAAATTGAAATCCACAAGAAAAATACCTGTGTTCCCTTGCTTCTGAAAATTGACTGGTGTTGAGAGCCTCTGTTGCCTCTGTTGCCTGTGGCTTCCAAATTCTTCCCGAGAACCAAAACCTAGATAGCAACCAAGAATTTCCTCAAATTTGCAATAATATACCAGAAAGCACATATAGAGATTTTTTTTTTTTACAGTGCACAAAATATTTTTTCACGTGAATGATATGATATCCTCTGTGATTTCCCAGATCCAATATTACCTCTATAAACAAATTTCCTCAACAATAATCAATTAATGCACTAGCACACATGTCTAGAAGTGGTTGCAAAATATCTTCTCCACCACTTCTCGGCAATCTTGCCTATTTCAAATTGCATGCCTTTTAATTAATTTATTTAAATTTAAAAATTAAATTTCAATTTGCATGCATTTATTTTATTTAATTTTCTAATTTTCAAATACAAATTTAATTTACAAATCAAATGCCATTTCCACAATTTAATTTAATTTAATTAATTAATTTATTGAATTAAATAAATTCAATCTTTTAAGATCAAACCATTTAACCAAATAAGCTAAATAATTAATTAATAACATGCAACTAATATCTTCAACATTTAAAATTAATTAAACATCAATAAATTAGAACATAATAAACTAACATTAAAATTAACCAAATTTACCTTTCAAACAATTTATCCAGATAGAAAATACAAGACAACCTATGACTTAGAACTAACACAGATAAAGTATAGTGACCGAGTTATATACTAGACTAGGGTGAACCAAACTACTATCTCCCAATCAATGTATCCGTTGAGTCTTGACACGCTCAGACCTGAGTACCCAGGTGGAGTCGTTGTCATGTACCTGCAATCTTGCAACCAAGCAATAACATGCATATATATATAATCCATTGAACAGGCACACCGTGCGGAGAAAATCACGGATATCACAAAGCATTCGCAAGCGAGTGATGCAATTCCATTCTCCACACCAATACACGTCACATCAGACTGACGAAATGAAATTACTGTTAGTCCATCATAAACATATGCATAGCAATAATCAACTAAAAATAAACATCTTCACTATATCAAAACATGTTTGAAATCAGTAAACACCATACAATGTATCATCATGTCACAGAGAAAATCCACTATTGCTCAAAACCATCGATCAAATATCCAAACAAAATATCATAGTCTAATAGTGTAAAAACACAACAGCAGAAAACATAAGCATAAACGGAGGGGTACTACATCCTCCCCCCTAGGATCAGGCTTACTCCTGGAAGCCTGCTAGTAGCAAAAAAATAACACATACACATCTAAAATAAATCCTTCCAAGAAATGAAAGTCTAGCCACTAAGATCCCTTTGGATCAATACTCAGTCAACGTCTTGACCCCTGAGGATCAACTCCCGATGTAGAAGGAAGTGCACGGTTTCGAAAGAATGATGTCAGTCCTCCATCAGGAACCTCTCCAACTACACCTTGGTGCTCATCCTGGTGGTTACCCACCATGGTAAATACCCTATGTGACCTGCCTGCATCTCCCACTGTAGGCTCTGAAACTATAGGTCGAGGCCCAAAACCAAGAGAACGTCTCATCGGACACTGCCTAGAAATGTGTCCCTGCTATCCACATGAGTAACAACCTGTGCATCCTCTGCCACCCGAAGGTGCATTGGATTGTTGGAAACTACCTCTACTGATAGTAGACTGCACACTCTGAGGGCTATTACCTTGCTATGGTTGTGGGTTAATATTCTTTTGAGGTGTTCATTGTTGTTGTTGCTGCCCACCCTTTGTGGGTGTCTGTTGGTTCCTAGAGGAACTAACTGTCTGTGCCTGTCCACCCCGTGGACTAAAACCTGTTGTAGGAGCACTACCAATCTGCACTCCTGTGTGACCACCTAAAGCCATAACAAGGTTCTCCTCTACTATGCGAGCCTTCTCCACCGCAACTTCCATAGTCTTTGGCTCAAAGACTCTGACACCACCACTAATGCGGGCGTTTAAACCCCTGATGAAGTGTTGTACTAGCATAGGCTTATCATCACCAATACTAGCATACTGCTTGAGTTTATAGAACCTACATTCATATTGCTCAACAGAAAGAGCTAACTGACGTAGATCATGAAACTCGTCAGCCCTACGCTGCCTCCAGTGTTCCGATAGGAACCGTGCTCTAAACCTCTTGAGAAACATCTCCCAAGACACATAACCAATATCTAAGTGGAGCTTCTGCTCCTCCAGGCACCACCAAGTAGAGGTGAATCCTCTCAAATGCATAATAGTGCATCCGGCACGGGTATTGCTACCGTAAGGGTGCATGGCAAAGCATCTACCCAAATCTAGTAGCTAGGTCTCTGCCTCTAAGCCACCTCCTGTACCATCAAAGGTAGAAGGGCGTGCCCTCAACAAATCCCTCATGTGTCCTGTAGTAATTGCATCTTGATGTGTTGTGTTATCTACTCTCTTAGGGGATCTATCTCTCTTTCTAACAACCTCCTACTCATCTTCCTACCTAGGTCCAAGATGAGCTAGGACCTCCTCTAATAAATGACATATCTAAGAACCCTCTACTCCTGACTACTCACAATTTTGTCCCTCACTCCTCTGATCCAACTGTTCTGCCTGATCACTGTGATGAGGGCTCAAAGGGGGAGTAACCTGAGGGATTGGCCCTCGGCCTCCACCTCGACCTCTACCATGACCTCTTCCTCCTCACCTAGGCATGTTCCTACACATAACAATAATGAGTCTTAGATACTATTCAACCAAGGCTAACAGTTTGCGACACTACGTACTAGGTCAACCTAATGGGCTCGCGATTACCCAGAGCGTCCAATGTTTGTAACCTTGGCTCTGATACCAATCCCTAATGCCCCGTCATAATAACCTAAGGAATGTTGCAATTGTGTATAAAAGTGTAATAATTTTTATTTTTTAAAGTATAATTATTAAGTTAATTAGTTGCATATATTCATTAAGCTATGCAACGTTACACTACTTTAAGTTTCCATAGATGACTTTAGTATTTCACATTGAATATATTAAATAATAACATAAACATTAAAGATAAACATTGCATTTCATTTGGAATTTCCATTCAAGATATCATATAGCATTAACATGTTTCATACATTGCATTTGATAAATTATATAATACTCATCCATCTGATGAGGTAGTTCAATAATAATTACATTTACAATGTTCACCTCATATACAATTGAGGGAAGTTTTACAATACAAATCTTACAATAATGCAATAAAGAAAGTACTTCTGTTTCCAAGTACGAGATTTCCATCATGAAGCTCTCGATGCCAAGATCAAAACTGGGGACCCAACGGAGTAAGGTGCACGTTCCACCCAACCATGTGGTACCCGTAGGTCCAACCCCCGTGCTAGGAGATAGTAATATGGTTACCTAGACATAATCTACTAACCCTAGACACAAGTACATAAAAATCTAATGGTTACATTGCTTCCAAATTCTTTAACAATTGAATGTACTACATACACAAAGTAGACTATTACTTTAGGTGGAGTGTCATCACAATATTGCAAAGGTTACCTTGGTGTTTCTTCCGAGGTTCCAGCCCCCAACATGGGTTACCCTGGTAACCTCTTACAAAACCCGGCCCCTATTGCATACTATTGTGGAATCAAATGTCTCTTGAAGAAACAAGACATCGATTTTCCATTCCAGGCCTTCTCATATTATACTCAAGACTGAAATAGCTCAAGAGTCATAAGCAAGGCATAATCATCTTGTTAAGGATTTTAAATCTAACTATTGTGTCATTTAGTTATCACTAACTTACTAACTCTTTGTAAGTTACCTTGACACCACTTTGTGTGTCGGCCCTTACAAAAAGCTACTCCCCTAAACATAACAAGGATTTCCAAGTTTTCCTGACTAGGGTTTACATAGTGCATAAAGTTTATCACATATTAACAAATGACCCATAACAGTATCAAAACACCATATTTAACACATGCACAACCCAAGTTATCTCAAGAAATATATTTGAACAATAATACACCCTTTCTACACAACTCATTCTGGAAGACTTATACAACTACAACTTTCCCAATTTGCCCAAAAGAACACAATAAAAGAAAATTAAGAAAAGTAAATTGTAACAAAATAAGTATCTACTATTCGGATATACTAAGTCCATTCAGACAATAATTCGAAGTATAAAATTAATCTTCTAAGGTAAAATTTAACTTCTTTTCATTTTAACAACTCCACAATATGCCCAATTTCATAATCTATTACTAAATAAATTCCATCCAAACTCTAAAAAACATCAGGTTAATTTAAATACCAATAACTTTGTAGTAATAAAATAATTATTAAATGTCTATATTTAAACATTTAATAAACTACTATTAAATATCCTAATTATAAATCCAATTTATAAGTTTCTAAAAACTTTTAAAAATAAAATTTAAAATAGTTAAATATATTCATGTTCCAATTAAAAAATATATATATAACCATATACATATATATATATATATATATATATTTTTATATATATATAATTATAATTTATATATATAAAAGAAACTTTAAAACAAAATTCGGATTTCAATATTCATATAAGTTTTAAGAAAAGAAATCGCACTGAATTTTTATAAAAATAAACAAAGTTTAAAGATTGCAGCCGCCACGGCTCCTAGGGTTTGGGAGAGGGCGCGACCCATGCCAGGGCTGCGCCCAACAGCCATGGTGGCTGTTGCGCCCAGCCTTGGCAGTTGCGCCCGCCTTGGCAGCTGCGCCCGCCTTGGTAAGAAATGGGGAGGGTTTCGGCCCTCCCCAACACTGTTATAATTTGGTTTAATCATTCGCCGAACGGAGAATTTTATAGAACGTGTTTTTTTTTAATTTTAATATTGCATAATAAAATCCATGGAAGAACCTCCGCCATACAGATTTCGGTTTGGATTTTTAAATAAAATTCACCTGTACGACAATTCACAATATTTATTAAAATAAATAAAATTTCAATCCATCTGTATAAAGATTTTTCTATAATCTTGTACAGATAAAAGGGTTTTCACATTGCAATTTATATATGAAATGGAATATATGTATAAATATATATATATTTATACAAATAAACTAGGGTTTTTACACAGACAATTTTTAGACGGGGTTTTAAAAGGGAAATAGGGAAAACTTTATATTTCCATTCAAAAACTAATTTTCCAGTAAATTAATTTCTCTTTCAACATATATGTCCCTCACAAAACTTTAAATACTTCCTACAGATAAGATTCTACAAAAGCTTTCTAAAATCATCAAATTTTCACACGGCAAAGCATAATTTTCTTTTTACAGACAATTTTTTTTTTAAATACAACAAATTGAAATCCACAAGAAAAATACCTGTGTTCCCTTTCTTCTGAAAATTGACTGGTGTTGAGAGCCTCTGTTGCCTCTGTTGCCTGTGGCTTCCAAATTCTTCCCGAGAACCAAAACCTAGATAGCAACCAAGAATTTCCTCAAATTTGCAATAATATACTAAAAAGCACATATAGAGATTTTTTTTTTTTACAGTGCACAAAATATTTTTCCCGTGAATGATATGATATCCTCTATGATTTCCCAGATCCAATATTACCTCCATAAACAAATTTCCTCAACAATAATCAATTAATGCACTGGCACACATGTGTAGAAGTGGTTGCAAAATATCTTCTCCACCACTTCTCGGCAATCTTGCCTATTTCAAATTGCATGCCTTTTAATTAATTTATTTAAATTTAAAAATCAAATTTCAATTTGCATGTATTTATTTTATTTAATTTTCTAATTTTCAAATACAAATTTAATTTACAAATCAAATGCCATTTCCACAAATTAATTTAATTTAATTAATTAATTAATTTAATTAATTTATTTAATTAAATAAATTCAATCTTTTAAGATCAGACCATTTAACCAAATAAGCTAAATAATTAATTAAATAACATGCAACTAATTTCTTCAACATTTAAAAATTAATTAAACATCAATAAATTAAAACATAATAAACTAACATTAAAATTAACCAAATTTACCTTTCAAACAATTTAACCAGAGAGAAAATACAAGACAACCTATGACTCAGAACTAACACAGACAAAGTACAGTGACCGGGTTATAGACTAGACTAGGGTGAACCAAACTACTATCTCCCAATCAACGTATCTGTTGAGTCTTGACATGCTCAGACCTGAGTACCCAGGTGGAGTCGGTGTCATGTACCTGCAATCCTGCAACCAAGCAATAACATGCATATATATATAATCCATTGAACATGCACACCATGCGGAGAAAATCACGGATATCACAGGGCACTCGCAAGCAAGTGATGTGATTCTATTCTCCACACCAATACACGTCACATCAGACTGACAAAATGAAATAACTATTAGTCCATCATAAACATATGCATAGCAATAATCAACTAAAAATAAAAATCTTCACTATATCAAAATATGTCTAAAATCAGTAAACACCATACAATGTATCATCATGTCACAGAGTAAATCCACTATTGCTCAAAACCAGCGATCAAATATTTAAACAAAATATCATAGTCTAACAGTGTAAAAACACAACAGCAGAAAACATAAGCATAAACAAAGGGGTACTACACTATTAAAGCTATAAGTGTTGTCAGCTATGACAAACTCTATGATAGTTTTAAAATGTGTAAGCCATCTGTAATAGCCTTTTTTTAGTATATTCTAGGCATCCAATCTTGGAATAAGACTATATGCATGTTTGACAAGTGTAAGGGGTGTAAGGGGATATTGAACATGTGTCCAAATGCATGAGGCATTGAATATTGTGTCTTTTGGATTTGGATGCCCCTCACCTTCTAGATGCTTCTTGAAACTTGTATCACTCTATTTATTGAGTGCCTTTAGTTGTAGAATACATAGTTTGTTTGCAGGTAACAAAGTGTTACCAATATCACTCTAGAATAGGTGTTTGTGTAGAAGTACTTTTTGAAGAAGCTTGTATTTGGTGGTATCTTGTATTCATTATTTGAAATAATAAATATAGTACTGTGCTTTTGGAGGGTGGAGTGTTTTACCCGCAAGGGTTTTCCCCACGTATATTTGGTGTCACTATTTTATGCTTTCTTGCTGTTGTACTTCCATTATTCTATGTATGTGATTCTCTTATTGTAACAATAAAAGGTGTTAAAAGAAATTTTTGTAACTCCCCCCTGAATAGATTAGTGTAGGAAGCTATTTCCACTCACCTAGCTTCCTATCAATTGGTATCAGAGCCTAGCCAGCCTTGGTTAATTTGTTGGGTAGAAGGGTTTTTTGAGCTAATCTCAGTTTCAATGAGAGTTTCACATAAAGTGTGTATTTCATAACCTTATTGCAGGAAAGAGATGGAAGACACATTTGGGAGGATTGGATAGAAAAATTTAACAGTGCTAATTTGAGTTGTGGAAACTCAAAAATGGAAGACATGTAAGTAGACCAAGACTTATGGCTTGCAATTTCTAGAAGCAAACCATTGGGCATGAAACAAGAAGATTGAGATCTCATGGATAGGAAAGCCAAGGGTCTTATTAGACTTTGTTTGGCTGATTCCATTCTCTTGAATGTCCATGAAGAGAACTTCTGCTTCTCTGTGGAAGAAGCTTGGTGATGTCTATCAAGATAAATCCCTAGTAAAAAAGCTTTTCCTAAGAAAGAAGATGCATTTTTTGAAAATGGAAGATGGAGGATCCGTTGCAGATCACCTGAACTATTTTAACATGTTGGTTGCACAACTAGGTTCTGTTGGAGACAAAATAGATGAACAAGACCATGGCATGCTCCTTTTGTGTTTGTTTCTAAACTCTTGGGTCACCTGGTAATTGGAAGCACTACTTCCACCTTCAACATGGATGAGGTTGTTGCCTCATTACTATCTAAGGAGATGCAAAGGAAGTCATATAAGATGGCCAAGGAGACCCTTGTACTCCATGGTAGACCAAAAGAGAGAAACAAAAAGAAAGACAAGAAATCTAAGTCAAAGTCTCCTGGTAAGAAGTCCAAGGCAAAATGTTGGAATTATAGTGAAACTGGTCACATTCGGAAAGATTGCAAGGAGAAGAAGAAGAAAAACAAGTCTTTCCCTGATTATGAATATCCAAAATCATCCCAAGATGATGGAGAAGCATTTATTGTAGCCTTGGAAACCCATGCATTAGATGATGTGTGGTTGATATATTGGGGTGCATCTTTTCACATTAATTCTCACATATATTGGTTCTCAAAGTATGAGGAGTTCGATGGTGGAGAGGTGTACATAGGTGATGAATCTCACCAAAAGATTGCTGGCCATGGAAGAGTCAAAATCATATTTCCTGATGGAAGAGTGAAGTGGATTAATGGTGTCTTGCATATTCCAGGTTTGACATGAAACCTACTTTCTATAAGTAAACTGAATGATTGAGGAGAATTGTTTTCTCTGATAAAGTATGCAAGATGACTAGAGGAGCTATGGTGTTAGCTAAGGGGGTTTGTATTGGGACTCTATTTCATGGTAAAAGCATAAAGTTGTGTCACACTTTATAAAGGAAATGACCAACACTAATCCAACTTTTAAACCTTAATTACTATAAAGTGGCATATATGTTTTGAATTTTGAAATGATGTAAACTACTGAAATATGTATTTATTAGTATATTTTATGTTTGTATTTTAAAAAAAAATTAAAAAATTATTTAAAACTAGTTTTTAATAAGTTAACACTATAATTTAGTTGCTGATAAAATGCTAAAAAATGAAGTTGCATGAGATGTCAAACTTTTTATAGTAATTTTTTTTCTTTCAAATTTTTTGTCTGTATTTATAGCTTGAAACTTTAGTGCATGGATATTATTTTTTCCAATTTTGATAAATATATATTTTTAAATAAATATTAAAATGTGCATGAATAAAAAAATAGTTGTTTCCATCGAATGTCAACTTTCATACTAAATATTTATCTGAAATGGAAAAAATTATACCATCTTGAAATAGATTCTTTTATCTAGTGCATCATTTTTTATTTTTTATTTTTAATAAGTTTTAGTATTTTTCCTTGGCATGGTAATCAACCTAATATTTTGTGTTGATAACCTACTTTTAGTAACAATAAAAAATAAAATATAAATAATAATTAAACTATTAAAATAAATATATTTTTGAAACCTACACTTATGGATCTAAAAATGTTATTTTAATATATATTTTTTAAATGTTATTTACATTAGTAGAAGTTATTGAAACTTCAATTTTTCAAATAATTTTTTTTTTTTGGTAAATTGGACTCAAAGTGGCACTCCATATAATTTTATCAAACAATTTTAATTGAAAAAGTTGAGGAAGTATCTAACTTAGCTAGAATGAATCTTACTAAATCATATGTTTGAAAAAAAATAATTTTTAATTAGAAATATTTAAATTTAGTTGTGTTGATTAGAAACAAAAATCACCACCATTATCAGTCCTCAAAAACTTAATCTTTCTGCTAGTCTAATTTTCTACCCAATCCTTAAACTCCATAAACTGACTAAAGAATTCAACTTTACTTCTAAGAAAAAATAAAAATATCCTTCTACTATAATCATCTATGAAAGAAACAAAATATACAGATTTTGATAACAAAGGAACATTTATAGGACCAAAAAAATCTGAATGTACATAATCCAAAACCCCAAAAAACTTATGAAAACTAAAGTAGAAAGAAATAGGGTGTTGTTTTCCATATACACAATGTTCAGAAAATTCAAACTTTAGATTACAATCATCAAGGCCTTCAATAAGGCTCTTTTTCTCAGGGTTCTAAGACCCTTCTCACCAATGTGACCAATCATTAGTGTCATAACATTGTCTTCTTTTTAGGAAGCTTCATTTCCATGGACTTAACATCCTTAGGTACCCAAAATCCATGACCATTAGATGTAGCTGCAACATGCTTCTTCTCTATAGAATCAGATGGTGAGGATGAAGAATCGAAAGGTCTCTTCTTCAATACATTAGAAGAACTATTGCACTACACAGTGCATGCATCTAGCTCAAGCGTAAAAGCACAAATTTGTGTCACTTTCAGCCAACTAATCAACACAACTAAATTTAAATATTTCTAATTAAAAATTAATTTTTTTCAAACATATGATTTAGTAAGATTCATTCTAGCTAAGTTAGATACTTCCTCAACTTTTTCAATTAAAATTGTTTGCTAAAAATATATGGAGCGCCACTTTGAGTCCAATTTACCAAAAAAATAAAATTATTTGAAAAATTGAAGTTTCAATAACTTCTACTAATGTAAATAACATTTTAAAAAAAATATTAAAATACCATTTTTAGATACATAAGTGTAGTTTTCAAAAATATATTTATTTTAATAGTTTAATTATTATTTATATTTTATTTTTTATTGTTACTAAAAGTAGGTTATCAGCACAAAATATTAGGTTGATTACCATGCCAAGGAAAAATACTAAAACCTATTAAAAATAAAAAATAAAAAATGATGCACTAGATAAAAGAATCTATTTCAAGATGGTATAATTTTTTCCATTTTAGATAAATTGGACTCAAAGTGGCACTCCATATATTTTTAGCAAACAATTTTAATTGAAAAAGTTGAGGAAGTATCTAACTTAGCTAGAATGAATCTTACTAAATCAAATGTTTGAAAAAAATCAATTTTTAATTAGAAATATTTAAATTTAGTTGTGTTGATTAGTTGGCTGAAAGTGACACAAATTTGTGCTTTTACGCTTTAGCTAGATGCATGCACTGTGTAGTGCAATAGTTCTTCTAATGTATTAAATAAGAGACCTTTCGATTCTTCATCCTCACCATCCGATTTTGTAGAGAAGAAGCATGTTGTAGCTACATCTAATGGTAATGGATTTTGGGTACCTAAGGATGCTAAGTCCATGGAAATGAAACTTCCTAAGAAGAAGACAATGTTATGACACTAATGATTGGTCACATTGGTGAGAAGGGTCTTAGAACCCTGAGAAAAAGAGCCTTATTGAAGGCCTTGATGATTGTAATCTAAAGTTTGAATTTTCTAAACAATGTGTATATGGAAAACAACACCCTATTTCTTTCTACTCTAGTTTTCATAAGTCTTTTGGGGTTTTGGATTATGTACATTCAGATTTTTTTGGTCCTATAAATGTTCCTTTGTTATCAAAATCTGTATATTTTGTTTCTTTCATAGATGATTATAGTAGAAGGATATTTGTATATTTTCTTAGAAGTAAAGTTGAATTCTTTAGTCAGTTTATGGAGTTTAAGGACTGGGTAGAAAATCATACTAGAAAAAAGATTAAGTTTTTGAGGACTGATAATGGTGGTGATTTTTGTTTCATAGGGTTTGACAAGTTTTCTAAAGAGCAAAGGATTGAGAGACATAAGAAAAATCCATACACTCCACAACAAAATAGAGTTGTAGAAAGGCTGAACAGAACATTGATGGAGAGGGCTAGGTGTATGTTGAGTGGTGTTGAATATTGTACCTTTTGGATTTTGATGTCTTTCACATTCTAGATGCTTCTTGAAGCTTGTATCACTCTATTTATTTAGTGCCTTGAGTTGTAGAATGTATAGTTTGTTTATAGATAACGAAGTGTTGCCAGTATCACTCTAGAATAGGTGTTCATGTAGAAGCACTTGTTGAAGAAGCTTGTACTTGGTGATATCTTGTATTCATTATTTGAAATAATAAAGATAGTACTATGCTTTTAGAGGGTGGGGTTTTTTATTTGAAAGGGTTTTCCCCACATATATTTGGTGTCACTTTTTTATTCTTTCTTGTTGTTCTAATTCCATTATTCTATGTATGTGCTTATCTTATTGTAATAGTAAAATGTGTTAAAAGAATTTTTTATAACTCTCCCCTAATTAGATTAGTGTAGGAAGCTCTTTCTGCTCACCTAGCATTCTTTCAATAGGATGAACTAAAATTTAACTTAGTCCCTAATGCTACAATCAAGGTTTTCCAAAACCTTGATGTCATTCGTGTATCTCTGTTAGATATAATGGTCTTTGGCACTCGTTGCAAATAGAAGATCTCTTGGAAAAATTTCTTGGCCAAAGTCAACTATCCATCCTTAATGTTCCTTGGGATAAAATATGCCACCTTAGTCAACTTATCAACTACTACCATAATGATGTCATGTATGTTCTTTCTTAGAGGTAACCCCTGCACAAAGTCCATACTGATCACTTGCCATTTATACTTAGGTATATCATGATGATAAAGGAGCCCTACTAGATGCACGTGCTGAACCTTGACTCGCTAAGACTCCAAGCATCTGGCTACGTATTATGCTACGCCATTCCTGAGTTTCAACCAAAAGTATAGGACTTTCAATTTTGTGATCATATTTTTCAAGGTACCCCAAGTATGGTGCATTGTGGACCTCATCTAGGACCAAATTCCTAAGTTCTCCAGTATCTAGGATGTACATTTGCCTCTAGTATCATAAAATACCATTTGGTTCAAACTTATACCCTTCATTGAATCAATGGTCTAACTGATTCTCTACTAGAGCCTTTTTCACCCTCTCATAATGCTCATCACCTTGCAAGTGTTGCATCACTTTCTATCTAAAATTGAATCTCATAGACTCAATTTCTTTTCCTTTTATATACTCAATTCCAAATTCATACTCTCTAAGGACTTCTGGCCACCTCCTCTAACGTACATTAAGGTTAGGTTGAGTGAAAATGTATCTCAATCCTAGGTGATCTGTTTTGAGCTCAAATGGATTTCCCAAAAGAGAATGTCTCCACATTTGCAAGGTGTCCACTATAGCTGCTAGTTCCAAGTCATATGGCATGTAGTTTACTTCATGTTGTTTTAGCTTCCTACAATCATACGCCACCACTTTCCCTTCTTGCATTAACATTGCTCCTACTCTATCTCCTGAAGCATCCATGATCACTAAAATTAACGATTGGGATCTGGGATAATTAATACCAGAGCTCCAGTATGATTTTCCTTAAGGATTTGAAAAGCTTGATCACACTTCTCATTCCATTCAAACCTATTTCCTTTCTTTTGAAGAGACAATATTGGGGTTGCTATTTTATACAACCCTTGCACAAATTTTCTATAGTAGCCAAAAAGGCCCATAAAACTTCTCACCTTTGACACATTCTGAGGCACCAACAATTCTACAATTGTTTTTTTCTTAGGATCCACAAAGACTTCCTCATCTAAGATAATGTGGCCTAGGTAATACACCCTATCTTAATAAAATGGGCACATGGATAGCTTTCCAAAAAAATCTTCTTTTTGCTCAGATGGTGCAAGACTATCCTCAACAGACTTGGAATAAACTAGAATATCATCGATAAAGATTAGGAAAAAATCATCTAGACAATTCTGAAACAAACTATTCATAAGATTCATGAAGGCTACAAGAGAATTGGTCAATCCAAAGGGGACAATAGTGAACTCATAATTCCCATATCGAGTTTGAAAATCCATCTTCAAAATATCTTCCTCCTTTATTCTCAACTGATGTTAGCCAGACCTGAGATCTATTTTTTAGAATACTATCACTCCCTTCATCTGATCAAATAATTCATCAATCCTCGAAAGAGGGTAGTGATTCTTGATGGCCACCTTTTTCAACATCCGATAATCTATACATAGATGCAAGGTTCCATCCCTCTTTTTCACAAAGATAACTAGTGATCTCCAAGGTGACACATTGGGTATAATAAGCCCTTTATGTAAAAATTCTTGTAACTAGGCTTTCAACTCATAAAGCTCTATGGTGTAAATCCTATATGGTGCCTTAGACTATGACTCAGCTCTAGAACTAAGTTGATGGAGAAATCAAATTCTCACTTTGGAGGCATCTCAGTGGGATCTTTGGGAAACACATCTTTGAATTCCCTAAGAATTGGATAGTCATCAAGGTATGGTTTCTTATTTTTAGGTTTACTGACATGCACAACATAAATGACACAACCCTTCCTTTGAGCTCTCTTAAGTTGCATAGCTGAAATCTGTTTGAGCTCCAAGAGTCACTGTACCCCATGTATCTCAACCGGGTTCCCATAGTCATCCAAAAAACTCACCATCTTATCCTCACAATTTACAATAGGATTGTGCTTAGTCAACTAGTTGATTCCTAAGATTACATCATAGGATCCTAATGCTACAACATAAAGGTTAACTTGGGTCATGAAGATGGGTAGTTCCAGCTCACTACAAAAGAAACAAGAATCTACTTCCCACTCTATTTGATTTCCATACTAAACCGACCATGAATTTTCCATATATCTCAGTCAAATGGGTAACTTAGAAATAATTCTAGGATCTTTGAAGCACTTAGTAGCTCTAGTATCTATCAAAACAGAAATATTTCAGCCATAGAGCTTACTCGTTAATTGAATCAGAGAATCCTGGTACTTTGCTTGCATGTTATCCACTGCTGGATGAATCTTGTGTTGTGGGGTTTACTATTGGTTTCCTTCCTTCCATGACCTTGGATTTTAAGGGTAGTTAGATGCATAAAGATCTCCCCCACAAGTGTAACATCTATCATGCGGGCCTTTCCAAATTCTAGACTTATCTTCTTTTGAGTTCCCCTAGGTGGTGTTGTAGGTATCATTGCCCTTGTTAACCCTTTTATTCCTTCCACCTTGGTTACCTTCTTCCTTTTTAGGATGGTTTACTTCCATTTTCAAACTTTAAATTTGATGGGACCAATTTCCCTTTTGTCCATCACCCTTCTGAAACTTTTTGTTTTTGAACCAATGCTTGGAGTTTGGTCCTTCATGAAGATTGGACAACTAATAAACCTTATGTTCTTGCTTAATGACCTTCTCAAAATATTTTTCCATAGTATGGGGATTTTGAAGATCCACCTTAGCTCCAATTCAGGGTCTGAGTCCCAATATAAACTTTCTAATCTAAAAGCACTCATCAGATTGATATTGCGGCACATACTTGAGCAAATTGGTAAACTTCTCCTAGTATTGAACTAATGTCAAGCCTCCTTGGGTCAAGTTCTAAAATTCATTCATTTGATTATTGAAGAGAAGTTTTGGTAGCAACCTCTTTCTAAAATATTTGAGGAAAAAATCCCAAGTAATCCCTTCAGCCTTCTTGTTGTCCCACCAAGTAGTTGTTGCTCTAGAAAATTGGTAAGTTGCTCAAGGAGCCTTGGTTTTATCTAACAAGTTGCAAAGCCCAAAATATTTTCCATTTCTATGATCCAGGCCTCAACACCATCTCTGATGGCCTTTCCATTGAAATTTGTTGGTGCTACCTTCTTAAGATATTTTCCCAATTCTTCCTCAATATGTCCTAAATTACTATCCCCTTCCCCTTGATTGGGTACCTCATTCTTGAGATTATGATCCTCCCGCACCCCTTGGACCTCTTGTTCCAAATGGTCCATTCAGGATTCTTGTTGGTTCAAGAGTTCCAGGATTTTCCCTACCCTCTTACTTGGCCCATTTTCCTATCTGATACCACATGCATCTTTTCTGGTGATCACCATGGTGACTCACACTTGACCTACATCACAATCGCGTTTAGTGTTCAAGAAAAAGGTTTTATTTTTATGCTATTTCATCTATGAAATATAAAGAACACAACATACAATCCTAGAAAATAAATATAAACACATTCATTTCAACAAGACAAGCCTTCAAGCTTCATTCTTGTAATCAATAAAAGACTTCCTTTATTTAAATTAAGTTGGATTTACATTGATCCTTATTTACAAAAGTATCTCTACTCTAAGTAGTTCACTCATTATAAGAAAGAGAACATTCCTTAGGATCCTCATCTGAATCTAGATCTTCCCTCTTGGGTGAGGCAGGATGTGCGTATAGGTACACCTTCTCCTCCTTAGTCAATAGTGGTGCATTTGGTCCACATCTTATTGGACAATCTCTAAATGGAGAGGGTTTCTTTATCTTAGGAGTTCGTTTGGTGTCCTCTATCTTTTTTCCTCTCTCTATCTTGAGGCATGTGAGGGTGTATGCTAGAGTTTCTTCATTAGGAATCTTGGGTTGGTCTTCAGGTTTGGGATTCTCCTCAATAACAATTTTATTTTTCATAGCCCTATTGGTTTTCCCTTTCTTTCTTCCCAACTTGGACATTCCCATTTCTCTTGCAACCAATTCAAATTTGGTCATTCTCTAGGTATCTCAAATCTAGTTAAGGGTCTACTTTTCCCTAGTTTATTCATCGTGGTCTCATAGGCCTAGAGCTAAACATTGAGCTCTGATACGAAATGTAACATGCCCCAACTAGATTTAATTCTAAAATTTATCATTAACATTATAAAAATTGAATATATGACACAAATTCTATAGCTAATTATATTTAGCAATTTATGTTCATAAATTACCAAATTAAATGGAAAATATAAGTGTATTTATTTCCAAATGTCAATAATCACATACAAGTTGACTTGGAATTCAATGGCTCTTAATTCAATTACAAGGTTCTCTTTTCATTACATCATTTCAATTATTTTACATTAATGATACAGTACATATAGAATTCTGATATGATTCCTCTGTCATAGCTCCCCTACACTGGTGGACGAGAACGTGATTGAGGTGATTTTCCTCCCAACCATGAAGCAATGCTTCCCCATAATTCTTTAGTTAATCAAAGAATACCTGACCCTGCACGAAACACTTACCAAGAGATATAGTTTGCAAGGTGGAATCTATGTTTGCCTAACTTCATGCATTTCTATCTGCTGATAGAATATGCAAGTTCCATGTTAGGTAAATAAAACAACAAAGAGTGTGTAAATAATAATAGTCTATTTCATACATTTATATAAAATGATTGCAAATCTTTTCCAAGCTCATGTTGCATGAAATACAAGTCAGGTTAGATTTGGAAAAGTAAATCTACACTATTTGGCACCCATTCTCAGAAGAAATCTTATCATATCAAGGGGTATCCCTCCCTTCTATACCATATATTAGAAGCAATCTAGTGTGCTACAGTCTACCATTGAATTCTTATATTATTCCATTAAATTAATCAAACATTATTAATTTAAGTTGGGTAAACCATTCATCATATGTAATATGCAATTCAACACTATTCCATGTTTACAATTTGTTCAATTTGCAAGAGATTAATATGCTCTATGAGTAAAATAATCTAGATAAATCATAAGGTATACCATATGTATGTGAGCTTGCATAAAGAGATCTTTATGCATGTTCACATATATGATTGGAAATGAATAAATTTGAAATATGTGTATAAATTCTAAAAACTTAAATAAAATTCCCTTTCATACAAGTATACTCTCATATTTAGAGAAGAAAAAAATATAACATCAATTCATTCAATTGTTCTCTTAAGTTAAGATATCATCTAATCTCTATTTAGATTCAAATGAAAACATCTATTTTACATTTAATTTTCTTTCATAAGGACTATAAATAAATAAATCGATGAAACATAGTTGATTACAACACTCATAAACAATATTAACAAAAACATTATACCTTCATTTTGTTACAAATCTAAGCATTCATCCTTGTTCTCTTCGATCAAGATAAACACTTAGTTTCAAGAACACTCTAAATTAAACTTATACTCTACCCATCGAGGCCATCCCTCAAGAGGATACGATACTCATGTTATCATCCATTGATAACATGGAATCCATACCTTAGGGATTGTTAATAGTGACTACATGGGTTTAATCCAATAAAAGTGTTTAACACCCCAAAATAAATGTATAACAATAGAGCATGGTTGATGCTTCAACTCAGTTAGACACATGAAATTCAATATTAGTCCCATATATATATCAACATTCATGTATATATATATATGGGTAAAAGCATAGACCTATGTCACACTTTATAAAGGAATTGGCCAACAACAAAAAAAAATTATGAACTTCGACCACATAAAAGTAGTCTTTATGTTTTGAATTTCAAAATGATGTAAACTAATGAAGGGTAGAAATATTGATGAAATATTGATGAAGTTTCATCCTATAATTTTTTTAGATTTTTTAAAAATTGTTTTGATTTTTTTTTATCAATTTAAGAGCAGATTTTGGAATGCTGGAAATTTTAGGAAAAAGTGACATTCACTTGATGTCAAGAAACAAATAAAAAAAAAACTTTATTTTCCCCTAATGTTTTTTGTCCAAATAGGTAACTTCAATATCTAGTGCATGGAAAAGAAATTGAATTTTTGATGTATAATTTTCTCGTAATAACATTTTAAAGTCAAACATTTCAGAATGGGTATATGCAGGATCATGATGGGCCAAAAAGTGGCGATATGATGAGTATGTGTAGGGTATGTGGTTGACAACTTTTTTTTACCCAAATTTGATGAAACGAAAAGGGATTTTAAAGGAGATTCTCGGCTTTCCACCAATATAAATTATTCTTTACTTTGAATTTAATAAATAATTATTATTCATTTTCCATTTGAATTACGACTAAAGTCTTGATTGAGAGGTTGATTGAAAAACATCTATAGCTTTCAAATAGTATCAAATTTTTTGAATATGAAACATGTGTCACATTCTATGTTTCGTATACTATAGGATTAAAAAATAAATTGAATTTCATGAATTTTTTACCAAACTTTAAGGTGGTCTGACATATGAGTTTTTATATTTTTTTAAATTTTTAATAAAATAATCATAATTAATTATTTACTTGGAAGAAAATTACAAAAAAATATTCATCATATTGGGACATGAGTCCTCTACTTATATCTAAAATATTTTTAAAAAATATTATCATTTTACTATGGTTAGGGTGGTCAGACAGACACCTACTTATTTTTTCCTTGAAATTTAAAATTTTCACCAAATAGATTTTTTTTGAATAAAACTAGTAGTTTAGAAACTACATTCAATTTTCTAGAGATTCTATTCTTACATATTTTTGAAATAATATAGATAACTTATTCATTTTTTTACGTCAAGTTTCCTAACTCTGATTTTTTTGAATTTTTCGCCACTTAAGGGTCTATTTTTTCCATGATGATCTTGCACGGCCCCCCATATAACCCCCCACCGCCGGTAAAATTTTTACCATGACCGGTAGTGCTAGCGGGACACACCAACCAATACCACGGGAGCACTGGAGAATCGAACCCATGGTGGGCGCCCTGCGATAGGGAACACCTTAACCAACTGAGCTGGGACTGGCGCCCCAAGAGGACTCTCTCCTTTAGTGCACCATATATTTTTCAATTTTTTTTAATATGTTTTACCATTTTTTTTTAATTTCTAATCAACCTCTTTTTTAACTTTAACAACCTAGTTGCATTATTTTAAAAATAAAATATATTATAATTAATCAAATATTAAAAAAATTTGGATTCATCAATCTGAGCTCTACAAAAAGGTATTTTTTATTTTGTTTTTAAAACATCATTTTGACTGAATAAATACTTAGTTGAAGTTAAAAGTTTAAAAAAATTATGAAAAAAGCTAAGTTGGCTACCAACTAAGATGCCACATAGATAGTTTCGGTAGACAGGGTTTCGATGGAAACCCTTTCTACCAAAACCATGCATATAAATAAGCCAATTTCAAAGTGAAAAAGGGAAAAATTTAAATTTTTTGGATTCGAGCGTAACATATTTAGTTGAAACTTTATGTGCCATGTGGTTTTGGTCGAAACCTATTCAGCCAAAAATTTTTTGGCCAAAAATGTTTCGCTTAGAACTATTTAGCTAACCGAAAGTGTGACACAACTTTTTTCTTTTACCCATATATATATATATATATATGTATATATATATATATATTCATCCATACTATACAATAATTGCTTACAACACCCACAACCATGAAAGTGCCTCCATGGATATAACAGTATATTGATTTATCGAACAAAATATCATTCAATACCACCAACCCCTTTAATAGTGGGTGGTGAGTTTTAAATTCAATAAAAGTGGATTGTGCACCACTTGACCCTTGCACTTAGCAAGGCATTCATCACCACCTTAATGCATGGTTAGGTGGGATTCAAAATACAATGAGCATATTTCTAAAATAATATACACAAATAGTATGTTCCCTTCAGCTAGTCACCTATAAGGTGACTGTATACATGCAAGCCCAAATCCAAAATTAACACAGGTCAACCGATTGGCCATGACTGTGGTGATTTAATATCATACAGGCATTAAGATCTCATCGTGGGTATGGAAAACCCATCCTCCTACACAAGGTCAAGTAATAAAATAAAATCACAGAGCCTTCAAGGCAGCTCAACCCACAAGGGCTTTGCATGGATCGATATGGTCGATCAACAGAACAAACAAATAACCCCAAATATGTAACATTCTTGATAAGGCAATGAAATAAAGAGATGTAAACAATCATTTTACAAGATAGAAATGTTAAACAAGTGTAGGACAACTGAGAAGTTGGGTGAATCAGTTGTCACATAAGTTCAAACTTAAAACTTCATCACTTATCAAATCTTCAACCACGCTATTTTGTTATTAAATTTGACAATGAAATATAGATAATAGAAAGTAAATCAACACGATGAACACTAGATTTTTATGTGGAAAACCCAATAAGGGAAAAACCATGGTGAGGGTTAACTCACACTATATAGTATTTTAAAAAGGAGGCTCACTGCCAAAAGGACTCGTTGTCCAAGTACAAAGGCTCACTACCTACAAAAAGGACTCACTATCCAATAAGAAGCTCACTACCTACAAAAAAATTATACAAAACAAAGTAAGTCTTTATAGCCCAAAAGTGAACTGGAAAGATGCACCTTTACAGTTCTGGATATGCTCACAGCTGCTACCTTTCTGATCACACATTCACATTCATTACCTCTTCACTATTTCCTTTGTCACTTTCCTACAGACTCACTGCAAATATTCGCACACACCCATTCACACTTACTCACTCACTCTCCCAAACTGTTCACCATATACTTATATATATATACCTGATCTCCATCACAGGAACTAATTGGGTCGAATCCACAAATTATTTTCAAAATGCTTTAACCATTATTATGTTGGCTCCAATAGTTCACAAAATATTTCCAAACACACAAAACAATCTTTAGCACATTTCATCATGTCGGCTCAGACCAATAAATAAGTTGCACATAAGTTTTCACATCAAATCAAAATTAACTTAAGTAGGCTAGGAATAATCTTCAATGCAACAAGGCAACAATCAATCTGTTGGTTGCTACTACATTGTATTATCACCAAAGCATGAAATAACATGATCATGCATGCCTTTAACATCCATCAGTAGTTTCTCAAAACTGCAACCAAAGATTATCATCCATGAAGAAGTGCGGGCTAGAATACCGAATAGGAAACCAAAAATATTGGACCAACCACTGGAGAGGATAAGCACTGATATAAGATTACCTGACCCAACTACCAATAGACTACGAACATGGTGTCATCAATGAGAATAAATAGATAACTTTACTCATTTTTCCAACAATCTCCCCCTTTTTCATTGATGGCAACATGTGAACAAAAAAATTCTCTCTCCACTATCTCCAAGGCTCTCCATTCCAACTCTCTCCCCCTTTGACATCGATGGAAAAGGTTGCCAAAAATGAGTGCAAACATGGTGACATCAAAATTTCAAAAATATTTCCAAAAACTTCCAACAATCTAGATCATTTAAGAAAGTAGAAATTAAGTGAAGATGACACTCTTCACCTAAAACACCTTATACCTTTCTTTGAGAATTGGATACAACTTCCAATTAAAAAAAATAGACTCCAATTTTGTGCATGTACTTTCCAATAATCCCAACAGAGTAAAAGAGGGTGACCAATCTACATTAGAACATTTTTTCTCAATATCTTCAACATCAACAAGAATTCTGGAAAGATTCTCTAATCGGACTTCAACAGTTTCTTTAAGAAGCTAGAAGGTCTTTGTCACATCATCTCTATGTCTTTGTGTAATGATCAGTTCCACCTAAAGTTCACCAACTCTTATCCTTTGTTTCCCTTATTTATCTTCAAATATGTCAAAGTTCTTTACAAACTCATTTACCTCAACTTCAATTGCTTCAATTTTACTTATGAAGTTGTCTATAGCAGTAGGCCACCAAAGACAATACTTGTAAAAATCTAAAATTTCTTTAACACACTTCTTAGTTTCTATAATCAATCTAGACAATCTCTACATATCCTTCTTACATCTTCTTTCAACCAAGATTCCCATGTTACTTCCTTTTGGACCTTCAAGCAACATCCTTTCTTCAACAATCTCAATCAAATTCTATGGAAAGAAATCAAAAATAGCATATACTTCAATACCTTTCCGAAGTAGACAATCTACCAACGCATCATCAATTTTCAGTTTGTCAATAGGCGAGGAAACATCCCATAATTCACCAATCTTCTTCATTTTTCCTTCAACTATCATAGAATGGATATCATTAGGATCAAGGGATTTAGTACCAATCAGTGATTCTTTCTCCTTCTCATCCAAAATATCAATGATGTCTTCAGCCATTTCCTTTCTCTTTTTTGATTTTGGAGGGGAATCACTAATAACAACTTCCAATTCTCTTTTCCCAAACAAAGAGCCTACTTCAAATTGACTTAATGCAGATATACTAGAGCAAGGGTTTGCTCGCAAGGACGAGAAATATGATCTACACATATTTTCATTATCTTCCAAAGACTCTAGATGTCTATAAATTTGTTTTCCAATAGGGATACTAGATTCCCACACCACATTATCTTTTCTTGGTAGAGAATTTAGAAAGTAAAACACCATGCATACTAGCAAGGATCTGAAACAAAACGGATAATTCTACACCAATGACATTTGAATATTTTCAAGAAAATTCTTGAGTAACAAGCTACATAAATCAAATTTTCTATTCTCCTTAACCATCATGTGGGCAATGTGTACATGACAATAGCCGAAGTTGAGCTTTCAAGATTCCTGAAATAAATTTTGTATGGGATACCATATGCAACATACCTAATGGCTAAGTTAGCAAGTGTATCAATCAACAATGCTCTCTGATCTCTACCAATGCCATATGATCTCTACCAATGCCAGTCAGCTCCACCACATCTTTATATTTTATAGTTTTCTTTCTAGGAAGTTCTCCAACGCTGCATAATCCAGTGATCACTTTAATTTCTTCCTTCAAGATCAAGTAGGGTTTGTCCAAAAAAATGTTTCCATCCTTAAGATAGTTCAATAAGAATAGGATAACTTCCTTATCTGCAACCCACGAAAATTCACTCCACAAATCCATCCCTAGGGTTTTTATATTCTATAATTTGACTTCGCTCAACCCTAGTTCAATTTCCTTCATTTTTCTATGATTGTATTCTTCTACTTCGACCCTTTTTAGCTTCAGAGAGGTAACACCACACGAGCCACTATCCATTGCTTATCTTTCTTGAAATCCAATGATAGTTCAATTTTCTTCTTTCCTTATGCAAACAGAGAGAGGATTTCTAGATTACCTGAATCAATCTTCAAATTCCCTTCAAAAACACTTGAAGCATGCCTCAAGAAATCTTCATAGCACTTTTTGACAATTTCAGATGCACAATTAATGCAAAAAGAATCACAAATTTCTACTTATCCAACATCGAGTTTTCCCTAAGAACATTAAATACAGAAAACACAAAAAGTTGCTAAACACACACTTCACTTAGCACAAGCAACCTTCAAATAGTCTGCAAATCCTCATACTAGCATATTTTTCTCTGGTTCTTCTTCCAAAACCTCTAAACAAGCATTCTTCACATTTTGACCACATTCTAGTCTCTGACATGCCATTCTTCCAGGGTTTTTTTATGATCTTCTGATAATGCTCCCCCTAGGACCATGCTAGGTCTAAATTTTGAATAAGTCATCTATACCAAATGAGGATATAGACACATCAAGAGTCTTAGATTTCTTGTCTTCTTCTTCTTTCTTCTTCCAAGTCTTCTCCATCTCTTGCTTCATCTCTTCTTTATCAATCTTCTTTACTAGTTCACTCTTCTCTTCTGGAGCAGATTTCTTTCCTTTCTTATTCTTGAAAACTTTAGATGCATGTCCAGATTTATTCCAGTTATAATAGATCACACCTTTTTTATTAGACTAGATCCTCCATTATTCCTCGATCTACACGGATTTTCTCTGTAGCCAAATTTATTGCAGGCATAGTAGTAGCCATTAAAGAATTGATTCATTTTTCCTTCATTAAACTTGTTTCTCATTACCCGACTGATCAAACTTACCTATCTACATTATGTAGCCTTATGTCCAAACTGCACACATTCAAAAAAATTCTAGAAAGAGAGCTGGAACACTGGTTTATCCTACTTCTGCAATCAGTTGCTCTATGACCATATTTGTTACAAGAAAAGAAAACACCATCAAAAGAGGGGTACCCTTTTGCATTAGGTTGTTTCATAGGAAATCATCTTGCAAAATTCCTTCTCTTCTTCCTCTTACATTGATTCTTCTTCACATCTTTAGAACATTCACCGATATTAGCTCCTAAGCCACCTTTGTATTTGCATGGTTTATGTCCTATAGGCAATTCTTCAAGTTTACCAGAGCTAGATCTAAAATTATTTTTATAGAGTTTAGCCTTCTCTAATTCCACTCTCAAATTTACTATCTCCTGCTCGAGTTTGGAACATTATTCAAACTTGTTCTGCACCATTGTATTCAAACATTCTTCAATTCTCTTCTTTTCTTTTACTGTCACTTTTAGTCCAATTATCTTTTTTAGTTATTCACTTACCCCTTTGTGTCTTTCCTTCAATTTCCAAACGCATTCATTTGATTCATCAAGATTCTCTTTCAAATATTTTTTTTCTCTTTCCACTTTATCAAGATCTTCAAGATCAGTCCAGAGTTCTTCTTTTTCATTCATTATCTCCATCTTTAGGATCTCCCTCAAGCTATTAGACTTTACCAGAGGAACCAAGAGTAATGATAACAATTTTTAAACAAGCGTAGGACAACTGGGGGGGGAGTGAATCAGTTGTCTCACAAGTTTAAACTTAAAACTTTATCACTTATAAAATCTTTAACCACACTATTCTTTTATTAAATATGAGCATGAAACACAAATAGCAGAAAGTAAATCAACACAATGAACACAATATTTTTACGTGGAAAACCAATAAGGGAAAAACCACGATGAGGGTTAACTCACACTATATAGTATTTTAAAAAGTAGGCTCACTACCAAAAGGACTCACTATCCAAGTACAAAGGCTCACTTCCTATAGAAAGGACTCATTGTCCAACAAGAGGCTCATTTCCTACAAAAAAATTATATAAAACAGCTAGTAAGGCTTTAGAACCCAAAAATGAACTGGAAAGATGAACCTAACATGTGTTGATATAGTTCTGGATATGCTCACAGTTGCTGCCTTTCTGATCACACCTTCACATTCATTACCTCTTCACTATTTCCTCTGTCACTTTCCTACAGACTCACTGCACATATTTGCACACACCCATTCACACTTACTTACTCACTCTCCCAAACTGTTCACCATATACTTATATATATACCTGATCTCCATCACAGGCACTAATTAGGTTGGCTCCACAAAGTATTTTGAAAATGCTTTAACCATTATTATGTCAGCTCCAATAGTTCAAAAAATATTTCCAAACACACAAAAAAATATTTAGCACAATTCATCATGTCAACTCAGACCAAGAAATAAGTCGTACATAATTTTTCACATCAAATCAAAATTAATTTAAGTCAGCCAGGAATAATCTTCAACACAACAAGGAAACAATCAATTTGTTGGTTGCTACTATGTTGTATGAGCACCAGAGCATGAAATAACCTAATCATGTACACCTTTAACATCCATTAGTAGTTTCCAAAAACCGCAACTAGATATTATCATCTACGGAGAAGTGTAGACTAGAATACCAGATAGGCAACCAAAAATACTGGACCAGCCACCAAAGAGGATAAGCATTGGTATAAGAGTATTAGACCCAATTGCCAACATACTACAAACATGGTGACATCAATGACAATAAATAGATAACTTTACTCATTTTTCCAGTAATAAATTAAAAAATGAGAGGAACAAACTATTCAAGCTCGAAAAAAATACTACCTAGGTGATTTTTCCTTCCTTTGGAAGCACTATCATTCCTCCAACTCATGATTTGTTTCCCTTCTCTCTCTACTTTTTCCTTGATTTTCTTTCCTTTTAACTGGATTTTTCTTGATTCTTTGACTCAAATGATCCTTGCTAGATTTGGAGAGTTGGTGGGTCTTAATTTACTACCTCCATTTTATTAGTTGGTCACCTACTCCTCCATTTCCTCTACCTTTGACTAAAGCTTTTTTCCATATGATGGAATCAACCTCCATCCATTATTAGTGGGAGTTACAAATGCTAATTTCCCATGATCCATTTTTTTTTTTGAAGAGTTGAATCAAATTTGAGGAAATATCATTCATATACATGTGCATATGTAAATATATATCATATATATATAAATATATATACATACTTATATTTATTCACATATTTTTCTACACAAAATAAGTTTTTCCTTACGAGGTAATATGCATATGAAAACACTTTCATAGTTGTGTATTCAAATTGTATTTCAATTTCATACAAAAGCACAAGCAAATGCAATTATTTTCAAACATATCCAGATGTCATATTCTACTATGGTGTGTGATATTCCATATTCCATTCTTTCTTACCGTGGTCATTTGGCTAAGCATTCCTACCTCAATCAAGTTCTCTTCCTTCAACCTATTCTTGCACACACATTCTTACACTTGTCCACTTATCAATAACCTTTAACTAATAATCTCATGAAGAAATTTCTTAAATCATAAAATTGAGAAATATTCATTTTCAATTTTGTCAATTGTGCTTTATCAATTTTCATAAATAAAATGATAAATTCTATTTTCCAAATATTTCAATTTTCCTTAAATTTTAAAATGCAGAAATAAAATCAAGACATGATAAATGGCGAATGAGTCCTTGTACAAAACTTTTCCTCAAATTTTTAGAGCCTTTAGAGATGGATATGAGATGCCTTTTCCCATAGGTTTCACTGCAAAAATGTCAGAAATGAATTTAGGATCTGAGTTTCCATGGTCTTGACAAATTTTTGAGACAACTTTGCAACTTTGACAACTTTTGAGATCTTCAATTTCAATCTTCTCTTCACATATGAACTTGCATATACACAAAGAGAGGAGGAAAATGTTTATTTTTTGTGGATAATGGTTTTCCTTGGTCAAACCCTAGTTTGATAATTAAACTTTGAAATGAAATGAAACCTGAATGGAAGGAGTGATGAATGAACAATGCTATGTCTCAACTCACCAAACCCTTGAATGGTGATCCTTAGAGGACTGAAGTCTAACATATCTCTCTAGGTTCTTGATCTTGATGAAATGACTTGATTGGATGTTTATCTTGATACTTGAATTCATGCTTGAATGCTTGAAACCTACATCACAATGTTATCTCCAAAAACATGCATAGATGCAAATAACCTTGACATGATGCTTGACATCTTGAATGTTAATGTAGAAGACTAATAAATATTCTCTTGAAATTTTTTGACAATAATAGTTTCTATAATTTTTTCTCTCTTGCTTGTTGTAGCTTGCTTCTAGGATTTGAATTGATAAAAAGACCTTGTATTTATAGGTAATTTTCTAATTTCTTGACAATTAAACATCAACGGCCAACAATTGCAATTTGAATTTGATTCATAAAAATGCTACCAAAAAGATATTAAAAATTGAGATCCTCAACTTAAGGAGGACCCATTTTCCCTTGGGCTAAGGGTTCCTAAGACCTAAATCTAGGACACTCAATTTCCAAAGCAATTTAATTAATGTTTACAATTGTTTAATATAGGTTCACCTTTTAGAAAATGGGATTAATTAGGCTTTTAAATGTATAATTGGGTCAAATAGAGGCTTAATTAAGTCCAATTAAATTAAGGGACCCAAACATAGATTGAAAATGAAAAGGTGTACATTTTTCTACACTACATTTAGCCCCTACTTTAGTGAGAGGATGATCCCTACACTCAAACTCATGCTAAACTAGACAAATAAGCATCAAGAGGGGTCCAAGTGTACAAATGTTAGTGAGATAGCATGACAAAGATCAAGGAGGTTGTGCAAGCCCCCAAGATCAAGATCACATGGAAAACCAACATAAGTGCAAAGGAGCACACATATATGTATAATATACATCAGCAAGACAAGATACACAAGCATCTAATGCCAAAATTGATGTAAAGAGAAAAGAGAAAGGGTGGATCAAGCCTTGACTATTTTTCCAATAGGTATGGATCAACCCTTAGTTTTTTTTCTAAAAAACGTTCACAAGTGGAAACTCATTGTCCACTATGCAAACAAGATATACTCACATGGGCTAGTGAAATCTATTGTCCACTAGGTGAGTCCCAAAAGGGTGGTTGATGGGAAAGTCATGCCAGGTATATGGGTTCCCATACATCAACCATACAAAAATTTATACCTCCTGATAAGTTTGATAAGGTGCCATAGAAGTGGTCACAAGGTTAGAAAGTTGCATTATACTAGGCAATCATGAAAAAGGCTCCACTAGAAAAATAAAGTTGTGTTATGCTTGGTGGCCATGACAAGATTTTAAATGTAATAAGATAGGATAGTCAAAGGGGTTTTTCTTATTTCATGAAAGGTCTCACCTTAGGGAACATTGTGCCTAACGTTACCAAGAGAGGACTAGTCCAAGATAAAATATTAGCAACTTAGGGAATGCAAGTTGTAGAATTACCACTAAGAGGAATGTCATATGCCAAGAAAGGTCATTCTCTTAAAGGACACCAAACATAATGCCACCACCAAGAAGACACATCATGTGAAGTAAGAATACCACACTTTGAACTAAACAATGATTGGGTATGTGTATTCACCCACTTCAAATAGATTTCTAAACACCATGTTGTGATAAATTACTTTAAAGTAGAACACAATAGAGAGCTTTATTCAGAAAGCCCTGTGCCAAAATATATTTCCAAGTAGAGCTATGTCAATGTGGAAAGGAGGGTTTCCCCCCATATGCAATTCTAAGATAACACATAAGGGATCCATGGATTTTGGGTCAACATTATGTATTTTCTATAGTGATATAATTGAGCTTGAAATAGTCATCATTTCCCAAATGACTCATGGAAGAATGGAACATAAAGAGCGAAAAAAATAAAAAATTTGGGGCAATATGGAAGAGACCTAAATATCTCAACACCTTGTGTCATCCCTAAAAGGAAAACACAATACAAAAGAAAATATAAATGGTTATGAAAGATAGAAGAATGTAGATACAAATAGAAGAATGTCATGACAGGTTTGCTTCCTTTGGATCCTTGCACCAATAGAGTGAAAAGGGTTATCCAACATAAGATCACAAACATATAAAGAAACCAATCAACACTATATATGGAATCACATTATTCACATACAATCACAAAGAACATGAAAAGAAAATAAATAAAATACTAGTATGGCACATGCAATTGAACCTATAGAAGTTGATCCACATCCCAATCTTGTTCATCATATGTAGAAGGTGGACAACTAGCCAAAGGGACAATGACAATTTTCATACTATGAGAAGACTACCTAAACCCTTTCCACCAAAATGTAGGACAATGATGAGCCAAAATAAAGCATTATACAGTACTCCTTGCAATATAAAAGATAATGATGCATAATGTTCAATACACATGGTAGTGATCATGTTATAATTATACAACTATCACATGGAAAAGAGTAGCAACTAATGTTATTGATTATAATGAGTAGGAAAAGTATCAATTTGATACATATCCAATGAGATATTTCCATATGTAGTATCTATCATTTCAAGATTTACCAAGGTTAAAGTTTTCTTAGAAGAATCTTTAGTAATAGTGTTTATATTGAATGAAGGATTTTTTGATGCTTTTTTTTATCTTTGAAGGACAATAACCAAGAATAATAGTGTTTTCTTGTGTGTAAGGCTCTATAGGGACATGAATTCCTTGTTCTATAGCACCACATCCTTTTCCATTATAGGCAAGTTGTTTCAAAAGCTCATAACCTCTTCCATAAAGAGCTTCCATTTATTTTGGATTTGGTAGTTTTTCATGATCACACTCTTCATATGTGGTTGTGTAATTGTTGTTTTCCTCTTCTTTGCTAAAAGTTGTGGACTCATGTGCTTTTGATGAATTAGCTTGTGTGGATACTATTTTTGTTTCCTTTTTATTTTCCTATTTTGTGTTTAATCTTGTATTCTCCCATGAATGTAGGTGTAAAATATAAGGAAACCCACTCATCATCCAATAGCTTTGTGACCTCTTTAATATTCTTATATTTTTCTTTCTCTTACATAGGTTCTATTTTTGAAGTTGGTATCAATGTTTTAAAAGGATGTTCCCTGTCTTTATCAATGTGCAAAAAACTTTATGGTTGAGGGTGAGCCTTGATTGTGTAAACCTTGTTATTATAAATCTACTTCACTAGATGATGTAATGTTGAAGAAATTGCATTCATTGCTTGAATCCAAGGTCTGCCTAGGAGAAGATTATATGAGAGTTCATTAGGCATAACATGAATAGGGGTTTTCAATGTAACCTTTCCAACTATCACGGGTAATGTTATCACACCAAGAGGTTGCTTTCCCATATTATCAAATCCACAGATAAACAAGGAATCAGGTTCAATTTTAGTTGTATCCACTCCAATATTATCCAAAAGGTTTACACCACACATGTTAAGGGTTGAACCATTATCAATGTGAGCTTTTTATTCCATGTCTATTAATAATAGCCAATACCATCAAGGCCTCATTTTGTTTTTGTATCTCTGATGGAGCTAACTCATCTTGATAAAAGGTAATTTCTAAGTTGATTGAGTCCATAACTTGGATTAGGGTTGCTACATCATTTGGTTGCCCACTAGGAGGAATAACAACTTCTTGTAAGGCATCTTGAAGCATGCTATGTGTACTGTAGAAAAAAGGTAACTTGCTTGATTGTGGTAATAATTGATGATAAATAAAACTTAATGAAGCCTTGATTTGGTGTTGTGAGGTTTTTTTCACATCCACACTAGGTCTTGGACCCTTTCAAATGGATTTAACAATGTATTGTAAAGGTATTGTAAAGTGTTGTAAAGGAATTTCACACTTTTCTAGACTGAATGAACCCATCTTCCCTTAATTCAACATTATAAAATATATTTAATTGCATTTTCACATCAATCTAGAAGGCTTGTAAAATAAACTCAATGTTAACCTAGTGTTGTAATGTGTCTTACACACATTGGATGTTGTGCCTTCCTAGGCTATGTGGACCTCATTTTTGTGTTGTAAATTGTATTTAATCACACTTTCACATTGAATTTTGTGTCCCAAGCCCTAATTGACCTTTACATCATCACTAATAGGCCCCTATTACCCCATATTGTGCATCTTGAGGCATAATCTGATGAGATACCCAACAAAGTCATCATATAAACCTTATTTCCTTACTTCCTAGCATCCTAGTTGTCAAATGGGCCCCTCTAGGACTAATTCCAGATCTTTGGCGAATCAGTCCCTACCAGGTGGGACTGATTCACCCAAGGTGGCAAATGAGTCCCATTTGGGCCATTTTTGACTTTTAAGTGGGAAATTTTGGGATTTAAGTTTATTATTCTTTCATGTCAGCCTTAGGGATCTAATTAGCTAGAAAATAAGGTGAATTTCCTATAAAATCAACTCTTTAAACCCTAATTTACACCCATTAACTCATTTCATAATTAATTCAACATTTATCTTCTCTTTCAAGTCAAGCAAGTTAGGGTTTTATCACTCTAAGTCATCAAGAAAGCTTCCAAAGACATTCAAGGGAAAAATATTCCTCCATTGCTATAGAAATTCAAGATCAAACATCATGGAAAGGTATTGACTTCATTTTTCCATGCTTCATTACATTCTTTCATCATTTTGGTTTAATTACCTACAAAGGGGTTTGACCAAGGCAAACCCCCATACCTTAACATCCAAAATTTCTCTTTCTCTTCTAGTGTGTTTGCAGATTTAGGCATCTTAGAGGATTGGAAATCATTGAAGATCAATTTGTAAAGTTGTTCAAGTCATCTCTTTATTGGATAAGGAAAAATATCAACAAAAAGTCACCTTCAGGCCCAAATTTAATAATTTTAGGACCAAACACCTAGAGAAATAGAAAGTGTAGGCCAAAGGCTCCTATTTCCACCTTTGAATCTTCATAAATTTAAAAGTGGACTCATTCACCATGGGTAGTAAATGAATCCCACTATTAGGCCTAATTTTGGTTTTCTACATTTTTGGACACCCATTTGTCTAAAATGGTCTCTATAACAGTTTCACAGAACTAGGACTGATTCACCCAGAATGGTGAATGAGTCCCACTAGGAATAAAAATCAGGATGAGCAACATTCCAAAAGTTATTTCTAGTCTTCATCAATATCTCAGGTGCACACTTTCAGTTTCATCCATTTCTCTTGCAATTTGTATTCATTTCTAGTTTATTTTTGCATATCACAATGTGTGTTCCAACAAGTTGCATTTCAATAGTTTTCACTTAATAATCAATAGCTTTTACTAGTTTACTACATCTAGATCATTGCATTTAGTCATAATTTCATCATACATACACTAGTTTGAGTGAACCACCTTAGTTTTTGGGTCTATCTCTCTCCTTTTAGGTGAAAAACCCTAAGAGTGCAAGAGAAGTACATAGCACCAAAAATTTGTTTGGTTCACTATGATAATTAGGTGATTCTTGAATAAGGTCCCATAAGGATATCTTAGCAAGAGTGTTGCAAAGTTTTTCCACAAGATCATACTTATTTCCACTATGCAAAGGAAAACAAGGATCATTAAGCAATATAGGTTGAGGAAGTGGTAATGAAGTAGGTATGGTATGTGGTTTTCTATTGTTCCTTGTGTTGTATGTATGATAAAGGATATTATAACTTGATTGCTATGAAACATTGTTACTAGTGAATTGCCTTGCAAAAATTAAGATATCTCTTGGAGGTTGTGGTGGTCCTATGATAATAAGTGGTTTAGGAGAGGACTTGGGAGGTCCAATAATTAAAGTCCACTCTTAGTATGTCCAAGAATTATAGGAGACTTAGGAGGCCCAATAATTAAGGGAGATCTAATTTTCAAAACCTCAATATACTTATCCTCATTTTGATGATCTTCTAGAAAATAGGAGTCTAATGTCACCTCATCATTTTCATCAAAGGAAGCCAAATTAATATTGTTTGAAAGATATGTATCAATTCTATCACCCTATTGCACTATGAAATATTCCCTAGTAGGAGAGTTTTTAGGAGATGAAAAAACAAGACTTTCATGAAATTCAATGGTTGGGTCTTCTAAGATATCTTCATCACAAGTAGGGGAGGTATCTAGAGAAGAACAACTATTATTTTCTTGCTTATCAATGATTGCATCCTCTTGTTGAATAATATCTTCCCAAGTGGGGGAAGAATTGGGAGAGGGAGCAACAAGATTCTCATGACTCTCAATGGTTGTATCTTTTAACACCAAGATACCTTTGCTACAAGTAGGAGAGGTTTTGGGAGAAGAACAAATAGGATTATCATGATTGTCAATGTATGCATCCTCTTGTATCAAATCATTCTCACAAATGGGAGAGATAGGAAAAGTGATATTAGGGGATTTGTCAATAGTCTCATCCTTGTATCCAATAATCTCTTCCCAAGTAGGAGAAGTAGGGGAAGAGAAAAAAATAGAATTCTCATGACTCATTGATTGGATATTCTAATAGTAAAATATCTTCTTCAAAAATATTAGAGATATTGGGAGAAGAAAAAGTGATTATCATGATTATCCAAATTTGTATTCTCTTTCACTAAGTTGTCCTCATACATAGGGGGAGAGGGATCATTGAAAAAAAAGAAAAGAGGGGAGACGACTTCATATCCATATTCTTACATAACAACAATTTACTAGAGTATTCAACAAAATCTAAAAATAGAACATAAAGTATGATAACTAGAGATTTTTGCAATGAGAACACGATATAATAATTGTTCTATAGATCTAAAATGCAACATTTTTCCCAATTTTCAATGCCTAAACTAGATGAATGATTAGACCTAATGCATAAAATAGAAATTCCCAAAAATTGACAGAAAAGTTGGTTCTAATATTCCCTCAAGGAATCATTCACCCAAGGGAAAATGAGTCCTTGTATAGGGTTTTTAAAAATGAAAATTGTAAATTTTGAGTTGTTGTTTGTGTTCTTTGTTCCAAGTTACAAATTGTGGTTTCTATGACAAATTTTTCATGACTTTGGTGTATTAATGTGTAGTGCACCTCATGATACTGTTCCTTTTGTTACTATGTGGATACTGTTTACGTTTGTTATAGACTCAAGATGACATGGGTGATTGTTTTTCCTATTTGAGCTTATGTGTTTTGCTTGGATACACATGATGGTGTTTTATGATGTTGATAATATAATGATGCATGGTACCATCTTTCCTGATTATGCTATATTGTGTGACTATGTAAATTGTTTAATACTCATTTCATGATGTATAGGATGTTGTGCTGATGTTTGACTTTTGGGTGAGGGGGACGGTGTTGCATCGCTCATACGTGAGCGCCCTGCCACACTGCAATTCTCCCTCACAATGTGTTTGACAGTAGATAGATATATATGTTGTTCCAACACTTATTTTTATGCAGGACTGTAGGTACCGGGAACCGACTCCACCTGCATCATCATGTCTGAGCGTGCCCAAAATACCCAATGGTTATGACGTGGTTTAAGGATTTGACAAGGAAGTTTCCATGTCTATGTCTGTCGTCTGTCAGTATTTCATCTTGTTATGGTATCGTACTGTTTCATGATTGATCATTTTAAGTCGTAAATCTTGATGCGTTTATCATGTTATTTGGATGTGTATCAATCTGGATGATTGGTAAATTAATGTAGTGCTTGTATTGGGAATAGTCGTTGCTTGTGTCCATTTAGGCCTTGTCTTGAAGCTTCATAGCTTATTTTTATAATATGGATTTGATAAATTAAATCATTAAATTTTAATAATTTGAATATTAGATTAATGTAAAGGTTAAACTATACTGAAATTTAAATGAAACACAAAATGGCATGATGTTTATTTTAATTTAAATTCACAAAGTTTATAATTTAAATTTAAATTTCTTGATAAATTTTAAATATTAGATTTAAAATTATTTGATGGAGGGATGCAATGTAATATTACCCCTAAAGTAAAGTTTTAAAAATAAATTCAAATAATAAATAATAATTAGACGTATATGAACATCTATAATTATATTAAAAAAATAATAATAAAAAATTTATTTCTATTTTATCCACCCGAGTTTTCATTAAATTGTATAAGCACGTATTAATACGGGATAAATGAGTTTTGATCAAATCAATTTAACATTGTAATTCCCTCGGTTACTGCAGTCAAAAATAGTGGGGGTAGATTTCTTATTTTACTAAATTCCTCCAAGTGTTAAACGAGATAGATAATAGGTGCCGGGTGTAAAATAGAAGACTGTGTTGATAGACACCTGTATCCTGCATACCAAGTTTTGTAAGTTTATTTTCTGAATTTATCGGAGAAGGAGGGGGAAGAAAACACGGGGGAGTTACGGAAAACACAGAGGGTGAAGAGAAATTTTACAGAGGGAAAATTTTGTCACGGACTGCCAAATCCAGGTTAGTGAATTTTAGTTTTTTTCTTAATTTTAATTGTTGAATTCCAGTTTTTTTTTCTAAAGTTTAACTTCTTAAAGCAATTATTTGTTTGCCACTGAATTAACCCTGCCTTGTGTTCAGGGGGTTTTCTTCTTTCACCGTAAAATAAATTTCTCTACTTCTGCATTTGATGAATGTGTTTTCATTTTTTCTCCAATCTTTGTGCAATAGATAAATAAATATGGTCTTGTTTAGGTTAAAGGTTCATGGAAATTACTCCAGGGTAAATTCATATTCAACCGTTTTCAGCTGCAACACTTAAACAAATAGGAAGTTAAAAGTTTAAATAACATTCTTGATTTTATTGTCAACCTATCGCAGTTGCAGCACTTAAAATAGAATAGGGTCAACATAATAATATATTAAAAAAGCTTTTCCCAACTTTGAACTCACAGAGATTATTCATAATGATGAAAAAAAAAAAATGTACCAGCTATTTCCTGCTCACTGGTTTGATTTTGCCTAACTTTGGAGGTTTCTCCTACTAGTTAAATTAGCTGAAACCTGTGCGACTTCAAGTGGCCTTCTTCAGATTGAAATGGCATAGGAGAGTAAGGAAACACCAACAGGGGAAAAGAGGATTTCTAATTTATTTATTTATTTATTTAGTTTTATTTTTTTTATGTTCCATGCACTATTTTTAAATTGTACCATTTCCTTGATTTTCTTTGGCTGCTAAACGGTTATTACTGTCACCAGTGGTGTTGGTTATTGTTTCTGACTGGTGCTTATATTTTCCGTGATGTCTTTGGCAACCTGTCTCAGCTACTAATATTTTTGTCTTTACACCCGCTAATTGCATTTGCTTGAAATAGGGCTTTGATGATGATTTTGGGTATGTTTATTAAACAGAAATTAAGTAATGGTAAACTCTTTTCCCCAAACACATTGTTGCAAACCTCACGGGGATAATAATAATACTCATGCTAAAAGAACTTATCCCCTAAATTTCATAGCCTTGATATCATGTGAGTGGAAGTTTGTTCTTTAGTGGAAGTTTGTTCTTTAATTTAAAACCAAAGGAGTGGGAGATATACGTGGGGATAGAAAGGGGAGGAAAACTAATTCCTCTAAAATTTAGCCTGACACATCTTAGGAAATGAAATTTCTTAACCTAAAAGCAAGGAATAAATATAAACATATTTATAATTTATATTTCATCATAAAATAGTTTTGAAGGGAGCCCCCACTATCTAATAAAGTTATTAAAATATAAATAAAGGTATGTATAGGGGTAAAAGTTAAGTATTTTTACCATTCCTTTTTAAAATAAAAGCTAAGTATTTTTACCATTCCTTTTTAAAATAAAGGGTAAGTATTTTTACCATTCCTTTTTAAAATAAAGGTTAAGTATTTTTACCATTCTTTTTTAAAAATAAAGGTTAGGTATTTTACCATTGCTTTTTAAAATAAAGGTTAAGTATTTTTACCATTCATTTTAAAATAAAATAAAAAGAATATTCTTTTATTCTTTATTTTCAGCTTTCTTTTAAAATAAAAGTAAGATATATGGGAATAATGAACAAGTACAATTTATCTTTTAAGTAACAAATATAAATATATAGGTCGTATTTTAACTCTAATTAACAGTTGCTAAAAATTATAGGTTAGATCTGTTTTCACGTGCATTTAAAAATTAGTTTAATTTCTGATTATTAAAAGTTAAGTGTATTTACAATTTTCTTTCATTAGACTGTGTTGCAATAAAAGTGCTCATATGGGAATTAAAATTTGAATTAGCTTTTAAAAAATCAGTTTAATTTCTGATTATTAAAAGTTAAATGTATTTACAATTTTCTTTCATTAGACTGTGTTGCAATAAAAGTGCTCAGATTGGAATTAAAATTTGAATTAGCTTTTAAAAATTAGTTTAATTTCTGATTATTAAAAGTTAAATGTATGTACAATTTTCTTTCATTAGACTGTGTTGCAATAAAAGTGCTCAGATTGGAATTAAAATTTGAATTAGCTTTTTAAAATTAATTTAATTTCTAATTATTAAAAGTTAAATGTAATTACAATTTTCTTTCATTAGACCGCGTTGCTATAAAAGTGCTCAGATTGAAATTAAAAATTTAAATTAGTTAAGGAGGATAGTAATTTTTTTAATTAAAGTTATTTAGTTTAAAAGTAATTAAATGTATACCATACTCTAGGGCTTACTCACTTTAAGGACGTTATGATCTGAAATGCACTTAATTATGGTTAATCATTTAATGATTCTTTACACTATCTTGAGTAGGGTTGGATTATGTTTATGTATAAGTGAAAAGATATTTATAACTTATTTTTTACATGTTAGATTGTTATTTAGTTAATCTGTACACTCTTTGGTATTGATTATTTATGCATTATAGTGATTCTTTGTTGTTCATATTTTCCTCTTATTTAATTGCACTTTTTGGGTAATTTTATGTCTAGATATATTTTGGATATGATGGGAACCCAAATTTTTAAGTTACTTCCTTTTGATAGCCATGGGTGATATGTAGTTAGACTTCCAGAGGCGAAGGGAACTTTTTATGTGTGTTGAATATTCTCGTGAATGGACCTTTGGATTCTATTGATTGTGATTTTGTTTTGAGCTCATGGGTGTACCTTGTTCCATGATTTCCTTACATTTTGGTGGTGATTATGATCGAGATGGTACATGCCTCGCATGTGTTTTCATTTTATGGCTTTTATGTTTGGTACACCCTTGTGGCTGTGAGCTTTGTTGTGGAACTATTGGGGAGGGTGGCTCTTCATGGGGGCCGGCACACAAAGGGGCTGTTAGGGTAACCCATGGAAGAGTTTCCTAAACAAGTGATAATATAATTAATAAACTAGTGGGTTTGGGTAGATAAAACATTAAACAAGATTAATGATGTGCCTCACCCATACCGTTAGTGCTTTCACAGACTAAGGATGGGATGAGAAGACCTGGTTGGTATGATCACTACCTTGTCCTCACGAAAGGTAAGTGGTTCTGCATGAGTCACCCTATGGAGCGGTGCCTTGAGATAGGCTGCCTGGATAACCATAGATGGAGGCGGTACCTTATGATAGGTTGCCTGGATAATCCATGTAAGGCCATGCGATGACACTCTCCCACAATATCCGTTTACTCTTCCTTGCTTGGTAGCCTCTGGAAGTGTTGATGTACTTGTCGATGTACTTGTTGATGTACTTATTGATGTACTTATTGATGTACTTTCTTATGTACTTTTGATGTACTTATTGATGTACTTGTTGATGTACATGATGATGTACTTGTCGATGTACCACTTGATGTATTTGTTGATGTACTTGTCAATGTGCTTGTTGATGTATGATGGGATGATTGTTCTATGTTAGTGTTGATGTTTGTCTTGTTTACTTGATCTTGTTGGATGTGGACCCTTTCTTGCCATTTCCTAGCACGGGGGGTGGACCTTCGGGTCCACATGGTCGGGTGGAATGTGCTATGCACCCATTGGGTTCCCAAGATGTGTTCGCGATATAGATGGGGATGCAGAGTTCTAGAGCTTCATTTGGATGAAGACTTTCCTTCATTTGGTACCATAAACCTCATCTATGTACTCAATGTATTCTTCTTGATGATATAAGGGGAGCTCTATTTAATGTACCATTATACCTATGATGTGTTCTATATGTGGAAATATGCTCCACAATTGTAACATGAAACTATGAATTGAATCACAATAAAATATTGTATCTCTCTTATAATTATGGTTGAATGTATGTTATCCTTATGTTTCTCTTTCGCTTTCTTTTGGATAAAAGTTTAGTGTTTGTAATGATCGTCCCATGTACCCCAGAGGACGTAGATAACTTTGCAAATGCATAATTACGTTTCATGTTAAGATTGTACATTTCCATCTTATACAATGTTACACTTTCAAAAAAAAAAATGCGGTGTTTTGTTGTCCTTTGGGGTTTACTCGGCGGGGCATTACATAATGCAAATGCAATTAAGCAAAAAAGTGAACAAAATTGACACTTTTTGAATGTAACCTCAGCTAAGTTTTCTAATGTAAATGACTAAAAGTACACTAATATGTAAGTACTATACAAAATCAATGTGATCTGTACGCAATTTTTTTGGATTTTTCAGATTTTAAACAATGCAAAATAATGCAATATTGACAACCCTAGATGAAATGAAAACTAATGCAATGCAATGCAAACTAATGAAAATCCTAGATCTAGGGTTTTAATGAAGTCCAAATCAAATATTTTATAGTGAAATAAAGTCAAGTTCACCAAAATGAAATGTTAAAAAATGGGTTTTCAAGTGGGGGTTCACCAATAATTTACTAAAAATATAATAGGAAAAATAGGGTGTAATGAACCTATCTTTCTCCTATTTCATTAAGAAATGAGATCCCCCAATGGTAGGATTGAATTTCAACCCTAGGTAAGTCAACCCAATTGGAGATCTTGTAAATTTCTTTATGATTGAGGATGGGCTAAAATCTTTCTAAACAAAAATTAAATGGGAGATAAAAATAAAATAGTAAATGAACTCAAATATGCAATGTAAGACCTGAATAATCTAGATGAAGCATAACTCTAGTAGAAACAACAAAATTTTAGCAAATCTAAGAAAGGTAAGACACTACATAGGTCTATCACCAAATGTTGTTGTTGAGTGTCCAAAAATGGTGAATGAGTCCTTGTTAAAAAAATTCCTAAATTTTTGGGAGCCCCTAGAGATGGATTTGAGATGCCTTTTCCCACAAGTTTCACTACAGAAATATCAAAAATGAATTCAAGATCTGAGTTTCCATGGTCTCAAAAAATTTTTGTGATAACTTTTCAACTTTGACAACTTTTGAGATCTTTAATTTCAATCCTTTCTTCACCTGTGAACCTACACATACACAAAAAGGGGATAAAAATATTTGTTTTTGGTGGATAATGGTTTTCCTTGATCAAACCCTAGTTTGGTAATTAAACCTTGAAATGAATTGAAATATGAATGGAAGGAATGATGAATGAACAATGCTATGTTGCAAATCACCAAACCCTTTAATGGAGATCCTTAGAGGACTAAGTCTAACACATCTCTCTAAGGTCTTAATCTTGCATGAAATGGCTTGATTCAATGTTGATCTTGATGCTTGAAAGCTACATCACAATGTTAGCTTCAAAAACATGCATAAATGCAAATAACACTGACATGATGCTTGAGATATTGAAATTTTATGTATAAGATTGATAAATCTACTCTTGAACACTTTTGACAATAATATTTGCTATATTTTTTTCTCTCTTTCTTGTTCTAGCTTGCTTCTAGGATGTGAATTGATAAAAAGACCTTGTATTCATAGATAATTTTCCAATCTCCAAAAACTTAAACATCAAAGGCTGAAAATTGTAATTTGAACTTGAATCGTAAAAATACTGCCAAAAACATATTAAATTGAAGATCCTCAACTTAAGGATGACCCATTCGCCCTTGGGTGAATGGGTCCTCAGACCTAAATCTAGGACACTCAATTTCCAAGGTAATTTAATTAATGTTTACAATTGTTTAATAAAGGTTCCCCTTCATAAAATGGGATTAATTAGGCTTTTAAATGCATAATTGGGTTAATTAGAGGCTTAATTAAGTCCAATTAAATTAAAGGACACAAACATAGAGTGAAAATGTAAAGGTGTACATTTTTCTACACTACACAAGGAAAGGAGGATGTTAGAGTAGAAGACCTAGCACTAAATCAAGAGGTTGACAATAGTGACTTAGCAAAATACATGGATTCCCCTCTGATTTCAAAGGCTAGGAAGGAAATTGATATGGAAGGAATTGACATTATAGAGCCAAGGCACATAAGTGAAACTGCCCATTAGACCCTTGAATTGGGAAATAGTAAGAAATCAAGAAGAAAGATAAATAGGTAGAAGAGAGAAGAGGAGGAAAGAGATCAAGGCCTACCAAGCATTAAAGAATACCTTTTAACATCAAAGGGAGGTATCACCTACATTGTAGAGTAATGAAGATAATCACTTGAAACATTAGGGGCTTAAATACCCCTAACAAATGGTGCAAGGATTAGGTGCCATATAGATCTCTTAAATACTGACATTCTAATTATACAAGAAATAAAATTAAGTGGGAAAGATGCAAAAGGCTTTCTAGACTAGTGTAAGAGATGGGAAGGATTGTGGGTTGATTCGGTAGGAAGTTCTGGTGGGATAATGATAATATGGAATTTGAGGACAGTGGCAATCACAAAAGGTGCTTCAAAGGAAAAAATTAAATGTGAAAGTTATGAGTGTTTAGTTTTAATATCCATTTTTTCTTATTTAATGTGTATGGTAAAATTAGAATAGAGACAAAATCTAGATTATGGGGTGAGCTATCAGCCAAAACACAACAAATTCAGAACCAAAACATCATCCTAGGAGGTGAATTTAAGGTAATTTTGGAACTAAGGGAAAAGGGTGGAGGTTTATCAAGTTGAAACAATAGTCATAAAGCATTTCAAAACCTTTATATCTAACAATGAATTTTTGGATGTTCACATGAAAATTGGGTGGTTCACTTGGAACAACTGAAGGTTGGGTGTTACTAACATTATATAAATGTTGGACAGATTCCTATTGTCGGCTAGCTGGCTAGGCACAAACACCATCTAGGAAGGGATAGTCCTACCATACTTAGTAGTGAACCACCATCTAGTATCACTAATACTAAAGTTAGATAAATTTCCTTCTTACTATAGTTTTAAATTCAAAAAAATATGGTTCAATAATGAAGATCTTCTATGATAATTACAAAATGGTGGGTTGTTGCTAAGATAGGGCATAAGCTAAATTTTTTTTAAGTTTATGTCAAAGTTGGAATTGATAAAAGTGAAAATAAGAACATGGAATAGAAATGTGTTCAGGGATATATTCAAAGAAAAAATCTTCCTAGAGAAGGATTTGGTGACACTAAATAAAAAAATTAATGCTAGTTATGACAAACACTGAATTCCAGGAGGAGAAAATATTAAGGGGCGCAATAAATTAGGTTCTATCAAGAGAAGATATTTTATAGAAATACAAATCCAAAGAGCTATGGCTAAATTAAGGAGATTCAAACATGAGTTTCTTTCATAACACAACTAAAATGAGGAGGATAAGGAACCAAATGGACAACATCAATAGTAGTGGTGGGGTGTAAGTAACAAGTGAAGAGGAAATAAAGATGAAGTAGTGAGACATTTTAGGGAGTTATTGGCTCCACCAAATGAGGTGGAGCCAATAGATATAGGATAGATGTTGGTAGAGATCCACTAGTTGGTTATGCAAGAGATAAATTCTCAATTGATAGCCCCATCATGAAGGAAGAATTGAAGAATGTAATGTTTGAGTTACACCTGGAAAAGTCCCTGAGTCTAGATGGATTCTTGGCACTCTTCTATCAGCGGTGTTTGGACTTCATTATTGATGAAGTTTGTAAGGTGCTCAAAGACTATAAGAAAAATAGGAGAATGTTAAAATATATCAATAATACACACATTTCCTTGATAAGAAGAAAAGAGGATGCAACATCCTTTGCTAACTTTAGGTCAATATGTCTATGTAAAAGAAATTACAATATCATCTCTAAATCAATGGCCTATAGATTGAAATCATTCATGTTGAATCTAATTATATAGGAGAAAATTGGCTTCATTTCATGAAGATAAATTATGGAAGGTATAATCATATCCAATGAGGTCATTCAATCATTCAAAAAAGAAGATAAATACAAATGATCCTCAAATTGTATATTAGAAAAGCTTATGATAGAGTAAGTTGGATTTTTTTGTTGAAAATACTTGAGGCATTCGGTTTTGGAAGTGAATGGATGGAATAATTATTTTAATGTATTTCATCAGTGAGATATGTGGGAATATGTTGTTATTGATGTCAAATGGGGATCATAAGAGAAGTGTATTGACCCTGTGTAGATGTGCATATTGCTATCATTAATGTCAAAAGTGTAAATCAGGCAAAGGAGTTTGTTGGCATGATGACAGAAGATGGATGAGAGAGCAATGGATCTGATAGAAAATTGAGTGGTTGATTCATGATGGGTTTTTCAAGAGCTTTTCAAAAAGGTATTGTGTAGGCCCAGAGGATGTATATCATGCCTAGAAATGAATTATATAAACTTTCAGGTGTTTTAAGGTTTATATGTTAAACCCTAGGTCATTTTCAATCATGGTATTTGAGAATATCTTCTATTTTTTATTGTGACTTGTGTTTGGCAGTTGTAGGAAGCTTAAGTAATGACTTAAGCCCTTTATGTTCATCTCGTGACCAAGTCCTCACTTCTTGGAAATCGGTTGGTGGTGTTCTTAAGGTTTATTAGCATGACAAGAGAATTCTAGTGAGACTCACCCAAGAGTCTCTCTGATAACTTGATGGCTATAACATCAATGTGACAGTTCTATATAGGTGAGAGAATGGGCTATGTCTCTTTGGCATAGCGATGGTGGAACTACAGAAATTTATCGATGAGACTATATGGTGTCGGTGAGACTTTTGTAAATGTGTCCCTGACATGGCGATGTGAAGGTAGTGGTCAAGTGGGACCAAGTCATAATGATGTGGGTGACTATGATGACAAAGCGTATGCATGGCATAACAAGATTAGATGAACCGTAATCCACATCCTTGTTGTTGATTATGATGCAACCACATGGTGATGAAGTGGATTAGGGATGTTATAAATGGTCTTCATCGATGTGATAGAGTGGTTTCAACGGGACATTGAAGGATGTCTCCCTGATGAACCGATGATCCTTTCATTGGTGAGACATTGGTGTATCGCCAAGACCTTGAAGACAGTCTCTTCAATAGGGTGATAGGAGTGTTTGGTGCTAAGTGGGACCTGAATGTGACGAGGGCTAACAAAAAAAAATGGACAATTGCTTGATATGTCATTTTGCATCAATGTTGCGAATGAAATGGTGACAACATGGAAGATAGATGGAATATGGGCCCATGCACTCAATGGTGATTCTCACCAGTGAGAACGATGGACATGGATGAGATTATAATAGATGTCCCAGAAACAAAGCGATATGTTAGATTGATGATGGAGATTTGGCATTTGTTTATTGAATGGTTGTGACTTAAAGATATGATAGTAAATGAGGATCACATGATCAGGGCATGAAAGGAATAGATCAACAGTCAGAGTTCAAACATAGAGATCTAAAATGGCTAACTCTGTGTGAATAGGGTTTTAGCTAGAAACCAACATAGAGCAGAGAGTTAATTGGTCCAACTAATCCCAATGACCAATTGAATGAATATTTGATCTTGTAGGTGGTGAAATGGATTTCAAAAGTGATTGAGATCAAAATCAAATCAAAGGATCAAAAGAGAGCATTAAATACACAACTAGACTTTAGGATTCGATAGGGAGAATAAAGGAAAATTCTCTAAAATTGAATTTAATGTTCTATGGCTCAATGCAGGGCATGGTGATATTTGATAAACCTTATCAAATGTCTTTATGATGGTGTGTGGTTCAATGAACTAGTAGCCTATTGGTGAAGCTAACTAATAAGGGAAACCGTAATATGATGCTACAACTAATTTGGATGATGATGTGGATCCTGAGGTAGTAATTGTAGTTTGGTGAAAATGTAAGATAGTTAGGGCATGGTTTGTGGATTGACGTGTGTTGTAGAAGGAGAAAGAGAAGTTTATAAATGCAATGTGTGTTGAATAGAGAGAAGTACATTTGAGAGTGTAGAGTAGAGAACTGTGTAGAGAAGAAGTGTGTGCTACTAAGAGTGTAGCTACAACAGTAAAGTGTAAGTTATGATAAGTGTAACAAAGTATTGTGTGCATTGATGCATCTCAGGTTTATGTAGGACCACTCATATGCATATTTGAACTTGTAATTTTTCAAGAGTTTGTAGCCTCCATTTACATTAAGTTGTAGCTTAGAATAGGGTGTAGTATCATTCGAAAGTTGTAGCTTCTAAATAGGGAGTTGTTGCTTCCTTGGGTTACATCCCTAAACGATGTAACTGAACTTCGTTGATTATGAGGCTAGATTAGGATAGTAGATCCTTGCAACATTTCTCACTATGGTTTTTCCCATCTTGGGTTTTTCACGTATATTTGATGTTATGTGTTGATCTCTCTTGTGTACTTGTGGATTATATTTATTCATGTTTCAATTTGCACATCTGATTTTAGGATTGAATCTACACAAGTTTTTAAGAATCGAAAGTTTCAATATCTACTAATTCACCCTCATCTTAGTAGATCATTGTGTTCTAATAATTGGTATCAGATCCCTAGGTTCCCTAGGAGAAGCTTAATCAGCTCAACTAAATCTTGGATAAGGAAACACAATGGCATGTTAAGAAGGTTCAAGCAAGCCACCTAGATTTGATGGAGAAAACTATGCTAAATGGAGATCTCTAATGAAAGGATACTTAGGTTCTCTAGGACTTGATGTTTGGATGTTAGTCAAGACCAAATATGTTCCTCCTATTGCTCCTCCTACTAATGTTGTAGTGAAGAAAGATAATGAGAATAATGAGAAAGCTTGGTTCATTATTATGAATAACTTGTCTGATTTTGTGCATAGCAAGGTTATGCATTGTGAAACTACTTATGATGTTTGGGAAAAGTTGAGTAATATCGATGAAGGAGATTCAAGGTGAAGTTGGCAAAGCTACAAATACTGAGAGCTAAATTTGAAAGCTTGCAAATGACTGAAGAAGAAAAAATTACATATTATCTTTTGAGAGTTGATGATAGAGTGAATGCTAGTAAGGGATATGGTGTCGATCTAAAAGAAGAAGATGTTGTGCTAAAAGTTCTCAAGTATATGACAACTAAATATGATGCCAAAATTTTTTCCATTGAAGAAGGAAGAGAAATTGATAAACTCACTCTAGATGAGTTACATGGTATATTTACTAATTATGAGATGAGAATTTCAAGTATTGAATCATCTAGGAGAGAATTTGCATTTAAGATTGTCAAGAAAGAAAAATATGAAGCTAATAAGAAAGATAAATCTCCTATTATTGCCTCCGATCATGAAGAGATCGATGAGGAAGAAACAAAATTTGTACGAAGGATAAGGAGAGGATCTAGTAGGTATAAAGGAAAAATCCCTTAGAAGTGTTTTAATTGTGGTAGAATAGGTCATTTTGCTTCAAAGTGTCCATATTATAAAGAAGACAATTCCAAGCAAGAAGAGATAGCAAAAGGAAGAAAATGGCTTATCCAAAAGAAAGAACTTTGGAAAGAAGAAGAAGAGTCTATACATCAATGAAGAATGTGAAGCATCTAATGCTAGTGATAGTTTAGAAGAGGATCAAGATCATGCTCTTGTAAGGAGAGAAGATGGAAGATATTTTCTATTTATGGCTAAAGAAACTAAGGATCAGGAAGATGCACAGATTGAAGATTCACTTGAAGAAGAAGACGATGTAGTTGTTGATCTTGAAGGAGAATTAATCAGTGCTCTTGAAGACCTTGAGTAATTAAGAGATAAATATGATGATTTTAAGAAGGAAAACAAGAAACTAAAAAAGAATGCTCAAAAGGAGACTGACAGAGTAACTCAAGAACTTGAATCTAATAAGGTGATAGTTGGTCTGAAATTTCATGTAGAAGAACTCAAAAGAGTTGAAGATGTTATGAAATCTAAATTGCAATCACAGATGGATTGATGCTCGAAACTTGAGGAAAAAATAGTTTCCTTAAGAAAAGAATTAGAGAAAGCTAATGAGCAGATCAATAAAGGTTTGAAGTTAAAAGATGGTACTAATATTCTAGATGAACTACTAAGTATGCAAAATCCATCTAATAAAGAGAAATCAGGCTTAGGACTTGAAAAAGAAAAAAGTTCATTTATTGATGCTTCTACAAAGCTTTATGAAATATTTAGAGTAGAAGAAAAATTAGTCCCCTATGGTGAAATATCTGACAAAGGAGAAGCCTCTAAAGACGAAAATAATTCAACTGTAGCTGAGAAATCCATTAAAGAGAACAAACCATTTGAATCTTACAAGAGAGCTAATAGGATGATTCCTAATCAACTAAAGATGAAGTAGAATACTAAGAGAATAGAAAATTATGGTTTCAGAAGAGTACACTATCCAAAGAGGCCTAGACAAAGAAGATTTCCCTATCTAGCAGAAGGAAATTCCATGACCAAGTACTCATCATATTTTAATGGGTATTGCTATACCTGTAACAATTTTAGTCATAGGGCTAGAGAGTGTAAAGTTATTTCAAGGAGAAATACAAATTTCCTAAGAAAAAATCCATTTGCTCCATTAGTTGATATGAATGTAATTTGTTTCAATTGTAATAATTTTGGTCATATAGCTAGAAACTATAGAGCATACTTTGTAAGACCTAATGCTCAATCTGAGAAGAATAAAAAAACAGCTCCCAAGGCTGAAAAGAAGACTGAGGTCCTTGAGAAAAAAGGAAGAAAAGGTTGAAAATAAACTGAAGAAGGTATGGAAGGACAAGAAGTAGAATTCTACTTAGTTTATGATTTCTAAAACAATATTTCATGCAAAGGAACAAGATCTATGGATAATTGATAGTGGTTGCTCTAAGCACATGATTCAAGATAAAAAGAAATTCATTAAGCTTGCAATGAGAAAAGGATGTTTAGTAAGCCTAGGTGATAATATTGTTGTTAGTATTTGTGGTAAAGGAACTATGAGCATAGATGGGAAGAAAAAAACTAAAGATGTGCTATATGTGGAAGGTCTAAAACATAATCTTCATAGTTTTAGCCAAATGTGTGATAATGGATACAAAGTTGTATTTGATTCTGAAGGCTACATGATAAGATTGAATGGTAAAACAATTGCTCAAGGGATAAGGACTAATAGTAATATCTATAATTTATGTGAAGTGGAAGGCCAAACATGTCTAATTAGCCAAGAAGATGAGAGTTGGCTATGGCATAAAAGACTAGGACATGTAAAATTTGACAATTTGGTAAAGATTAGTTCAAAAGGTCTAGTAAGAAATATGCCTAATATTGTAAAGCCTAAAAATATAATTTGCAAAGGATGCTAGCAAGGAAAGCAAACAAATTTCAAGTTTCCCACAAATGATTATTCTACTACGAAGGCCTTGGAGATAATTCATACTGATCTATGTGGTCCAATGGGGACAAGAGTGTTACAAGGAGAAAGATATTTCATGTTGTTGATTGATGATTATACTAGAATGGCATATGTCACATTTTTGAAGGAGAAGGCTGAGGCATTTGAAGCACTTATAGGTTATAAGAAGTTGGTAGAAAATGAGACTGGGAGAAGAATCAAATGTCTCAGGTCAGACAGAGGTGGAGAATTTATGTCAAGTGAATTCATGGAATATTGTGAAGATCATGGAATCAAATGCTAGTATTAAGCTCCAAGAACACCACAACAAAATGGTGTGGTAGAGAGAAGAAACAAAATTGTGAAGGAGATGGCTAGAGCCATGTTGAATGAAGCAAACTTGGTAGATACTTTTTGGAAAGAAGTAGTACAAACTGTTGTATACATTCAAAACAAATCACTTATAAGATTTAACAGTGGTAGAATGACATATGAATTGTGGTTTGGTAGGCCCGCATCAGTTAATAATTTCAATGTATTTGGTAGTAAATTCTATATTAAGAGAGAAGTTAAAAATTTAGGAAGTTTTGAGTCAAGATGTGATGAAGGGATATTTTTGGGGTATTCCAACAAAAGCGAAGCTTATAAGTGTTATAATAAGAGATTGCATAGAATTGTAGAGAGTGTACATGTTAGGGTTGAAGAAAGTGGAAATCAAGGTAAGCCTAGCAAAAGAAATCTTGAAAGAGAATTAGATGATGAGGATATAGGTGTAGCAGAAGAAGAAGAATACAAAGAAGAGAATGAGCAAAAGGTTGAACGTGCTTCTACAAAATATTTGTAAAAAGATCATCCTACAGATCAAATAATTGGTGATAAGAATGAAGCTATGCAAACTAGAAGAAGACTTGCAAAGAACAAGGAACAAGTGAACTTTTCCCTCTTATCACAAATTGAACCAAAAATATTTGATGAAGCCAGTAAAGAAGAAAGTTGGATAAAAGAAATGGAAGAGGAACTCAATTAGATTGAAAAGAACAAAACATGGGAATTGGTTCCTAGACCATCAAGCAAGATTGAAGAGGAAGTATACATTGAGTAGCTAGAAGGTTTTCAGCTAATAGAGGATGATGATTATGTCTGCAGATTGAGAAAATCACTATATGGTTTGAGGCAATCCCCAAGGGCCTGGTATTCAAGAAAGGTTGTGTTGATAGCAATCTATATCTCAAATCTAAAGGTAAGAAAATGATCATTGTTGTAGTGTATGTAGATGATATTATATTTTGTGGTAGTAGTGATGTAATGTGAAAAATATTTGCTACAAACATGCAAGATGAGATTGAAATTTCCATGTTTGGAGAACTCATATTTTTCTTGGTTTGAAAATTACACAAATTGATAAAGGTATTTTTATATCACAAACCAAGTATGCAAAAGAAATGCTTTAAATTTTTGGAATGGAGGATTGTAAACCAGCCAATAATCCCATGGTTACTGGCTGCAAGTTGAGTAAATCAAATGAGTGACTTGATGCAAATCATACTTTGTATAGATCAATGATTGGAATTCTACTATATTTAACTACATCTAGGCATGATATAATGCGAGCAGTTTGTATGGTAACTAGGTTTCAAGTAGAACCAAAAGAATCACATGTAAATGTAGTAAAGAGAATCTTTATGTTGAGAAGTGTGACTCAATTTATTGGATTGATTGACTTCTTGGAGCAGCTGCGTTTTCCTCCTTCATCGGCCTGAGTTAAGTCACTAGTTTTCAAGTTTATCAAACTGAAGTCACGAGGTTCTGAAGTTTCTGAACCTCCCAACTTAGCAATTGTGAAGGGAAAGCTACTTCCTTTGTTATCAGCATGTTGTGGGTTTTGAGAAATTCATAACCTCTGATAGAGGTTTGGAAGTTTTGGTTTTGAGCGACGAAGCGATTCCTTTGTTGGCTAGTCGCAGGATCACTGGATATCTTAACTTTAGAACTCATATCGTGAGGTTCAAAAGTTTTATAACTTCTTGACTAGGTGATCTCCTTGTTGTCATGGGTTTTGGGAAAATCCTACCCTCCAACTAGAGGTTATGATGTTTGGATTTCTTATGACTTGGTGACATGACCAATGGATGGTGGGACCGGTCTGCATGGATAGTGATGTCAGCCATACAATAGTGACATGGATGCCATGTGGATAGTGGGGACCACTTGGGATGCAATATTTTGGTGGATCATGATGAAGGATGACAAGTGGCAATGACATGGAGGACAAATGGCATGTGGGCCCATGTGCTCGATAGTTGACTTGGTGACTCATGGAGAACCCTAAGCTCAATGGTGGAGATTTGTTTGATTGCTTATCCAATGGATATGATTGGATGCTGGATGATGGCATGTGGCTCGAGGTGAAACCATAAAGGGGTGTGGTAGTTGAATAGTTTTTTAGCGATAGAGAAGGAAGTTTCTTTCGTGTGTCTCTCTTGAATCTCTTGCAGGGAGTCGAACAATGGATACCTAGACAAGTCTAGTTGCAGGCCAAAAGGTCAGATGTAGTGAAGGCTGAGAGAAGACTCTCTCAGAGCTTAGATCAGAGAGTGGTGGTGACAATGAGTGGTGACAACAATGTGTGGTAGGATGAAAGGCTGAAAGGCCGTGTGGTGTTGGGAACCAAACAAGCTAAGAGGGTCAAGTTTCTAGATGCAGACCAAGAAGATGGATGTAGATAGAGAGGCTATGAGGTTGGGCACAGAAAAACTAAAGCTACCAAGTGAAGGCTGAGAGGCTATGTGGAGGCCGAGGTGTTGTTGAACTGGTCACAAAGCTAGGAAGCCAAGAGGGAGAGACAGATCTTATAGAAGGTGAAGGTCAAGCAACTGTGCGATAGAGAGGCTGAGAGGTAGGTGATCAAATTTTGTGGCTGTGTAGCCATGAGATGTCTCTAGCTAAGAGAGGTGGTTGTGATGGGTTATGCTACCAGATTTTCTCTAGAATGGAACAAGATGTAATCTCCTATAAAGACCATGAGCCTGATATTGTATTGTAATTTTATTTTGTTGCTGAATAATACAATAGTGATCAAGGCTTTTGGAGTGTGGGGTTTTTACCCAAGTAGGGTTTTCCCTCTTTGTATTCATTTCTTCTGGTTCATCTTTCATGGTTGTTGTTTCTATGGTTTTAATGGTGTTGTTGAAACTAATTTGCATCAGTTTCATTCTAAGATCAATGTGGGAAATGAACTGTGCCTATTTTCACTTTATGGCATAGTTGACACATTCTCTATCTTCTCTTTTACCAACAAGTGGTATCAGAGCTATGCAACAATAGGAAGAGTGGAGTCTAGGACTCCTTGATACCAACAAGTGGTCTCAGAGCTGTGTGATAGCAAGAAGAGTGGATTCTAGGACTCCCTGATACCAACAAGTGGTATCAAAGCTATTTGATATCAGGAAGAGTGGAGTCTAGGACTCATTGATACCAACAAGTGGTATTAGAGCCTTCTTCTAGGATGTTTTTTCTTCCTGGTGTGTTGCCGGTTTTGGGTATTCCTTCTATGAATATTTCTTAGTCTATCAGGCTCAAAATTTTTTGGAGGAATCGGCTAATGTTTTGATCCTTTGTGGAGTGGAAATTCTTGCTCTTCTATTAAATTTTATGAGACAACACACAACATGAAAGATGGTGAAGTTGGAGAGACTTGAGTTGGTCATATTGAAATGATGTGACCTGAAGCTCATGAGTTGGTAGCGGTATAACCCTGATGCATGGGGTGGAATATGTTTTCTTCATGGCTGTGTTGTAGCAAAAGATTTCATATTGGTTGTCTATGTGAGAGGCTCCCTAATGATATGGAGAAGCTTGGGTTGTTGTTCAGTCATGGAGTAATGTGCTTATGTTGGTTGGTTTGTCCTAATATTGGAAGGCATAGTTTTTCTAGTACCCTAGTTGCATGAAGGCTATGAGGTTGATCTATGGATGGTCTAAGAACTTCTGAATAGCCTGGCTTCTCATATGCATGTGCATGCTGGTGATTTTGGAGTTGGCTTGAAAATGACCTGGAGTTGCTGAACTACTATTTCATTTTAAGGATGGTTTGTACTTGCATTGTTTTGTGGTTTTGTTTGTTTTACATGGCCAAGCAAAACTTGTGGTTATGTGCAACTTTTGTTAAGCTATTTTCTAGACCCTAGCTTTTGGGTGTGACTAGATGAGATAGCTATATTTTGGCATGGTTTGAGGAGGTGTGATGTATTCTCTACATGGGAGTTTTGGTATGTGATTTTTCACTCATCATTCTTGTGGTGGTGCTTATGGGTTCCTTGACTATAGAGCTTGAGTTGTGGATGTGATTGAGAAATCAGGTTTGGGCTTGATCTAGTGTTTGAGTCATGTTGTCTATGTTGTTCTCTTTGAGATATTTGTTTTGCAATGTCTAGTGTGATGATGGGTTTGCATTTTTCTATTGAATGGATCTACGAGTTGTGCAATATTGTGGGTTGTATTTACCTACATGTTCACTGTGAGACAACTTGAAAGTGGACTATCTATATCCACAAGGTTGATTCATTGTTGGTGAAAACTTGTTAGTTGGCCTTGTTTGTTGTCACTTGTGCATTGGTGTGGTTCTTTTAGATGAGAGGATGGATGGTTTCTGAGTACCTGAATAGTTGGCTCTTGGGACCTATAGCACATGTATCATGATGTCATGGATAGCTTGGATACACTTCCTTGTGTAAGCTGGTTATAGTGATGGTTTGGTCTACTTGGTTTGGAGATCTTGGTGCTACTTGGCATTGTTGTTAGATGGACATGTTACTATTGTGGACCTAGAGGATTTTCAGTTTAGCATATGTTTGGTCATTATGCTTTGAAAGCTCAATGTCACATTTCAGTGGGAGCTTTAGCAGTGACTATGCTTTCATCATGTGGTGGTGAATGATCTTCTATATTGTTGCAGATGTTACTAGGAGGGACTCTTAGATCCTATTGCTATAGAAGGGTTCATTTGCATTTGCATGGACACTATTTCAAGATGTGTAACATCTTGGAGACATGGAGGACTCTTGGAGTCTTTGGTTGAGTTGTTGGTAGTGCTTGAAAAGTGATGTTGGTTTAGAGTTTTTTTTTGTTTCATGTCATGGTATACTCTTTATTGCGCATTATATTTTTGGCATGATACATTGCTCTTGAGACCATGGTATGTTCACCTAGAGCATGGTATCTCCTAAGGGGGAAGTGTAGATCATGATGTCATGATAAGTTCCTGGTTCAGATGATTGGAGCTTTGACAATGGTATGGTAATTCTTTGTGTATTGGGTGCATTTGTCATATGATTGAGAGCTTGATGATGGTGCATTGATGCATTTGGAGTTTAGCATGAGATGATCGGTTGTAGGAACTCATGGATACATGGAGAATAAGGTGACATAGTTGGCATTTAGAGGTGTATGTAGGAGGATTTTCTATAGTTACATGATGTACATATCATTGTGGATAGTTCCTTGTAACTACATGTTTACACTCTTTATGTGATGCTATTGGTAGACTCAGTATTCCTTGACCCTTTCAGATTTGGCATTACCCATGCAGTGGGAGTTCCTTGCATGTGTTTGGTCTTCTTTGACTGGTTGGAACTTGGAGCTTTTTTCTATGGTTTATGGGTTGGTTGTGCTGGTGGCATGAGTTTGTTGATGTTTATACCTTGTAGGTATGAGTGATTGGATGGATTATCACATGTTGTGGGTGCTACTTTTAGTCATGTGGATTGATTAGTTGAATGGGAGTAGTCAGTTTTCTAGTTTTTTTTCTAGCTGATGTTCTATCTTATTTTCTGGAGGATGGCTTCACATTTTTGTTTGAGTTGAGGGTTTTGAAGTTGATGTTTGTTACTTCTGTATAGCTCATGAGCACAGTGGAGTGGTGGGAGTGTTGGTGACCTTTCCATCTATAGGATATGATTCTTTTGTTCTTGAGACTGGTGCAAAATATGCCTTGGCTCATTCCTTTTCTTGTGGTGGATGTTTGGAACTATTGCTTGAGTTGGTGGACATCTTGGATGTTGATGTTGGGATCTTGGTTGGAGTGTGGAAGAATTTTTTAAGATTCTTGAGTTTGATTTGGAAGGAGCCAATAAATTCTTCATCAAGTGGGAGAATGTTGAGAAGTGTGACTCAATTTACAGGCTTGATCAACTTCTTAAAGCAGTTGTGTTTTCATCCTTCATTAGCCTAAGTTAAGTCATTGGTTTTCAAGTTTATCGAGCTGAAGTCATGGTTCTAAAGTTTCTTAACCTCCTGACTTAGTGATTGTGAAGGGAAGGCTACTTCCTTTGTTATCGGCATGTCACAAGTTTTGAGAAATTCATAACCTCTAATAGAGGTTTGGAAGTTTCATTTTTGAGCAATGAAGCGATCCCTTTGTCAGTTGGTCCTGGGATCATTGGATTTCTTAACTTTGAAAATGATGTTGTGACTGGGTGATCTCCTTGTTGTCGCGGGTTTTGGGAAAATCCTAACCTCTGACTAGAGGTTGTGAATTTTGGATTTGTCTTGACTTGGTGACATGACCAATGGATGGTGGGACTAGTTTTCATTGATGGTGACATTAGTTGTACGACAGTGACATGGATTCCATGTGGATAGTGGGGACCACTTGGGACCCGATATGTTGGTGGATTGTGACAAAGGCCAACAAGTGGTGATGATGTGGAGGATAGATGGCATGTGGGCCCATGTTCTTGATGGTTGACTCGGTGACTCATGGAGAACCCTAAGATCGATGGTGGAGATTTGTTTGATTGCTTATCTGACAGCCAGGATTGGATGATGGATGGTGGCATGTGGCTCGAGGTGAAACCCCAAAGGGGTGCAATAGTTGAACAGTCTATTAGTGATAGAGAAGGAAGTTTCTTCCATGTGTCTCTCTTGAATCTCTTGTAGGGAGCCAAATGGTGGTTACCTGGACAAGCCAAGATATAGGCCAAAAGGTCAGATGCGGCGAAGGATGAGAGAAGAATCTCTCGGAGCTCGAAGTAGAGTGGTGGAAATGATGTGTGATAGGCTGAAAGGATGAGTGGCTGCATGATTTGTGTTCCAAACAAGCTAAGAGGGCCAATGTGTTGGATGTAGGCCAAAAAGATGAATGTAGACAAAGAGGTCGTGAGGCTAGGCATGGACAAATAGAATCTACCAGGTTGAGCCTGAGAGACTGCATGGAGGCCAAGGTGTTGTTGAATTGGTCACGAATCTGGGAAGTTGAGATGGAGAGACAGATCTTATAGAAGGTTGCGATAGAGAGGCTGGGAGGCTGGTGGTTGAATCGTGTGGTTGTGTAGCTGTGAGATGTCTATGGCTGAGAGAGGTGGTTGTGATGGGTTATGTTGTCATATTTTCTCTAGAATGGAACAAGATGTAATCTCATATAAAGGCCATAAGCCTGATATTGTATTATAACTATATTTTGTTGTTTAATAATACAATGGTGATCTAGGCTTTTGGAGTGTGGGGTTTTCCCCATGTATATCTGTGTATTCATGTTTTCTAGTTCATCTTTCATGGTTGTTGTTTCTGCAATTTTAATGGTGTTGTTGAAACTGATTTGCGTGAGTTTCTCTCTAAGAGTCAGTGTGGGAAATGAATTGCACCTATTTCTACTTTATGGCATAGTTGACACATTCTCCATCTTCTCTTTTCCCAACACTTTAGATACATCAAAAGTATTGTTGACTATGGTTTATGGTATCCCAAAGGAAAATATTTCACCTTAATAGCATACATAGATGTTGATTGGGCAGGAAGTGTGGATGATAGAAAGAGTACTAGTGAGGGATCTTTATTTTTAGGCAATATATTAGTTTCCTAGATGGGGAAAAAGCAAGAGTTTGTCACTCTTTCTATAGCAGAAGTAGAATATGTTGCAGTAGCTACATGTTGCACTCAAGTCTTATGGATGAAGCAAACATTAAAGGACATCAAGGTAGAGTACAATGAACCTATCTCAATTCTTTGTGACAACTTGAGTGCCATTAATATCTCAAAGAATCCAATGATGCACTCTAGAACAAAGCATATATAAATCAAGTATCACTTCATCAGAGAAAAGGTTGTAGATAAGGAAGTCAACATGGTGTATGTTCCAACAAAGGAACAAGTGGCTGATATATTTGCAAAGCCTCTTCCTATAAAATAGTTTGAATACTTGAGGTAGAAGTTGGGAGTAGTTTCTCCCACCACATGTCACTAACCATTAGTGATAGGGAGTTTATCTAAGGGGCGATTCATTGATCACTTCTTTAACTTTGGTTAAGAATAATGTGATCAAATCATGTAAAATTTTGTTTTACAATTTCTCACGGTTTTATGGTTGCAAAGTTTGTCAAGATTGGAGCATTTCCTTAAGGGGAGTGTACGCTTTTCTATTGGTGTCAAAGGGGGAGAAATATGAAGAAAAATAGAATCATGCTGAGAAGAGAAGAGATGTATGTCATAGGGGGAGATGCAATGTTACAGTATGTATAATCAAATCGGTGCAGAGCTTCAGTGGTATCTAATTGAGTAGTTAGAGTTTTTCCATCAATTCCAAAGGGAGAGATTATTGGAATATGTTGTCATTGATGTAAAAAGGGGATAAGAAGAGAACTGTATTGACCCTATGCAAATGTGCATATTGCTATCATTCATGTCAAAAGTGAAAATCAAGCAAAGGAATTTGTTGGCATGATGACAGAAGATGGATGAGAGAGCAGTGGATTTGATGGTGAATTAAGTTTTTGATTCACGATGGGTTTTTTGAGAGCTTTCCAAAAAGGTATTGTGCAGGCCTAGAGGATGTATATCATGGCCATAAATGAATTTTATTCACTTTCAAGTGTTTTAAGGTTTATTAGTTGAACCCTAGGTCATTTGCAATCATGGTATCTGAACATATCTTCTATTTTCGATGGTGAATTGTGTTTGGTGGTTGGAGGAAGCTTAAGTAATTACTTAAGCCATTTGTGTTCATCCTATGACTAGCCCCTCACTTCTTGGAAACCAGTTGGAATTGTTCTTAATGGTTATCGACATGACAAGAGTATTTCAGCAAGACTCACCCAAGAGTCTTTTTGACAGCCCAATGGCTATACCATCGATGTGATAGTTCTATATCAACAAGAGAATGGGCTATGTTTCTTTGGTATAATGATGGAGGAACTATGGAATTTTATTGATGAGACAATACAGTGTTGGGAAGATTTTCATCCATGTCCATTAGATAGACGGATAGCTATCTTATTAGCAAGAGCTTGGGAGAAGTCTCCTCAATGGAGCAATAAGTAGTATGGAAGTTTTGTCAATGAGACTATATGGCATCAGTGAGAATTTTATAAATGTCTCCTCAACATGGTGATGTGAAGGAAGTGGTCAAGTGGGATAAATTCATAATGATGTAGGTGACTATGATGATGAAGCAGGCACATGGCATAAAGATATTGGATGAACCGTAACCCACATCCTTGTTGTGGATTATGATGTAGCCACATGGTGATGAAGTGGATTGGTGACATCATAAATGGTCTTCATTAGTGTGACAAAGTTGTGTCGGTGGGACATTGAAGGATGTCTTCCTAACTAACCAATTATCCTTTCATTGGTGAGACATTGGCGTATCGCCAAGACCTTGAAGAAGGTCTGTTCGACAAGGAGATAGGAGTGTGTGGTGCTAAGTGGGACCTGAATGTGACAAGGGATAACATATAGAAATGGATGATTGCTTGATATGTTATTTTGCATCAGTGTTGTGAATGACATGGTGACAACATGGAAGATAGATGGCACATGGGCCCATGCACTCAAAAGAAATTCTCATTAGTGAGAATGATGGACATCAGTGAGACTATAATAGATGTCCCAGCAACAGAGCGATATATTAGATTAACGATGGAGATTTGGAAATTGTTTATCAAATGGTTGTGACTTAAAGATATGACAATAAATGAGGATCACAAGATCAGGGCATGAAAGGAATAGATTGATGGTCAGAGTTCAAATGCAAAGATCTGAAATGGCTAACTCTGTGTGAACAAGGTTTCATCTAGAAACTGACATAGAGTAGAGAGTTAATTGTTCCAACTACTCCCAATGATCAATTGAATGAAGATTTGATCTTGTAGGTGGTGAAATAAATTGCAAAAGTGCTTGAGATCAAAATCAGACTGAAGGATCAAAAGAGAGCATTAAATGCACAATCAAACTTTAGGATTTGACAAGGAGAATAAAGAAAAATTCTCTAAAATTGAATTTAATGTTTTATGGCTCAATGCAAGGCATGCTGATATTTGATAAACCTTATTAGATGTCTTTATGATGGTGTGTGGTTTAATGAACTAGTAGCCTGCTAGTGAAGCTAACTAATAAGGGAAACTGTAATATGATGCTATAGCTGATTTGAATGATGATGTGGATCTTGAGGTAGTAATTGTAGTTTGGTGAAAACATAAGACAGTTAGGGCATGGTTTGTGGATTGAAGTGTGTTGTAGAAGGGGAGAGAGAAGTATGTAAATGCACTGTGTCTTGAATAGAGAGAAGTACAGTTGAGAGTGTAGAGTAGAGAAGTGTGCAGAGCAAAAGAATGTGCTATTGAGAGTGCAGCTACAACAACAAAGTGTAAGTTACAATAAGTGCGACAAAGTATTGTGTACATTGATGCATCTTAGGTTAATGTAGGACCATTCATATGAATATTTGAACTTGTAATTTTTCAAGAGGTTGTAGCCTCCATTTTCACTAAGTTGTAGCTTAGAATAGGGTGTAGTAGCATCCTCAAAGTTGTAGCTTCTAAATAGCGAGTTGTTGCTTCAGCTGGAAACCAACAGAGAGTAGAGAGTTAATTGGTCCAACTACTCCCAACAATCAATTGAACGAAGATTTGATCGTGTAGGTGGAAAAATAGATTGTAGAAGTGATTGAGCTAAAAATCATATTAAAGGATCAGAAGAGAGAATTAAATGCACAATCATACTTTAGGATTCAATAGGGAGAACAAAGGAAAATTTTAGGAAATTGAATTTAATGTTGTATGGATCAATGCAGGGCATGGTGATATCTGATAAAGCTTATCAAATTTCCTTATGATGGTGTGTGGATTGATGAACTGGTAGCTTTTTGGTGAAGCTAATGAATAAGGGAAACCCTAATATGATGCTAGGGATGATTTGGATGATGATGTGGATCCTGAGGTAGTAATTGCAGTTTGGTGAAAATGTAAGACAATTAGGGCATGGTCTATGGATTGAAGTGTGTTGTCAAAGGGAAGAGAGAAGTTTGTAAGTGCATTGTGTGTTGAATAGAGAGAAGTATAGCTAAGAGTGTAGAGCAAAGAAGTGTATAGAGAAAAAGTATGTGCTACTGAGAGTGCAGCTATAGTAGCAGAGTGTAACTTGCAATAAGTGCAACAAAGTATTGTGTGTATTGATGCATCCCAGGTTTATGTAGGACCACTCATATGAATATTTGAATTTGTAATTTTGCAAGAGGTTTTAGCATCCATTTGCACTAAGTTGTAGCTCAGAATAGGGTGTAGTAGCATCCTTGAAGTTGTAGCTTCTAAATAGGGAGTTGTTGCTTCCTTGGATTAGGACAGTAGATCCTAGCAACATTTCTCACTGTGGTTTTTCCCATCTTGGGTTTTCCACATATATTTGGTGTTATGTGTTGATATCTCTTGTGTTCTTGTAGTTATTATATTTTTTCATGTTTCAATTTGCACATCTGAGTTTAGGATTGAATCTGCAAAATCCTTTAAGAACTGAAAGTTTCAATATCTACTATTTCACCCCCTTCTCAATAGTTCATTGTGTTCTAAAAAATATTCATTTTTTATAAACTACATGCCCTATGGATTATTTGAATACACTCAAGGGATACAATAGGGGCATCCCGTCTCATCATTTTTTTTTGGATTAATGACATATACATTAATCAGGTTGATAAAAGGAAGTATGGTGAAGGGTTTGTGGAGGGGCATCAAGGTTTCAGAAAACATGAAACAACTTACTCATCAACAAGTCAGCTAGAGTTGGTCATGGAGGTGATGACAAATAATTTGTGTGCACTTGGTTTTGTTTATCATTACGTAAACATATGTATCAATGTAAGGTGGTAACATATATGTGTCTATATATTTTTATCATGTTAACATATATTAGATTATATGTTTTTTTATTTAAACATCTATATTTGGTCAACAAAATTGGTCATTTATTTTGAGTTGTTGGAGAAGTTTATTGGCTTGTATTGTAATTCCCAAAAAATTTTGAACTACACATACTATGTAATTACTCTAAAATATAATATAATAGATCAGCTATATGCCCTTTTCCTAAAAAAACACAATTTGTTGATGATGCGATGCTATATGGAGAAGCTAGTTTAACTAAAGCAAAATAAATCAAATCAATCCTAAATCTATTCATGTCCAAATCAAGGAAAAATATAAACAGTGAAAAATATACAATCCTCTTCTTTAACACTAACAGACAAATCAAAGGAGAATTTCTAACCATTTTGGTTTCAACATTCAAGATATCCCTTGCAAATATCTTGGCATCCCAATTTTTCAAGGAGCCATGAAGAAGGAGAATTAACAAAAAAATTTGGAGGCTTTCCAAAAGAAAGAAGCCAATTGGAAAGAGAAATAGCTAGCACTTGTAGATAGAATTACAATGCTAAAATCTATCCTTGCAATCATTCCCATTTATGCAATATCATGCCTAAGATTCATAAAGTTAGTACAACAAAGAATGAAAATAATAATGAAACATTTCTTATGGGAGGGATTCAATGAAATTTGATGCCTCCCACTCTTTAGTTGGGATGTTGTGAGAGAAGGTAAATTTTATGGAGAGGCTACAATAAAAAACATAGACCTCCAAAATAGAGTGCTTGGCGCTAAATTAATCTGGAAACTCTACTCAAAACTAAACTCACTCTAGTATTGGGTTCTAAGAAACAAATATCTAGACAATAGTGACCCAACTAGAATTGTTCATGTGGGAATTTCATCAAGTGATCATAGACCATGTCACATGGGAAATTAGTGATGGGAAATCAACTCTATTTTGTTGTGACTCGTGGAATGGTCACCTGCCCTAATTGGAAATGGAGAAACTAGTAGAATGCAACCAATCTATGTATTGTTGACATGGAAATGGTGCTTACCAATGGGGATTCATAATGGAGATGGAATCAAATAAAAGAGCCAAGGTTGAGTGATGATATGGTGTGGGGCCATATTTGGTAAATATTTTGTGAAGTTTTGTTATCAAATTATAAATATGAGATGTCAATCAAAGGAATGACTAGTTAAGATGTGTTGGAACAAGTTAGTCCTACCAAAATAAGGGGCCTTCACTTGGACCACCATGCACAAACACATACTCACAAGGGATAGGCTCCATCTAGTTGGGATAGCTTGTCCAAATAGGTGTCCAATAAGAAAATTAGACACAAGGAGTCTAAATCATCTACTACTTAACTGTGAGGTGGCATTGAGATGCTAGGATTGGTTTTGTGAGAAGCTAGTATGGCAATGAGTAAGGCAGATAGACTTGTAAAATTTTCTCAAAAGTTGGCCAAGCCTCAAGGCTAACTCCTTTTGGGGAGATATCTAGACTATCTTCCTATCAGTCCTCATGTGGAAAATATGGAAAGAACATAATAGATGCATCTTTCAAGTTGTTGAGAGAAGCACATAATAGTTAATTATCTACATAAAGGAATGCATAATAGAATTTTTAAACACTTGAGCCCCCCAATTCATGAGGGTTGTGTACTCCAATTGAGATAATAAGTTAATGAAGGATTGGAAAGGATTGAAAATTCCAAAACACTATATAGTAATCCAACACTCACCCCATAACAAAGGAAGAATGCAAGGTGGATGTGCCACCACCGGCAAAAAGCTGAAGCTAAATTTTGATGGGGAATCATGGGGAAACTCAGGGAATTCAGTGAAAGATGCATCATTAGAGATAATGAGGGTGTTATGGTGTGAGGTCTCTCCAAAAATCTTGGTGAAGGAACAAACAATGAGGCGAAGCTCGTTTCCATAGATGTGGGGCTCAATTTATTACCAAAGAAATCATGATCATAGAAATCAGAGGGGATTCTCAAGTATGCATCAATACCATCAAGGTATCAAAAATTAATGTTTGGAGCCTCCAAGGTGGATCAAATAGATATGGAAAATGTAGGAAAGGTTTGAATCCTTCTCCATAAATCATGTGTACCGAGAAGCCAAAAAGTAATTAACTACTTGGTCAATGTAGCTATTGATGGTAATGAGATGACATAATTTCCAATGTGACTTTTTCCTAGCCAAATCTAGGTAAAAGCATGCACAACAAGATTAGGATAATTTTTAGAACTAACACAAAATGGGATGTAAGTAATGTTGGTAGTAGGATATATGTATCTGAGTAGCTCTCAAATAGTTGTAGTAGGGAGCATAGCCTATGCTAGGAAGGTTGATGATGCGAGATGTGATAAATTCTAAAATTGGACTGATAGTTTCACCTAGAAAAAGTGGCAAGCTCATACAACTTCTATCACTTAGAGATCTCATCTCAAGATTTTTCTTGTACCTCTAGTCCCTATCACTCTTCATGTGACTATAGTAACTCCAAAAAGTTGCTAAACTAGGAAGTGCCCGACACCTATTTTAAATCGTGGAGTAATATAGGGATTGCAAATGGTGAGAAAAAATAGTTTTTGTGTGGATTGTGTCTCAGGTAAAAGTGGAAGAGCTGGCAGAGGGACAAAAAGGAGGATGACTTAGTGGAGAATCAAACCCATAGACTCTTAAGGCCAAGGAAGGGGAAGACTGTGGTTGTTCTAATTATGCTGATGTAATAACCCATGTTGGGAAAATGGACACAACGCATGACAACATTGTGTTGGCTCACTTCATAGATAATTTCATCTAGATCATGGGAAGCTTCACATGGGGAGTCACCTTTGTGCACCATCTAGTTGCTCTTGAGTATGAAGAATTAGTAAAGTTTGTGATGGAGATGATACTAATCACGCCATCCTCTAGATCCCTGGTGGGGATCTTTGATGCTACAATAATAGCCAAGAAAGGAGTGGCCATGAAGGCACTCAAACTTTACAAAGAAGGGCTAGAGAAGAGAGACCTTAGTAGATTTGGAAGCTTCAATAGAAACAATGGTGAATTGTTGGCTACCTCTCAAATTAAGAGAGCTTTTATATTTGAAGATGGAATAATACACACAATGCACTAAGTGTTGTCATATGCTTTTTGTTTTAATGCAAAGGATTTTCCCCTTGCAGGCATTTTGATTAAAAAATTATTAAGTATCTAAACATATTTAATCATATGATATATTTAATATCATCGATACTATATTTAATACTCTTTATAATAATGGACAATAATTATATAATACTAATTAAAAATTAATAACTATTATTAATATTAAATATGTTACATGATTAGAAAATGACGGAAGGAGCTCGCAGAATGCTCATGGGGAAGAGGCTAAGAGGGACCTGTGGGCAATCAAAATGGGAACATTGAGGAACATTTGGCGAAGAGAGATGGGCCCACCTCCAAACAATGCAAAAATCTGGCCGATTTCCTCGGATGCTCATGATCGTGAGCTTAGCGATAAACAAGCCGCAGGGCAAGTGCCTAGAGGAAAACAAAAGGGTGGTAGTTACAAAAATGACATTTTTATCGCCTAAGTGCAGCAAACCGTAGCAATAGAGGTCAAGGCTGCCTTCCCCGATGGGAAGACAAGGTTTTGTGAAGAAACCCAATCATAGAAATGGTAATGGTGGCTTGGAGTGGAAAGAAGGTTCTACCAAGGAATGTGAGGAAGAAAGGGAAGAAGTCTCAAGCGAGGGACGGAGGAAAAACATCTCGCAATCATGTAACGAGACAAAAGGCGGAAGAACTAAAGTGGTAATTAGCTCAGCTAAACTTCAAGTGGAGGTTTTGCGTCTAGAAAACCTAGGTGTAATAGGGAAATGGTATGGTGTGGACTTAAACTGGGACTATTTGATCAAATGGTGGAAAGAGCGGTGGGGGTCAGACCTGCAATTCAAAATGTTGCAAAACAGTTTCTTTCTAGTAATGTGCCCATCTAGAAATATAAGAGATGAAATCATCAATGGTGTTTGGGTTCTGGATGGGTGTGGTTTTTATCTGAGAAAATGGAGAGTTGGGTTTGATCTGACAACGCATGAGATAGAAACCATTCAAGATTGGTACTCGTTGCCTAACCTTCCTCAGGAATATAGGGCTCCCAATATATTGGAGGAAATAGGGAACTAGTTGGGCACTTTTGTTTGCGCAGAGGAAAGGAAACTAGAGAGGAAAAACCAAACTTATGTGTGAATATGTGTGGAGAATACACCAGCCCAATCCATCTAGGGAGAGATTGAATTTATAACAGATTATGGGTGTTGGGTTCAAAATCTAGAACGTGACACCTTTACTCGAAATAACATGGTTTGTTCACTGGGGTGTAGGCGCTCAAAAGCGGTAAGTGAAAAATCCAGTTCTTTGGCAGCTACAGAGGAATCGCCTAGACCAGTGAATAGGACAGCAGGGGAGGATGCGACATTCAGTACACCTCCAAAGACAAGGGCTTTGAATCAACAGATCAATGCATCTGAGAACTCTCCAGTAGCCTCGGCAACAGCTTCTTTGAGTGCTGAGACAAGCCCAATCTTAGGCTCAAAATCCATAGAGGCAGAGAAATTCTAGGAGTTGCAGTCAGATCAGGGGGAGCAGGATACAACTCTAGAAGAGAAGATTTCAGAAACTTTGGAGCTCTTGGAAGGAGATTGTCATAACATGGAATTTGATTCTCTAATAGAAGTGGGGAAGGAGTTGGTGGAACTAGCAGTGGCGGCTAAAGAAAATTTAGGGGCGTTGGATGAAGGTTTTGAGACAGAAGGACTGGAGAAGTTGGTTTTGAAAGACGGAGTAGGGAATATGGAATTGCTTAGCCCGCAGTCTATTAAAAAAAGGAAACTATCTAAAGGTCTAGTTGCAACTAAAATCAAGCTAGGAATTCCCTAGAGGGACATCTTGAAATCATCACTAGATTGCGGTGAACAAAAAAAGAGAGGCAGAATCCCTAACCAAGAGAAGAGGAAATTGGATGGGGAGGCTTGTGGTCAGAAAAAGATAGACACAATGATCAAAGTAGGGAAGGGTGACGCCCTTCCTGAACAGCAATGAGGCTCCTAACTTGGAATGTTAGGGGCTTAAACACCCCTAACAAATGGAGCCTTATTAGGTGACATCTAGTGGTAAGCGAAGCAGATATTTTTATTTTACAGGAAACAAAATTAGGAGGAACAGATCTAGTAAATTTTGGTAAGAAATTGAAGATGTGGAAATGCTCTGGAGTGGAAGCGGAGGGTGCATCGGGAGGTCTACTAATCATTTGGAAGCCTCAATTTGTGCTAGTGGAGAGCCTTAACTCGAGTCGTCACTTGATGGTTTGTAGGGTAAGGAGTTTGTATTCAAATCTCCAGTTATGTCTAATCAATGTGTATGGCACTTCATTATGTATGCAAAAAAGGCAGGTTTGGATTGAATTGGATGTGATCCTTGGTGGGTTGGCCCAAAAATTTTGCATTATTGGGGGCAATTTTAACACCATTCTTCGAAGAGAAGATAAGAAAGGAGGCTCCAGGAAGATGTTGCAATCTCATTATGATTTTTGAAGTATTATGGAAAGGAACGAGCTACTCGAAATTTCAACAGGAAATGGTTGTTTCACTTGAACAAACCAAAGGAAAGGGTTTGGAAATATTGCAAAAAAAATAGATAGATTCTTCTTTAAAGGAGATTTGTGGCTCTTCCCCTTCACATTTGAAAGCAAGATTAATCCGGGGGTTGGTTCTGATCATTACCCAGTGCAACTTAAGATTGAAGGGGAGATGGGACCGGTGTGTTGTCCTTTCAAATTCGAGATGATGTGGTTTAAGGACTCTCAAGTGATGGAAAAGCTAAAAAATTGGTGGATGGAGTGTTCCTCGGGGGGGTCCTATATGTTCAATGTGGTCACAAAATTAAAATATGTGAAACAACAGCTTAGGAAATGGAACAGGGATTGCTTTAGAAGCATTTTCGCTGAAAAACTACAAATAGAAAGTGAGATTTCCCTCCTTGTGGAGGAAATCATGACTAAGGGGATGGATGTTGCTTTCTATGAGAGAGAACAGGAGCTTTCTAAACAATTACAGGAGATTCTGGCAAAAGAAGAGATATTTTAGCGACAGAAATCCAGGGAAGTCTGGTTAAAAGCAGGTGATCAAAACTCAAAATTCTTTCACAATTCCACAAAGGCAAGGAGGGAACAAAATAAAATCTCTTGTATCAAGGATGTGGATGGTAGACTGGTGGAGGATGTAGCAAAAATAAGAGCCTCTGCAGTTTCGTATTTCCAGAACTTGCTTAATGATTGGGATGGGTCAAACCTTGAAGCTCAAAATTTATCACTGAATTCCATTCCGAAACTGATATCTCAAGCTCTGTTGGAGGCTTTAAACTCTAGGTTCATAGAAGCAGAAGTAAAGGAGGCAGTTTTTGAAATGCAACCTGAAAAAGCTCTTGGGTCGGATGGGTTTCTAGCTACATTCTTCCAGAAATGTTGGGAGTTTGTGGGAAGGGACGTTTGGGAAGCACTAGAGGATTCAAGAAGCTCAAAAAGTGTCCTTCAAGGAAGCCAATAACACTTTAATTGCCCTCATTCCAAAGAAGGAGAAACTGGATTCCTGGGAAGATTTTTGTCCAATTCTCTTTGTAATACACTTTACAAAATTCTTGCCAAAGTGATAGCTAATAGGCTAAAGAAGATTTTACCTTCGATCATTTCTGAAGAGAAAACAGGTTTTATTCCTAGTCGATCAATATTGGATGGGGTAATTATTGCCCAGGAAGTCATTCACTCGATACAGAAGCTAAAAAAATTGGTGATGCTTTTGAAGCTGGACATCAAGAAAGCGTATGACAGAGTGAACTGGAGATTCTTGTTTAAGGTAATGGAAGCCTTCGGTTTTCAAAAGGAGTGGTTAGACTGGATGTTTCAATGGATAGCCTACCTGAGATTCTCTATGTTGGTCAATGCTCTCCTGAGGGTTTCTTTACTACATCCAGAGGATTGAGACAAGGGGACCCTTATCTCCATTTTTGTTTATCATAATGGCAGAAGCTTTGGGGAGAACAATTGAAAAAGCAAGAAGGAATAACTAGATAGAGGGCTTACAAGTTACTAGCAGTCTACCTAGTATTACTCATCAGCAATTTGTGGATGACACAATGTTGTTTGGTGTTGCCTCGACTAGGGAAGCACAAAGACTGAAAGGAATTTTAAAGGATTACTTCAGGGCTTCAGGGCAGGAGGTGAGTAAGGACAAATCTGAAGTTTTTTTCTTTAATACTAGATGTCCCTTGTGAAATTCAAATCTTGAGAATTTTAGGATTCAAGAAGGGTCAATTACCTTGTAAATACCAGGGCCTTCCATTGGCTAAAAGAACCCAAAGTGGAAATATTTGGCACTCCTTGGTGGAACATTGCAAGGATCGGGTTTCCGCATGGAAAAATAGATGGCTCTCTTGGGTAGCAGACTAACAATGTTGAAATCTGTCATCTCTGCTCTTCCTGTATTCATGATGTCTTGCCTCCAATTATCAGTTGGTTCGAGCAAGAGCCTAAATAGAGTGATGAAGGATTTTTTTGGAAAGGTAATTCCGATCAAAAAAAATTCCCCTCATAAAATGGTAAAAGGTTTGTGAAAATCGTGAAAGAGATGGTGCTGGTTTGAGAAATCTGATTTTGCAAAACAAGGCATTGGGGGCAAAGCTGGCTTGGGCTATCCACTCTCGTCCTGATATGAAATGGGTGAAGATAGTGAGAGAAAAATACTTGAAAGATGATCCCTATGGCTTCTTGGTGGTGAAATCTTTACCAATGGGATCCGTATATGGAATTTTATCAAGCACTCCAGAGATCTTATTACGACTTCCTCACATGGGAAATCAAAGATGGGAAAGAGGCTCTCTTTTGGGAGGATTCTTGGGGAGGGCATCCAACCTTGGCTGAAAATCATTGTGCTTAAATGAGTCAGGGAAAGAACGGAGTATGCTTGGGGATCGAAAGTTTTTGATTATATTGACTTCTCGGATTCTTCTTCGGAGGGTCCATATGCATGGAAATCGATGAGGAATATGAATCTTGAAGTTCAGGAAATGGAAGCATTTGAAAAAGTCTTAGCAGAAAGAAGGATTTGGTGCAGGCAGGGAAAGACTGTCTGAGATGGGATGCGTCCCCTAGTGGTGTCTACTCAGCCAAAATTGGATATGCTATCTTGTCTTCTTTAGAGGTAGGAAATCCAGTGATCCCAATGAGATTATGTTGGAATAAAGCATGTCTCCCAAAAGCAGGCATTTTCGCTTGGGCAGCAGTGCAAGGAAGAGTTCTTACTGGGGATAGATTTATCAAAATGGGTTATCATGGACTATCCAGATGCCCACTTTTCCATGAGGCAGAGGAAACAGGGATCACTTATTTTTAAATTGCAAGTACACATATCAGATTTGGAGTTGGTTGTGTGAAAATTATCATGGTTTACAGCTTTTCCTAACAAGTTGTTAGAATTTCTCATTGCATGGCCTAATTTGTCTCAGAATTCTCTCTTTGGGGATCTATGGGTGACGAGCCCTTCATTAGTTTTATGGGAAAAGGGTATGTGTAGGATCATCATGAAAAAATAGACCCTTAAGTGGCAAAAAAAAAATAAGAAAAATTAGGAGTTAGGAAACTTGACGTAAAAAAATTGAATAAGTTATCTATATTATTTCAAAAATATGTAAGAATAGAATTTTAGCAATTAAATGTAGTTTCTAAACTACTAGGTTTGTTTAAAAACTAGAGAAATCTATTTGGTGAAAATTTGAAATTTCAATGCAGTAGCACTTAAATTTTAGGGAAAAAATAAGAAGTAGGTGTCTGTCTAACCACCTTAAGTAGGTGTGTCTAACCACCCTAACCACGATAAAATGATAATATTTTTTATAAGACTTTAGATATAAGTAGAAGACTCATGTCCCAATGTGATGCATTTTTTTTTTTAAATTTCCAAGTAAATAATTAATTATGAATTTTTATTACAAATTTTAAAAAATATAGAAAACATGTATGTCTAAACCACCTTAACTTGGTCAAAACTTCATGAAATTCAATTTTTTATTTTTAATCTATAGTATGCAAAACATAGAATGTGATGCATGTTTTGATTCAAAAAATGTGATACCATTTGAAAGCTATAGATGCTTTTCAATCATCAATCAGACTTTAATTGTAATTTGAATAGAAAATGAATAATAATTACTTATTAAATTAAAATTAAAATATAATTTATATTGGTGGAAATCTGGGAATCTCCTTTAAAAACCCTTTTCGTTTCATCAACTTTGGGTAAAAAAAAAGTTGTCAGCCACATACCCATCATATTGCCACTTTTTGGCCCATCATGATCCTGCACATACCCAAGGAGAGGAATAGACAACTTTTTCAAGACAAGGAATTGTCAATTCTAAGGCTGAAATGCAAAATTGAAGCATGCATAGTGGAAATTTTTAACGCGAGATTGCAGAATAAAAATATAGGAAAAATGAATTTTGTAAAATGGGATGCTTGGATACTGAAACAATGGTTTGGGATCAAGGCACTACCTTTTGGAGGTGTTGGGAATGTCGTGTCAGTGGAGATGAGAAACAAAGTAGTGCGGATTCCTCTAGAGTAGGGTTGGGCCAAATTAAATTTTGATGGGGCTTCGAAAGGGAACCCAGGGCCATCGGGTGCAGGTTGTATTGTTCGAACCTCCATGGGTCAAGTCTTGGGAAAAATAGAAAATTACCTCCCCGAAGGCACTTATAATGTTGTAGAATTCCAAGCACTTATTCTCGGTCTGTCTCTTTGCAAGGAAATTGGTATAAAAAATTTAGTGGTGGAAGGGGATTCCACGCTTGTGATAAATGCTCTTAGGAATCAACAGATACATAACTGGAAGTTGGGGGAGTTTTTAGATACATCATTAGAATAAATAAAATGTTTTGATCAAGTGATGTTTAACCACACACTGAGGGAAGCAACTATTAAAGTGGACAGTTTATCAAACATAGGTGTGACTAGTCCAAATCTCAAAGAAATCAATATAATAAACATATAAATTTTGTGGGAGGTTGGGTGGGCTCCCCCTCCTTCCTTTCTTTACCTCACTTTAGCATTGATGTGCTAGGAGGGCCAGTTGGGAGATGAGGTGGCAGAAAGGAAAGGGTCAAGGGGGACGTAAAAGATGGTGACTAGGATGGTAGTCACGTGATGGAGATGATAATTACCTCTCCAAAGCTCAAGGATGTTGTAGGAATCATTCCCTGGAGGCCATTCATTATGGTTTTAAAGTGACACATTTGGAGGGTAGTCATTTGTAAGGATGGCGGCGAGCTAGTACTTGGTGGAAATTGAACGACAGTGTTTAAGTAAGCATTTTATCTATTTTATTTCATTCATCTATTTTGTTTTCATCGGTTAGTGGCAGACTATATTTGTATGGTGGTGGCACTCATGGCGAAGCTCTCTCGCTTTGTCATCGAAGTCTCTGTCGATGGCGTGGCGAAGTTTGGAATGGACACACCAATTTCGTTAAACTCCTCGGCCATACAAGCCTCCTTCAGAGAAATAAAAGATCAACAACTGAAGCAAATTCTTACTAACAAAGACCTGCTAGTTCTGGTGGCAAAAAAAATGATCTTGGGTGCTGGTCATTTGGTGAATAAGGAGTTCGGGAGAGACAATCTTCACATATCTTCTCGGTTTTTGGCATCCCTTTTGGACAATGGCGAGTCTAAGGCCAAAGACAAACTGCTGCTGGTGAAGATGTTTCGTAAGGATCCAGTGGGTGGTGTAGATGAGGTGTTGAGTTTTGTTCTAGAAGGTAGAGGAGTTCCAAGGCCGAGTGATTTCGTAGCTATTCGAGGATCAGATGAGGCCGTAGAGCTATTCCTATTTCTTCTTGACTTGAGTGGTCCGGCATTGAGCAAACATAGGATGGTGGCGGCGGCAGCCATCAAATTCCTGAAGAAATTCTTTGGCCTGATGGTCGTGGGTGGTGTGGAGTGGGTAAATGCATTTGAAGAATTTGTTGTCTTAAATAATTTTCTATGAATATCTGTATGTAGTTGATGAATTTGGTAAATTTGAGAGTTTATTTCTATGGTCTAATGGCACTCTCTAATTTTGGGGTTTGTAGTTTCGGTCTCTTATGGCCATTTTGAGAATTTTGGGTGTTTGGGTCTTATCTGTACATGGGCGGGGTCAAATTTTTTTGGCATGTTGGATTGTTAGATGGTTTTGGAGGTGGGGTGGTGGTTTTTGGAAGGTTGGGTGCTTGTCTCTGGGGAGATGGGTCTCTTGTTTCGACCGTCTCTGGGGTGGTCCTTAGGTTTTGGTGGATGGGTTGGTGTTACTGGTAATTAATGGCAGAAGAATTACCCGTGTTTGTAGATGATTGTACTCCCTTTTTTATAATATAAATCAAAATTGTGTATAAAAAAAATATGTTATGTGATTAAACATATTATATATTTAATATGATCAAATTAACATTTAATATATATAATCATTAATTATATAATATCATATGTACATCATTAATATCTAATATATATTATTCTTAATGATAATTAATATATCAAATTAAATATGATAATATTAGATGTTAATATGATGATATTAGTTATGGGGAGGAAGAACATGATAGTTCAGGAAGCATCAAGAACCATGATGAAGGAAGAAAATTTACTATATTTCTATTGGAGAGAAAAAATTCATACTATAGTATATATACTTAATGGAGGACAAGAAAGAGTGAACAATTCAAAGACTCCTTATGAGTTATGATATGGAAAACCTCCTAAGGTGGGCACAAGGGCTATGCGTTAGAGTGGTCAGTCATAGATGTGACCCCCTGGTGTCATTTGAAGCCCTCAAGGCTTGGCAAATGGAAAGGGTGGGGCAAAATGTGTCGCTACCTAAGCACTATTGGATGGGTAGTGTTCTCTTTATATAGTGTTGTGAACTTTTTAATAAAGTTCTAGTGCTTTGTTATACATTTTTTTACTCTTTTTTTATGAAATTTCCATATAGGTATAACTTTTTGGGGATCATGCAACCTCCAAAAGAATCTTGTTTTCCTCATAAGCTCTCGACATTGAAATAGGGTAAATATTATATCAAACTTCATCACTTTGGTCTCTTGAACACAATGGTGAGGTCCTTTTCATGCTAAAATGCACCCAAAAATAACCTAACTCTAAAAATTGGAGAAAAAGGAATGAAAATTCTAGATTTTTTCCTATAACCCTACATGAGAAAAAATGAAAAAAGGAGAAGGGTTTTACTAAATCCATGAGCTCTGATACCATATTAGAATTATGAAGAACATGAGTTGCAAGATCAAACAATAAATAAAAATATCTCCCACGTAAGAGAGCTACAAACAATTATTCTCAATATCCTCAACAAGAAAAACCTATAGAATGAATTAATATGAAGAGAGCATTCTTTCGAAGAGAAAACCTAAACGATAAATGGATTAGAACATGACAAGTGTCATCATCCTATGTGAAGAGACAAAATGATCTAATAAAAGCTTGCTCTAGTTAACAAAAGAAAACACTTATAAGTTTAACTTAAGTTCATGAAATGAAGTTAGCTTTTAAATAATTAATTAATTATTAGCCAATGCATGATTACTCTAGCATTTGTGTGGTAGAAATAAAAAGAGACACAATAGAATTTTTTTTTTTTGTATATGGAGATTTCAAGAAAAGAGAAAAGTTCCAATAGCAACAATATTTTGTGCATTAGAATAGTAGTAGTAGCTATAGCAATCTATTTATAGAATAGATCCAAACCACTATAGGAAACAAGTCAAAGATAATAGATCTAGATAACTCCAATAAGCTAGTCATATAAATAGTAGCTATAGAAACAAAAGTCATTTACATAAGTAGTAGAGTTGTTTCTAAGTATTTAATAATTTGAATATTATTTCTTTTGTAAATGTATTTTGGGATTATTTTTTGTGTTCCATAAGATATTTTTCCTACATTTGTCTCCATATTTTATTTTATATCAAAGAAACAATACTTTGTATTTAATTTCCAACAGATTGGCATTAGAGCCTGTGTTGTAGAAACATGGCCCTTTTTCATTTTCATGGCCTTTTATGTCTTGTTTCATGATGTTTGATCTATTTTTCTCTAAGTTTATGTTGTAACATGGCTTGAACATGCATATTTAGGTCTTTGAAATTCAAATAATGGCATCTTGTGAACATGTTGTGAAGTGTTGTAAAACATTTCTACACTCTTCTAGACTCTATTCATTACAATTCACCTAAAAATCACCTTTTCATCACTAATCAAATCTTATTTTGAAGTGTTGTAAAGTCTTGTAACAAGATTTCATGCTTTTCTTGGCATAATTTCACTATTTATCCCTTTCTTATGCCTTATTTTGTCCCTTTATGCCCTTATATGCTTTAATTAAGTGCATTTTTCAATGTAATCCTGAAAAACAACATTAAATACAAGATAATTCCCGACACCCATTTTCAAGTCTTAGGTCAGACCCATTCGCCATGGGTGGTGAATAAGTCCCCCTTGGCTCCAAATTAAAAAAAAATCAAATTTCCTTTTGAGTTTTTATTCAAAAACACTTGATGTTTTCCTGTGATGAAGTATGAATGGGTAACTATGGCACAAGATTGTATAAATAAGTTATTTTCACCTCATTATAATCCGCATTCATTCAAGTATTTATTCAAGTATTCATTCAAACATTCATTCACACATCATCTCAAGCATCTTACAACATCAATTCAACCATTATTCAAGCATTTTAGAGCATTCATTGACATTACTTAAGATTTTCATCATCAAGGGTTTGGTAAGTTGATAGTAATTACATGTTATTAGTTTATCATTCTCTTTCATTTCATTGTTTCATTGAGGGTTTGATTACCAAAAGTGGGGTTTTACCAAGGAAAACCCCTATTTACTAACCATCAACCATTTTCCCCTCTTGCATGTATGTTTGCAGAATTTTGTGTGCAAATTTAACAAAAAATTAGGTGTTGAAGATTTTTCAACAAGTCAACTAGGTGGTTCAAGTCAAATCAATCACATTTCAAGCTTGGAGAAGGTTTTCTATCTGTTTCCTACATAATTGACTTCAACAACCTAACAAGCAGATATTTCCAAATCTAGTGTTGCAAAGTTGTCTCTTGATTTCTCATAATTTTGGGAGAGGATTGATTCGCCACCAGTGGTGAATTAGTCCCACCTTAAGATTGAAAATCTGAATTTTGTTAGATTTCGAATCTCGATAGTCAAAACTTGTTTTCGACATTTTTTCACCAATAGCAGGACTAATTCACCACCTTGGGTGAATGAGTCCCAATGTGGATTTTTCAGTAACTTCAGACAACATTCAGAACATTCTAGAATCCTCAAATCTTGCTCAGGTGCACTCTGTTTCATCCCATTTCTTTATGTTCTACATTATTTCATCTTTTAGTTCATTGTTTGCATATCAGAGTGTGTTTTCCAACATAGCTTAAATCTTAGTTTTGTAGGAAAATTCAATCATATAGATCATTTAATTCACTCCATTTAGCTTAGAAAAAATCACACATAACATAATTTGAATGAACCTTTTAGCATTTTTGGCCCTACCTCTCTCCTTTTAGGTGAAAAACCCTAGAAGAGCTAGAGAAGTCCTAGGGTGCCAAAAATATATAATTCATTTTGGTGAACCCACTTTGTTTGAACACTTTGCATTTCTAATTTCATTCACATATTGCATCCTAGATTAAACTTGCATTAACATTCAATTAGGAAATTGTTTTGTTTTACACTCTAGGACTTTTCATATTGCATTAGTGAAAGCTATGTTTAGATTTCATTTTTGCATTGCATATCATTGAAAAAACTAAAAAACTGCATTCTGCATCCTTAATTGCATTCTAAAAAGCATTAGAATCATTTAAAAATAATTGAAAAACATAAAAAAATATCATACTAGGACTCATTCGCCACCTTGGGTGAATCAGTCCCTCTGCACTTTTTCAACAACATTTCTACCATTTTTCTAGAATTTTCCTACATTAGGGTATGTGCAGGATCATCATGGAAAAAACAGGCCCTTAAGTGTTAAAAAATTCAAAAAAATAAGAGTTAGGAAACTTGACGTAAAAATTTGAATAAGTTATCTATATTATTTCAAAAATATGTAAGATTAGAATCTATAGAAAATTGAATGTAGTTTCTAAACTACTAGGTTTATTTAAAACAAAAAAAATCTATTTGGTGAAAATTTGAAATTTCAATGCAGTAGTACTTAAATTTCAAGGAAAAAATAAGAAGTAGGTAATCATTCACCAACCACAATAAATGATAATATTTTTATAATATTTAGATATAAGTAGAGGACTCATGTCCCAATGTGATGCATATTTTTTTGTAATTTTTTTCCAAGTAAATAATTAATTATGATTTTTTTATTACAAATTTTAAAAAATATAAAAAAATCGTATGTCTGACCACCTTAACTTGGTCAAAACTTCATAAAATTCCTTCTTTTTTTTTATTCCTATAGTATGAAAAGTATAGAATGTTACACATGTTTTGGATTCAAAAAATGTGATACCATTTGAAAGCTATAGATGTTTTTCAATCAACCTATCAATCAGGACTTTAGTCGTAATTCAAATAGAAAATGAATAATAATTATTTATTAAATTAAAAGTAAAGCATAATTTATATTGGTGGAAAGTTGAGAATCTCCTTTAAAAATTCTTTTCGTTTCATCAATTTTGGGTTAAAAAAATGTCGTGAGCCACATACCCTACAAATACCCATCATATCTCCACTTTTTGGCTCATCATGATCCTGCACATACCCATTATAGTTTTCTGTTCTTGCATTCTATTTTAATTTCTAGGATCTTTGTTTTTAATTATTTCTTGCATCTTAGTTTATTTGCATCATAGTATTTTCTTTCAATGTGTTTTGGAATTCATTAAAATCATTGGTAGACATGTCCAATTGTGCCTTTGGCTATGACCCTAATGACCTTGAACTCCCACATGCTCCTTCAAATCCTCATGATTGTCCTCCTTGTGAAGTAGACATCATTTGAGAAGATGACGATAGAATGAACAAGTTATACAATGACTACCTTGATAACCTAGAAGAAAATGCAACCTTTTATCCCTCCATGAAATCACAAGATCTTCCTACTGTTGCACCTCTTGATCACTTTGTATACTTACATCCTAAAATCAATGAAGGACCTAAGATTCCTCCCTCAAGTGGACCTAGTTCCTCTAAACAATCACACTCATGACCCTTTTACGATCAGAAATTCACAAACACTCCTATAAATCTTGAACAAACATATGGTAAAGGCTTCAATATTTTAAGTAAACAAGGTTGTGACACAAAACATGAATATGGCATTCATCAACTTCTTGAACAAAAACCAACCAAATACAACATAACAAGACTAGGATATCAAGATCCTCCTCCTCTTGATGGACCTCAATTTACATATTAGAAACATTGGGATGATGGTATAGTGATCTTTGATACTCCTCCCGACTTAAACATTCTCCTTCCACGAGAACAACCATTATCCCCTTGTAATGACAAGGATGTTGGGATCCCTATGGGTCCCCTTCCTCCTTATATTCATGAACAAGGAAAACCTAGCAAACGAAAAATGACCTTACAAATTGAAGAAACTCAAGTTTCCTACACATCCTCCACCCAAATGTGAAAGGAGACTTCAACTAATTTTAAACAAAGGTATTATACTTTTACCACCTATGAATAGGTTGGTTATTTTTCCTAAAGACTCTAACATACCATTTTTCAAATATCATCATATTCTTGGAAATCAAACCAAATAATGTCAAAACATTGAAGGATATACTGGATAAGTATCACTTCACTGATACAAATTGTTTCCCCATCATACCTTAAAGCAATAAAATCCCTTCATCATGCCATAGTTGTAGAATTCCCCATTCCCACTATTGCATGGTCCTTTCCCATCACCCACCTCGGCTCATTCTTTCCTTTCCACTTTATGGGGGCAAGAAGTTGTTAGCCTTGTCCTTTTAATGCACTTGTCTTTGTCTCTTGACTATGTTATTCCATTTTTTCTTAACCATTTAAGATTGAGAAACTAATAACTTATTTAATGGTTGACTTACATTTGCATTACTTGTTCCTTTTCCTTTTCATTTGTGTATCGTGTTCCCCCGTATATTGCATTTGATGTTGACTCTCTTTGTACACTTTTTCTATTTGTAGCTTTATTCTTCTATTTGTCGTGCATTGTCTTTTTCACTTTTATTTTGTGTTTTCCTTCTGAGGATGATGCAAAGCATAGAGACACCCTATGTCTCTTCCAAGTTGACCCAAAAGGTCCTTTTTCTCTTTCATTTTCATTTTGTGTTTTCCTTTTGGGGATAACACAAAGCATAGAGATGCCCTATGTCTCTTCCATGTTGACCCAAACGGTCCTTGTATTTTTCTCTTTTTGTTTTGTGTTTTCCTTTTTGGGATGATGCAAGGCATTGAGACCAAAATGTCTCCTCCATGTTGACCCAGAAGCTTTTTTTCATTTTCTTTCGCCTTTCTATTTTATTTATTTTCACTTGTATTTTCCTTTTGGGGATGATGCAAAGCGTCAAGACTGCAATGTCTCTTCCATGTTGACCCAAAACGGACTTTATTTTCCTTTTGTTTTTTCTCTCTTTGTGTCATTCTTCTAGTTCTATGTGCTTTGGGGAATGATGACAATTTTGAGCTCTTTCATAAAAACATTGCAGCAACAAACATACTAACCCCAAATCAATAGATGCCTTATGTGTTTGGTGTGCTCTTTTCTATGGGGAACCTCCCTTTCTTTTTTTTTCATTTTCCTTGACATGACACAACCTAAGTTTAAAAAATATGACTTGGCATAGGGCTTTCCAGGTTGGCTCTCATGTCTTGTTTTTATTTTTCATTTTCTTCCCTTTACTACTTTAAAGTAATTTCTCATAGAACGATGTGTAGAAATACCTTTAAAGTGGGGGGCATACATTACCATAATCCATGTGCATTTTTGGTTCTCAGTGTAGCCTTGTCATTTATATGATGCATTCGTCACTTTGTGGATGACACTGGGTGTGATGTCCTTCATAAGTGTGATCTTTCTAAGTATATTACATTCCTCTTGGTTGCTTGATGCGACACACTACACCCCCCTAAGTTGTGAATATACTATTCTTTAATTGGTCCTCTCTTGGAGACATTAGAGACAATGTTCCCTAAGTGACTGACCTTGCATGAACTTAACAAGAATCCTTTGAACATCCTTTACATTTTTACATTTTTACATTTTACATTTTACATTTTGCACCTTTTTCCACCTTGCATAATGCAACTTGCATGCCTGTGGTACCTTGCTTTTTGTTCATGAGTTCTAAGCATACTAAGCTTTTCTTGTCTCATGAAGTACAAACTAACATTTTCATTGTGGCACCTTGTTAAAGTTATTAAGAGGTATAACTTTGATATGGTTGAGCAAGAAGCCCCCCTAGTGGCATGAATTTTCCCCATAGCCACCTTTGTGTTTGTGAGTTCATACCAACTAGAGTATGTATCTTACCTTTTGGGATTTCTCACCTCACAGACAACCAGAAATTCTATGGCCCTAGAGTGAGTACATTTGGGCCACCATCATGAGTTATGTCACCCCAGAGAGAGTATACATTCTTTTTTTCAAACAATCAGCCTAGATCTAATCCATAACTAGTTGGACTGATGATCAAAACTTCATCCAATTTTCTCTTTCACTTGTGTGTTCCTTTGTCCTTATTTTTAGTTTTCCATGGTATCTTCATCCTAGGGGCTTGATCATCCCTCTTGATCATTTTTATTCCATCTTGCTAATGTAAATGCATTTGAACCCTCTTCTCGATGTTCATGGCTACTTTAGTGTGAATTTGAAGCAAGTTCATCCTCTCACTAAAGTGGGGACTAAATGTGTCATAGAAAAATGGCCCCTTGTCATTTTCATGGCCTTTTGGGTCTTCTTTCATGATGTTTGGTCTATTTTTCTATGATTTTATGTTGTAACATGGATTGAACATGCATATTTAGGTCTTTGAAATTCAAATCATAACATCTTGTGAAGGTGTTGTGAAGTGTTCTAAAACATTTCTACACTCTTCTAGACTATATTAATTACAATTCACCTAAAAAATCACCTTTTCATCACTAATCAAATCCTATTTTGAAGTGTTGTAATGTCTTGTAACAAGATTTCATGCTTTTCTAGGCATAATTTCACTATTTATCCCTTTCTTATGCCTTATTTGGTCCCTTTATGCCCTTATATGCTTTAATTAAGTGCATTTTTTAATGTAAACCCAACAAACAACATCAAATACAAGATAATTCCTGACACCCATTTTTAGGTCCTAGGTGGGACCCATTTTTCATGGGTAGCGAATGAGTTCCCCTTGGCTCCAAATTCAAAAAAAAGATTTTTTTTTTGAGTTTTTATTCAAAAACAATTGATGTCGGCCTATGATGAGGTATGAATGGGTAACTAAGGCACAAGATTGTATAAATAAGTGATTTTCACCTCATTCTAACCCACATTCATTCAAGTATTCATTCAATTATTCATTCAAGCATTCATTCACACATCATCTCAAGCATTCAAGCATCTTACAACATCAATTCAAGCATTATTCAAGAATTTTGGAGCATCCATTGACATTACTTCAGATTTGCATCATCAAGGGTTTGGTAAGTTGATAGAAATTACATGTTATTAGTTTATCATTCTCTTTCATTTCATTGTTTCGTTGAGGCTTTGATTACCAAAAGTGGGGTTTGACCAAGGAAAACCCCTATTTGCTAACCCTCAACCATTTTTCCCCTCTTGCATGTGTGTTTGCAGAATTTTGTGTGTAGATTTAACAAGAATTTAGGTGTTGAAGATTGGTCAACAAGTCAACTAGGTGCTTCAATTCAAATTAATCACATTTCAATCTTGGAGAAGGTTTTTTGTCTGTTTCCTGTAGAATTGACTTCGACAACCTAAGAAGCAGACATTTCCAAATCTGGTAATAGTGCAGAGTTGTCTCCTAATTTCTCAAAATTTTAGGAGAGGATTGATTTTCTACCAGTGGTGAATGAGTCCCACTTTAAGATTGAAAATCTGAATTTTGTCAGATTCTAGATCTCGACAGTCATAAACCTGTTTCTGACACTTTTTCACCAGTAGTAGGACTAATTCGCCACCCTAGGCGAATGAGTCCCATTGTGTATTTTCAGTAACTTTAGAAAACATTCACAACATTCTAGATTCCTCAAATCTTTCCTATCTGCACTTTGCCTCATCCCATTTCTTTATGTTCTGCATTATTTCATTTTTTAGTTCATTGTTTGCATATCACGGTGTGTTTTCCAACATAACTTAAATCTTAGTTTTGTAGTCAAATTCAATCATATAGATCACTTAATTTCACTTAATGAACTCTATTTAGCTTAGATAACATCACACATAACATAATTTGAATGAACCTTTTAGCATTTTTGGCCCTACCTCTCTCCTTTTAGGTGAAAAACCCTAGAAGAGCTAGAGAAGTCCTAGAGTGCCAAAAATCTACGGTTCAGAGTCCTATGTTTTAGAGTGTGTTAGGAATCATATTTTTTCATTTAGAGATTTGTTGTATTTTAAAGCATGGTCAAAGAAGAAAATAAGTGTTGGAAGCAACTACCATCTTTTCATGGGAAATGTTACGATTTGTGGGTAAAGACAATGAAAAAAGAATGGTACCCAGTTATTTATGAGAGATTTTGGTAAATGCATTCATAATTATGATAGATAAAATATTCTATGAAACTCTTACAAATAACTAAAATAACTAGTTGAAGAAGACCAAAATAAAAGATACCAAAGCTCGAAGTTTGATAGAGGCAACCTTAAAAGAGGTAGTATTCCCTAGGATAGTAGCAACTAACTATAGAATGGATGCTTGGGAAATTCTTCAAACCTATTACAAGTAGATTGATAAGGTGATGCTACTTAAGCTCTAAATACCTAAGAAAGATTTTAAAACTCTCAAAATGAAGGATGGTGAGTCTATTTTAGAGATTCACACAAGAGTTTCCACCTTGACAAATTAGCTCAGGATTAGTGGTGAAACAATTGAAGAGAATAGTATTCCTAAAACAATCCTTAGGATTTTACCCACAAAATTTGGCCCAATACTTGTTTCCATAGAATAGGCCAAGGAAATATTAAATATTAATATGGATGAGTTAATGGCTTCATTACAAACCCATCAATAATGCTCAAATATGCATGCACCTTCTTGCTAATAGAAATAATTCAAAGATAAAGTTAATACAAGATGCAAGGGAGAGGAATAAACATCTTCAAAAGAGACTTTAGAGGTAGAGATAGAAGTAACATTGGAAGGAGTATCTTAAGAGAAGATAGTTCTAGATGAAAAAATAGTCAAGAAGGAGCAAGAGACTCATATCCAAATTCTAGGGATAAGAAGAATAGAGGTAAATAAAATTAGGAGTATGATAAAGTAAATGTGTAGTGTTACTATTTCCTCGGATATGATAAATGCAAGTGAACATTTCAAAATTAGTGTGAATAGTTAAAACAAAATGTATATGTAGCTAATGAAAAAGTGGCTAAAATTGAACAATGAAAGACCTTCATCATTTGAAACATTGGTGAGAAAATGCAACAACCACATGAGTGGTAATGAGTTTATTTTTTGTATTTATAGACAATAATGTCAAGTCCAAGATCAAAATAAGGAATAATAAAATAATTTTAGTAGTGGGAAAATGGTCTTTTATGATCTAAACTAGACATGGTGATAAGAAAGAGATATAGAATGTGTATTTTCCCTAGAGATAAAGCATAACATTTTGAGTTTTGGATAGTTAGTCCAAAGAGGTTAGTTACAAAGTGATGATGGGAAAAGGAAAATGTGTCATATTTGACAAGAATGGGCTCAAGAATTTGGTAGTAGCAATCCAAATGACAAGGAACCAAATGTTTCTTTTGTCGATACAAAATATTTTATCATCTTAGTTTGTAGCTCCTCTAAGACATGAGAAATGTATAGTAGTACAATAGCAAGAATTTTTCAAGAAAATCATTAAAGGCTCCTACAATAACTAGCATTTAAGGTACACACATTTAATTTATTTTGGACCGGTTATTTTATCTAAGATGGATTTGGTTGGGGTTTACCATCTATAGTAGAGACAAATGTTAGATGTGAAGCTTACAATTTAGGTAAAAAATATAGGCACCCATTTCAATCAAGGAACTCAAGAAGGAGAAGAACATCATTAGAGTTAATGTACATATAGATTTTTTTGGCCCTATGCAAACTCTAAAAATGGGGAAAAATAATTTGTTGTCACCTTCATTGACGATTATAGCCAGGAGACATGGGTCTACTTCTTGAAGCACAAGTATGAAGAATTTTGAAAGATCAAAGTTTTTAAAAGTTTTTAAGGCCTAGGCTAAGAAGGAAAGTGTATAGTTTATTAAGGTCCTTAGGGTAGATAGAGGGGATGAGTATTCGTTTAAAGAATTTGAGATTTTTTGTAGAAATGAAAGCATCAAAAAAAGAGTTGACAACTAGCTATACTCTAAATCAAAATGGACTGGCTAAGAGGAAGAATAGGATGACCATGGAGATGACAAGAAGTATTTAGAAAGCCAGGGGAATCCAAAATGAGGGTAAGTGTAAGAAGTTGGGTTCACTTTTAGGGGATGTTTTGGGCTTGGAAAAATCTTGAGAACAATGGGACCCGTTTCATAAAAAAGTGGGTACCCATTTAGGCTCGAGCTCCCAAACCTAAAAATGGAGATTGCAAAGGACTCTTAGTCACTCTTTTATGAATATAAAGTATCAAAATGATCAATAAAATTAGGTCTATATTCCCTTCATTAAGTTAATCTATGCAAGCATTAATCTTTGTAGGGAATTTGGAAGGTGCCATAAATATGTATGATTTTCATAAGAATTAACCTTAAGATTTTACTTTGTATTTTTTGTCACTTTATGATGAATATAAGTGGAAGTGGTTGTAGATTTTAAATCTTCAAAAGTTTCGCATTTGACAACATCTTCCACAAGAAAAAATTGCAAGACCTAACTTCTTAACAACATGACATTGAACCCTTCAGAAAGATAATTCATAGGAAAAATTTGGATGATATGACAATAGTGTGAATCAAATTAGATCTAGTTTGAAATCATGTTTTCGTAAACTTTCTTTTTACAAGACTTTTAGTACCTCCACTCTTTTGTGGAAAAATGGTGCAAGAATGGAACAAATATTTGGAGAATCCTTTATGTCTACATCCTATGTGCAACTCTACATTTTTTTACAAAACTTGAATTAAGAAAAAAAACTTTTGTCAAATCATCCAAGACTTAGGGATGCAAGTTAGGTATGCAATAATGCTATGAAAATCCACAATCTCAAATATGACTATTTACACTAAGGGTTTTTAAATACAATAGACTTATGACCATCCTTTGGAAAATAAAAGCAAGCACCTTCTCTTTACTAACTATAAAGAGAGAGAAAAGTGACCTGATTAGTCAAAACCAAATTTAATTAATGAAAAAACAAATGCAGAAGGGGTCCACGTTTTGCCAAAAACAAAATAAGGCATGTGTGTAAGATAATACTATTCAATTAAAAAATGATAATTATTGAGTGTCAATTAATGAGATCATTGGAATAATGCCTAAATTTGATGATAACTTTAAGGATCAAATCAATATTTAATAAGAGCTCTCCATCATAATTTCCTTTGAAATGAGAACATATTTATAAAAAAAATTACTAAACCTAACAATTCCACGGTTCATTCAGGTAGTTGAAGTGAACGAATCCAAACAGAGACATATTTGTATGTTTATTTGGCAGATAAAGATAAATGAAATGTGAGTCACCTAAGCAGATCCCATCTTCTCTCCAACACATTTTCCTGCATTGTCAAATGGCTGTGACAATTGAAAGGCGTCTTTTGGATTATAAATATAAATGCATACACAGATTTCTAAATTTATACACAAGTGTCTGATTTTTGTTTGTTAACCACAACGTCATATCTTTACGACCATTGCATTGTTTTTCTGTTTGGTTTCTTTATTGAAGATTTGACTACTAATTTTACAGTTGGATTTGATCTGCTAACTTACAAGATAGTTACGTTGTACGTTCTATGCTTTATTTTCATTAAGATATTTTAAAATTTAAATTAAGTAAATTTCTTATAAAGACATTATTTCGTGAGTATTTAGTTCTGGGTTCTGAATTCTAATACAGAAGAAGAGAAAAATGGGAAGGATAAAGAAATATCGTGGTGTGAGACAACGCCACTGGGGTTCTTGGGTTGCTGAGATTCGTCATCCAATGCTGTACATTCTTTATTGTTTGTGTTTATTTTATTTTTTCAGTTTTTAATGTACAATCTATGTTATATTCTAAGTTTTGATTTGTTTAAAAGATTTATTTGAAACCATCTCCGATTGCTAGTGTAAAAAGAAGAGGGTTTGATTTGGAACATACGAAACAGCCGAAGAAGTAGTTTGAGCATATAATGTTAGTTTTTTGAAGACTAAATTTAAAATTAAGAAACTTCTATTTCAATATGTCAATATTGATCTTTTGTCTGTGTTGTTGTTGTTGAGAAAAATGATTATTCTTCATATTGAGCTCCTGATGTAAAAAGATTTTATGTGATAATAAAAGCTATTGATCCTTGCCCCGTGGTTTTTTCTCCACATTGAAGGTTTTCCACGTAATCTTTGTGTTCTTCGCAATATCTTATTTTGTTGTCTATTTTATTTACTATGTTTATTTTATTGCTGCTGTTGTTATTGTTATTCTCCAGCATTGAACACATTAATAAGATGGCTCTAATCTCATCATCCAAAGTGATTTTAACAAAGACAAGTTGACTAGTAATTATGTTGAACTCATTTAACTCATTTAAATGTTCTACTACTGAAGCACCCTCCTTCATCTTGAGATTGTATAATTTTTTCATCAAAAAAAAATTATTTGATGCTATGTTCTTCTCATAGAGATCATGAAGCTTTTTCCATAGTTTTGTTGTTGTCTTCTCTCTGGCAACATTAAAATACACACTTTTAGCCAAATATTGACGGATGGTTGCAACTGCCTTTCTATCCAACTTTTTCCAATCTTCATCGGTCATCGTTGTGGGTTTCTTTGATATTCCTTTGATCGGAAAATACTGATAATTCAGAATCAATATATCCTCCATTTGGGATTTCTATAGGGAAAAATTAGCCCTGTTTAACTTCTCCATGTCACTCGTTGTGACCTTCATGCTGCTCAAAAAAAAAACCTACACACACCAAAACTAAATTTAGCTTCAAGTGGGAGAATGTTAGGTTTTTGAAGACTAAATTTAAAATTAAGAAACTTCTATTTTTAATAGATGTTTCTACTTCTAATTAAGAAACATCTAATTTGAATCAAAGCTTCTAGTATTATTTAAAAACTTCTCATTCGAGCAACTTCTCATTCGAAAGCTTCCCCGCTTTTATAAATATGCCAATATTGATCTCTTCTCTGTGTTGTTGTTGTTCATATTGAGCTCTTGATGTAAAAAGATTTTCTATGACAATAAAAGCTATTGATCCTTGCCCCATGATTTTTCCTCTATATTGGAGGTTTTCCACATAATCTTTGTGTTCTTGGTAATATCTTATTTTGTTGTCTATTTTATTTACTGTGTTTATTTTATTGCTTCTGTTATTATTATTATTCTGGCTTAAATTTCATAACATATAATGAGGCCGCTCTAATTGTTCGTCATCATGGTGGCAACCTAAATCTTCCCCATAATTCAGAGCAAAGAAGAGTTCTTTCCACAACAATGATTTGTAAGCTCCACCATCTGAATATGGCCTCCATGAATAAGGTGTTGCTGCAATATGCTGCTAAGAAGGGGGGCTCCATATTCTCTTCTCCTTCCTTCGTCTGCTTAACGAATTCCAACTGGGTGATGAAAATCAAAATTCCTTCAATTAAAGTGGATGATGGGAGAGATGATAGCAGAGTTTCTTCAACCCTGCATAATACAGCATAGCATGAATATCTTGCTTGTGAATACGTTGTCATTGTCGTCATTTAATAGGTGCGAATAACTTGTGGGTAGTGATGCAACTCATTTTAAGTGTGGCTATGCTTTCAAAGAGAGAAAGTGGAAGATATGGTGGATTTAGGTACCATCTTAAGTTCAGAAATGTCAAGCTTCATTGATGAATAAGTCCATAAATGTTTGAAAATAAAGTTTGAATCGACTTGTTCAGTAAAGATCTTGATAGATATGAAGTAAAGTTTTTGGACTGAGCCTAATTAATTATGAGTTGGAAATGGTGTAAAAAATAAAGTTGGAAAGCTGTAATTCCTAAGTGTTATTCTTTATTAGTATATATAAAAAAGTAGATATATGTTTTATTTTAAAAATTGAATAAATGGTATCTTGTGTCTTATTGTTTAGTTCTAATGGATATTTGGTTATTATGATTTATTGAATCATCATGTGTTTTGATATTTGGATGAGATTTGCATATTTGTCATAAGGTTAATTAGCATAACAATCACACCATTCCACTGTGCATTTCCATGACATTCTTGCATCCCTAATATCTGATTGTAATTTTAAAGCATCAATTATAATAATAAATAATTTGTTTTCAATACCTATCTTTCAAAAAATGACTATCACTTATGTTAGAACTACAAAATCTTATGGATAGAATGTAGATACTAGTGCTACATGAGACTACCTATCACATACTATGCAAGTTTAATAAACAAAGAAATGATGTAACATTAGAAATAATGCATATAAAGGAAATGGTCAAATATGGTTGAGCTTAAACATCACATGCTAAGCATTGACTAGTGTGTGCTATCTCATGTAGGCCCCTCTTTTGACTTCCTTTTCCATTTGCTCATGAATCCACTTTATTCTTTGTTTCACATGTACTAGTGATAACAATATTATTATACTACCATTCACATGTAACAGCTATAATATTTAAACTATTATTTAATGTGAATAATTAAACTTATTTTGTAATTATATTTAATATAATTAAATTATTATTCAATATTTATTAAATAATATTAATTAATAATGAATATTTTTTAAACTATATTCAATATTATAGTGTATTATAAAATTATTTAATATTATTCAATTAATAATATATTGTCATTATATTAAATAAATAGTATTAATTATTAATGATTAAAGCTATAGAATTTGTTGGAGTAAACAAGTTATCATTTGATAATTAATTAATCATCAATTAATTATTAGAGGCTTTTTTACTTTAGTTCACTTTAGCTAAACTTAGGAGTTGATGTCTAATCTTTAGTTTGATTCTTATTATTAGATTAGACTAAATTTAGGACAAGTTGTCTCATTGCATGAGATTATCACACTTGTCTCTATCTTGTTAATCCACATGTAGGGTTTATTCATGCATTGCTTATATAAACATGCACATTCATTTGTAATATTTATCTAGGTTATTTGTATCAATACAATTCTCAGGTTATTGATCTTCTCTATATTGTGATAGGTAATTGCTTGCAGGTGTTTTACGGGAGCTATGGATTGAATCAGTCAATTCCAACTTGGTATCAAAACCCAAATTTGCAACCCTCTATTCAATTTTTGGAGAAATCTAGCCTTGAGAGAAAATTGACATCTTGGAGCAAAATGGGCATCATCGTTGCGTCCAAAATGATCAAAAACCTAAGGATCACCTATCATTTCATCAATTTTGGTGTAGTTGCAACAAAAAGAAAAAAAATTTAGGCATGCAGATCTGTACAAATCTGTACAGATCTGAGCACCTCAATTTTTGTGCCAAGATATATAGGGTTTTTTTTGTAGTTTTCACGTTTCCAAAATTCTTTTTATCAAAAAATCAAATTAAAAAAGAAAAAAAAAATTGAAATAAAAAAAACTTTGAAATTGTTTTTAAATAAAAATCTTTTCAAAATAAGGCACAGGGTTGTACCCTCTGTCCTATCGGCAGGGTCCACTAGGCTGTATCGACAGGGCCATCAACCATTGCCGACAGCCTTAGCAGGCCTCTCGGTGCCTCACACCATCACTGACAGCTTCACAATCACCAATGGAATTTTCAAGACTGGTGTAGCTCAACTTGGAAATATTTTGATTCCCTCTAGCATAATTTGGGGTTTCCAGTGAATATTCTGGGTAGTATACCTTTTTCAGGCAACCAGCGAATTTTCCTAGCCAAACTATTTTTTTTTTCCATGTGATGTTCATCAATTTTAATGTAGTGAATTGTTGATGTGTTAGCATGACGTCGGTCATACGACCCCTCTAGCCCCCCTCCTAACTCCAGTTTGTCCTTAAAGGAGTTTTTTTTTTTTGGCATAACTTGGGCATACGGTGTCAAAATCAGGCAAACGAGATATCATTAAAAAGCTGGTTTTGCAAAATTCCCAGTGGTGCAGGTCTCATTATTATATTTTTACAATGGTTCCTATTATTCTTAGTCAAAGTTAGATCATCATATTACACTTCTGAGCTCATAATTTTTTTCTTGAATCTCCAATTTTGTGATTCAAGCAGCATTGGAAAGGTATTTCAGAGCTCTCTTTAGATCTTTTTTTTTTGTTAAAGGGGTAAAAATTTATTGAATTAACCAGCAAAGTACAAAAGCAAGGGCCACAGGCCCAGAAGGGAAAACAACATGAAACAGAAGGAAGCCCCCGCAGGGGCACAACTAATCACCCATATCTTCCTTGACTAGCCGCCCAAGATCCTGAACATAATCCGGAGGCAAATGAGCCCACTCGCCCGCCATCCATCCCTCCCCGCGATCCAAAGCCCACTTAGCCAAGCAGTCAGTAGTCCTATTCTACTCGCGAGGAACATAGCAAAAAGAGACTGCATCCAAAGATGCACTCAGCTTAAGAATTTGTCGCCCCACCACAGCCAGATGCCAATCCATGTTCTCCATCCGTTGTAGATTCAACATATCCACCACCACCTGGGAATCAGACTCACAGATAATCTTACTCCATCCCAGAGCACATCCTCTTTCAAGAGCCAAGAGGATAGCAAGTGCCTCCATGTAATTGTTGGTCTGTAACCCTTTATAATAAGAGAAGAAGAAAATAACCTCACCAGAGCAATTCCTGCCAATTCCTCCAACCCCAGCATGCCCAGGATTTCCTTTGGAAGACCCATCAGTGTTGATCTTAAGGGTCCCTAGAGGAGGGAGGGACCACTTTCCTTCCCTACAAACCTTTCTTTTAGCTTGCTTTCTTCTAACCTGTTGCTTCTTACAAAGGGCATCGCTACCACTAGCACAAGAAATATTCAAGTTATGAACCACACACACATCTCCAGGATCAATATCCTCAGAGAGATCACACTTCGCAGCTAGGGTTTCCTGAAGCATATTTATCACTTGCAGCCACACCTGTTGCACCATCTTTGATTTATCCTGAAATATCATGTGGTTCCTCTCCAACCACACCTGCCAGATAATAAATCCTGGACCAATATCCCAAGCCACCTCAAGAAAGGAGGTCTTAGAAGGGGGCCTACCAAGACTATTCCAAAACTTAGCTAGAGAGTTGGCATGAATACAAGCATGCTCCCAAGCTTCCCACCACTAGTGCCAAATAGCCCTGGTGAAAGAGCAGTGGAAAAAGAGATGTGAGCTATTTTCTTCATTGTTCTTACATAGACTACAGATAGAAGGCCCGTGAAATCCCCTCTTCTGAAGATTCTCCCAGGTAAGACATTTATTCTGCACCATTAGCCACAAGAAAAAATTACATTTAGGCCAAGCAGACTTATGCCAAACCTGCTTCCACCAAGAACTGTCAATCCTATCCACAGCTAATCTTTCCAACTCTTGATATCCAGATGCCACTGAAAACTTTCCCTTCGGATTAGGTCCCCAAGCAAGGGTATCATCTTCTCTCAAGGAGTTACAAGCTCTACCTACAAGAATCCTAGCAAGAGTCTCCCTCTCGCCCTCAGAGCCCCCTGGAGGCCATTCACAAGGTTCTTTCCATCTAGCTCCCTCGCCATGACCCACCCTTATAGTCATCTTAAAATCCTCAACTTTACTCCAGCCAGCAGCAAGAAAATGATCACAAAGAGGCTGAAGGTGGGGGTATTGAGATAGGATAGGGGGGAATCCATCCCAAGAATCCTCCCAGAACAAGGCATCTGAACCTCGATTATAAATCCAGAAGAGACCCTTCTTGACAAGCTGCGCTCCTTTCTTCACAGTATCCCAAACCATGGATCCCCTTCCTGTCAACTCATATCTTGGTACATCTTTCCCATTCACCCCACTAAGATACTTAACATTAAGGATCTTAGCCCATCCTTGATCCGGGCATATGCACCATCTCCAAAAGAGCTTAGCAGCAAGAGCCCTACTGACCAAACTCATTTTCCGCAAACCAAGGCCCCCATCCTGCTTTGATCTGCAAACACTATCCCATTTGACCAGGCTCCACTTGGTGGAAAGCAGATTGCCAGTCCATAAAAACTGTCTGGAAAGGGAATCAAAATCCTTAACGAAACCAGCCGGGGCAGATTGCACAAGACACCTATAGATAGGAAGAGCTTGGACAATAGACTTCAAAAGAGTCACTCTACCAGCAGTTGAAAGCCACCGGTGGGTCCAATGACTCACCTTGGTCCGAAACTTATCCAAAATTTCCTGCCACACCCCTCTTGACAGCCTTTCGTCTGAAAGAGGGATTCCAAGATACACAAAAGGAAGAGTTCCAATTTGAAACCTCAAGATCCGAGCAATCCTAGCTTGAATAGGACCAGGGGTATTGAAGAAAAAGATATGAGACTTTTCTTCATTTATCTTTTGTCCTGAGGCTTTCACATAAATATCCAGAGCTCTTCGGAAGTTAATTGCCTCCTGAATTCTAGCTACTCCCATCAAAGACGTATCATCCACAAATTGGAGGTGGGAAGAAGGAGGAATGCCATGCCCCCACTTCCACCCCTGAATCAGACCCTGCCTAACTTGAGACTTAAGAAACCTTCCCAAGCCCTCCGCCATCAAGATGAAAAGGTAAGGGGAGAGAGGATCCCCTTGCCTAAGGCCTCTGGCCGCTCCAAAAAGATCAGTAGGTTCACCATTGATCAGGACAGCAAAAGTGGGTGAAGTAATGCAGCTCATAACCCAACTAATCCACTCCCTCCCAAAACCAAAGGCTTGAAGAATTTTTTGCAAAAAACTCCATTTGACCCTATCGTAAGCTTTGGCCATATCAAGCTTTAAGAACATGGCTTTCTCCTTTGATGCCACCATAGAGTGCACAGCTTCCGCAGCTATAATAACCCCATCCAGAATCTGCCTTCCTGTAACAAATCCCCCTTGCTCCTCAGAGATTAGATTACTGAGCCATGGCTTTAGTCGTTCAACAATCACCTTAGTGATTATTTTGTACGTGACATTGCACAGAGCAATAGGTCTAAAGGAGTTAAGAGAGTTAGCACCTTCCTTTTTTGGGATAAGGGCAAGGAAGGTAGCATTCAAAGCCTTAAGCATCTGCTTATTGCTAAACGATTCTTGTACCACTTCAAAGAGGTCCATCTTGACAATATCCCAGAAAGCTTGAAAGAACTCTACAGGAAAACCATCGGGTCCTGGGGCTTTACCCTTTTTCATTCCAAAAACCAGTGCCTCTATCACAGATAGAGAGACAGGTTTAATGAGCACCTCATTCATTTCAGGAGTGACAATGGGGGGGATGCACTCCAGCACCAAATCCTCCTCAACCCTAGCAGGATCAGAATCCTCTGAAAATAGACTGCCAAAAAAATGAGTGGCCTCACGAGCAATCTCCCTATGAGAGGAAACCAAAGTCCCTTCCGTTGTCATGAGAGAATTGAGAGCACTCCCATGCCTTCTATCTTTTACAGTGTTGTGGAAGAACTTAGTGTTTCTGTCCCCTTCGTGAAGCCAATCGACCTGAGCTTTTTGTTTCCAATAGATTTCCTCACGTAGCTCCCATTCTTCCAACCCTCTCAGTGCCATAGCTTCTTCTCTAAATAGGCCATCAGAGAGACCCTGCTCTCTGATTTGACGAGTAATAGTGTCCACCCTCAGTTGGGCATCTCTCTTAGCTGCAAAGAGGTTGCCAAAAACCATCCTGTTCCACCTTTTCAACTTAAACTTAACAAACTGTAATTGCTTAACAAAGGAAAACATAGCAGTGCCATAAGCAGGCTTCCCTTCCCCCCACCAAGCAAGCATATGATCCTGAAGAGAGGCATCCCTCAACCACATAAGCTGAAACTTAAAAGAGGGATTCTTTGTCATTCGAAACTTAGAGGCAGACAAAAGAATTGGCCAGTGATCTGAACCTCTCCAGTCCAAAATCTCTGATCTGGTATTCCAACAATCCGCCATCCAGTAGCTGGACACAAGAAACCTGTCTAACCTTTCAGCTACCGCCTCGGCCCCACATCTTCTATTATTCCAGGTGAACAAGCCATTGGAGGGTGTAATATCCACAACCTTCAAACTTTCAATATTACTCCTCAGAAGATTCGCAGAAGGGTCAAGCCTAGGATTACCTCCACGCTTCTCTTCCAAACTAAGAACTGCATTAAAATCTCCTGCTATAATCCAGGGGAACAAAGGAGCAAAAGAACGAACATATCCTATATGTGACCAAAGTAAAGCTTTTCCCATGAAGTTAGTTGGAGCATAAACATTAGTGAAGAGGAGAGTCTCACCGGTTTCACAACAAGTGGCCACAACAGAAATAGAAGACCTACTAGATATCCACCAGAGTGGGACCAGCTTACGAGGATCCCATAACAGAGCCAAGCCTCCCGAACATCCTTGAGCACCAATGCATTGACAGAGACTACTAGGCCAAATCTTAGTAGCCATGACAAGCATCCTTTCAATAGATAACTTAGTCTCCTGAAGAAAAACCACCTCAGGCGTATAAGACTTAATCAGTTCCCGAATAGCCTTTTGTCTAGGGATGCTATTCAACCCCCTAACATTCCATGAAAGGACAATCATTTCTGAGATAGAGGAAAATGGGAATCAATGGTCTTCACAGAACCAGACTCCACCAAAGTCTCTCCTACCAACTTCACCTTTTCCTGGTCTTTCTTCCTCCCCACCTTAAGAGCCTTCTCTGAAGCATCTTTTTTAATAGTCTTTTGATGAATACCCAAAACAGAAGGAGATCCCTTGCTTTTGCACTCCTCCTGCCGATCTTTCCCAGCACCGGACTTAGATCGGGAAGGAGCATAACCCTCCTGCAGCTCCATGCCTCCACTGGCTCCCAACTCCTCCATCGGCCTCACAGAAGGGACTTTATCCATCTGAATCCCAATCACTCCCTCCTGCAGATTGGTCTGAATGACATTGTTCTCATCCCCCCTATCTCCCCTGCCTCCAAGAGATCTTGTCCAGTAGGCATATTAGCAATAGTTCCATCAAATTGCTCCAGATCATCTAGAGCGTCAAACCTATTGCAAATCTCATCAACTTGTCTGTCTTTAAAGGTCCTCTTTTGGCCTCGACCCTTGTTACGAGCTCTTACAGGAATGAAACCCTCCTTGTCCTCCCCCATGGGGGCCTTCCCTTTATCTTGATTAGGGGGAGCACTAGATGACCCCAGTTTTGAATCTTCTACAGGCTTAGATTTGGGACACATCCTCTGCAGATGCCCATATTCATGACACAAACGACATCGAAATGGTAGTGTTTCATAGTCAAGTTGTTGAATCCATGAGCTTGATCCCAACCAGATTTCTATAGAATCAGGCAAAGGCTTATTCAAATCAATTTCTACACATACTCGGGCATATGTAATTACCTTCTTTTCCATAGTCTGTCTTGAAGGACCAACTGGTTTTCCAAGCTGGCTTGCAACTAAGCTGAAGATGTCCTCTCTCCAAAATTCCAAAGGAAGCCACGGTAGCCGCACCCAAACTGGAACCCGTGAAGGAAGCTCTTCTGTAGGATTGAATCCAACATGCCAGGGCTTGATGAAAAGGCCCACTTGGTTGTAGAAATAGGGCCCTCCTTCAAATACTTTATTTCTATCCGACATGCAAGAAAAAACCACTTGAAAATAGCCATTGGCTGCCAACATTACATCCATATCCCCCTCTGGAGACCAAGTTCGTCGAGCCCACGATTCCAAAAAGGGCAAAGACACCCGGATCCCTAGAAACTTACAGATCAAAGCATGTTTTGACAGGTAGTTGATATCGTCTACAACGGACTCAGGCTGAATCTCAACAATCGGCCTTTTATCACTCTTAGCCAGACATCCATTCACCTTTGAAGGCCTAAATCCTCCAGACAGATAAGAGGGCTCTCCCATTCTTGATTCATTTTCACCAAAGATCGGATTTGCATGCACAAGCACAGAAGGACTGCCTTCTTCCACAACATCCTTAAAAGACAACCCCTTGCCCCCAAAAGGGCTCCCACAAAGAGCCATGCAAGGCCACAAAAAGAAAAACCCTGGAGAGGGGACCATAGTCCCACCCCCACAAAGAGAAACCCCAAACGCACAACCCCACTAGGGCACAAAGAAAGAAAAAAAAGAGCTCTCTTTAGATCTATTCATGTACTTTTTCTAGAATTTTCCCCAAGTACATTTTATTCAATGTTTTTTGTTTTCACACTTTGCTTAATTACTTGGACATCTTGGCACCTGTAAAGGATCCATTTGCGTGGGATGACATCATTTGATCTGATTTATCAATATTGAGATTATTAGTCTCTAATTTTTTTATTTGAATGAGTATCATGGGTTTTTTTCTTCATCCTTTTGTGATCAACTTGGATAAGGATAACTATGAGTCTTGGTGAGATGGCATCCTGAGGCATCTCAAGTGGCTTGATATTTTTCCTTATTTATATGGACTCATACCTACACTAGACACACCAGGGAGTTTATCAGCATGGGGCATCATCAGAGATCATATTGTAGGGGTTATAAGTTCTAGTGTTGATCTTGACACTATGTATGTTGTATCAGACATTAAATGTCCCCACATACTTTTGACATGACTTTGGGAGATCCATGGAGACCCTCATATCTCTCCATACCCAGAGGATTCTACTGCATATTGTCTCATCCCTCTTGCAGATGCAAATTCCATACCCTTTAATAATGATACTTTAGAGGAGCTTGAGCATATCACAGGTCTTGCATGTTCTAATGGTTCAAAGACTTGTCTTCATGTTCCCACTCTTCAGATCAAGACTACATTAACATCTTTTGTTGTTCTTGAACAACTTGTTGTTGCCACATCTTTGGCCCCTATTGATTCAATGCAACAGGACATCATACATCATCCAAACATAGCTACTTAGGATTCATATTTCATAGACATATCATCCTTGTTTGTGGAGTTCTATATTGCAGATCTGGAGGATTACTTTGAGGGAATTCATCTCCTCTTTATTGACAGCCACATCAACACTGTTGGCCCACCATCTTCATCACCTTTGTAGCTTGTTCTATATTAGTCTTCTCAAGATTTTGGATTGACATCATTGCTTTCCAACATGTGGAAATGTGAGAAGTTTTCATACGAACTCATCATCTAGATTTGGATTCCAGAATCACCCATTCTTTTGGATTGGCTTCTCTAATCACCAGTCGATCTTTTTCTTCCTAAGGGGAGAAATATTGTTTGTAGGCAGTGGATGGAACAAGAGCTCTTTCTTTGTGGGGGGATTCATATCCTCATTGTCTCTCTTCTATCAAGGGGAAATCTAATGTACTTGCATGATAGAAGCAGTCCTTGGGGGGTCACATTGAGTCCTTCTATCCTTCTTCTCTAGTACATTCATTTCTTTTTCTCTCTTTTGGAAAGGAGTTTTTCCCATGTGATTTTCTCCTTTTCTCTAGTTATGAGAGATTTCAATTGCTTGTTCTATTGGTATATGGAGCCTAATCAAACTCAAAGGTTAAATTTTCCCCACTTTTATAGGCATGGTTTTTCCCAAATTATTTAACGAGGGTTTGGGGGCAGCGCCCCTTATGGAGTCCAGGGGTAGTGCCCCTAAAACCTCTCACGATTTTTATTATTTTATAAAGGCATCAGGAGTTAAATTTTTCTATTGGCCGACATAAAAAACATTATTTTGTAACCGACATAAGTCTTGATAAAAGGCTAAGGGTTAGGGTTTCCATTGATATTGTATTGTAGCATTTGCAATGGTATTGAGTTGTAAGGGATTGTTGGTTGTAACCGGTTCGATTTACTTGATAATAATATTGAACTCTCTATTGGTGGATGTAGCCCGAGATTGGGTGAGCCACATTAAATATTGTCTCTAGCTATTATTATTTATGTTTTTTTCATTCCTCTATTTAATCTTTATTTGTATTTAATTAATATTTTTTGCATGCAATTCCTAACAAGTTCATGGGTACCTCATTACGCCTTGCAGTCGAGACCCATTCTGCATTCATTTAGCTTCCTTTATTAGTTGTTTAGTTTCTCCCTAAGTTGAAATTAAGGGGGGGTGTTGGAGTAAACAAGTAATTATCTGATAATTAATTAATCATCAATTAATTATTAGAGGCTTTTTTACTTTATTCACTTAAGGTAAACTTAGGAGTTGATGTTTAATCTTTAATTTGATTCTTATTATTAGATTAGACTAAATTTAGGACAAGTTTTCTCATTGCATGAGATTATCACACTTATCTCTATCTTGTTAATCTTGCTTTTGATCTTCTCTATATTGTGATAGGTAATTTCTTATAGGTGTTTCATGGGAGCTGTGGATTGAATCGGTCAATTCCAATAGAATTTTATTTATTAATATACACATATAATGATTTACAATATATTAAATATTAATAATATATTATTATTTAAATAATATTTAATTATTATTGAAATTATAGTTTGCCAACCACCTAAATTATAGTTCCCAAGAGGAGTTTCCCACCCTATCTAATAATTATCATTATTATAAAATATTAAATATATTATATTTACTAATTATAATTAGCATATAATTTATTATGTAATAATATATATATATAATTAAATATTATTTAAACTATTATTTAATCATTATCAAATACTACTAATAATCATACATCACTATATAACATATTTAATCATATAATATATATAATATTATATAATAATGATAATAATTATATAATAGTAAATAATAGTTATTAATTATTACTAATATTTAATATATTATGCATCATCATATAAACTTATTAATAGTTGAGAGAAGTTTATTGTTGAAGGCAATAGCAGAGGATATTGGGCAGGAGAGGGAGTGAGGATCCTAATTTGAAATCCTTAGGGGAAGTAGGCAAGGGAGATGCAAACTCAGAGGAAGATGATGATGATTTTTGGCTCAACGTGGGTCTCTATCCTAGTTTCCTGGCACTAGGCGACTGTAGGAGGTTGCGATGGTTTCTTTGGTCTATTGCATTGTTTTGTGCTTTGGCCTTTCTTGTTGGTGCTCTTGTGGTGTGTGGGTCCCTATTGCTTGTTGGAGCTATTTGTGCTCTCCTTCTCGGTTTGGATCTGTTGTTTTCTGACAGCCTGGTGGAGTCTTCTCTAGTTCCTCTATTGGTGTTTAGCACTTTTTGGTTCCTATTCTCTTGGTCCTTGATGGCTAAGGATTGTTCCAATCTTTTGGTTTCGTGCTTCGGATGTTTTATTGGGATGACTCTTATGCTATTTCCTATTGATCATTTGGATTCATTTTGGAAGTTCCTGGTTTGGGCCAGAGGTGGGGTCTACCCTTAAGCTTTTGGCTTTTTGTCATGAGCTTGGTGAGCCTTGAGAAGGTTGTGCTTCAAGGTTTATTTACTTGGGAAGTTGTTGGGGATGTGGTGGGTTCCTTCCCTAGTGCTTCTTTGGATGTTCTTTAGGTTTGTGTTGGGTGTTCCCCTGCCTTGGGGTGGCCTTTTTTGGGTTTCTTCCTATTGGAGGTGTTATCCTCTCTATTCTCTCTAGTTTGTGGGGAGGAATTTTTTCCTCTATCTTTAAGTCTCTTCCAATGGCTAAGTAGAGTTTATTTATGTTCTTTTGTGTCATGTTCATGGATTATCGTGTTCCCCATGGCGGTTGAACCCCTTCCATTGATGATGCTTAAGGATCAAATCTTTCTTCTCTCTAGAATGTTGTCTAAGGAGTGTTTTCTTGGGGTTTCTCAGTCTATTTGTTTTGTCTTGGTTCCCTATTGGTATTTTGGCTTATGGGATATTTTAAGTCTCCTTTGAATGGGTTTCTCCTATTGTGTATCTTGTTTTCCCATGTTCTTTATTGGAATGGTGTGTTTGGGCTTTTCCCTTTGCTTCTCTTGTTGGCTCATCCTCTCAAGTTTCTAGTGGCTATCATGATTTTCCTTGCTGCTAGTTGGGTGGCTTTCTTCCCATTTCTCCAGTCTGTGTCTTCTATTGAGTTGAAGACTACTCCTGTTGTGGTCGAGTCCTCTCGTTTAGAGGTTGAGTGGAATTCTATGGATTTTTGGAGGTGCCTCCAATGTTGTTGGCTTCTACTGTTACAATACCTGTTGAGGTGGTGCGTGCTCCTGTACCATAGAAAAATGGATCTTGGACATTTTTATGGTCATTTAGGTCTTTATCTCATGATGCTTGGCCTATTTTTCTTTGATTTAATGTTGCAATGTAGCTTATGCATTCACATTAGGACCTTAATATTCAAATTATGATGTCTTGTGAAGGTGTTGTGAGGTGTTGTAACACATTTACACACTTTTCTATACTCTTCTTATTATAATTCATCTAAATATTCCCTTTTTATCACTTATCAAGTCCTATTTCAAAGTGTTGTAAAGTCTTGTAACAAGCTTTCATGCTTTTCTAGGCTTGTTATAACTATTTACACCTTTCTTATGCTTTATTTGGCCCCTTTATGCACTTATAGGCCTTAATTAAGTGTATTTTAAAATGTAAACCTGGCAAACAACATTAAATGCAACTTAATTCCCGACACCCACTTACAAGCCTAGAGTGGGATCCATTCGCCATGCTTGGCGAATGAGTTCCTCTTGGCTCCAAATTCAAAATAAATTCAAATTTTCTTTGGTTTTTATTCATTAAGAGCTTATGTCGGCCTGTAATGTTGTATTGTCAGGTAATTAGGGCATAAGTGTGTATAAATAAGTGTTTTTCCATCCATTTCAACCCCTAATTCATTCATTGGTTCATTAAAGCATTCAATCTCATTCAATCACTTAAGTATCAAAGCATCATTCCATCAAGCATCTATCAAGCATCTTGGAGTAACCATTGACATATCTTCAGACTTCTACAACAAGGTTTTGGTGAGTTTAGGACATTTTCATGTTGTTTATTCATCATTCCTTGCTTACTTCATTTCATTTCTTTATTAAGGGTTTGATTACCAAAATGGGATTTGACCAAGGCAAATCCCTATACTCTAACCCTTAACCATTTTTTCCCTCTTTACATGTGTGTTTCCAGGTCTTCTAGATATATTTGGAAAAGAAATAGGTGTTGGAAAGTGGTCAACAAGTTATCAAAGTGTTTCAAGTCAACTAAACCCTAATTCAAGCTTGGATACAACATACAACTTGTTTTCTATAGATTTGACTCTATCAACCCGATATGAAGACAAGTGCAAATATGGATCTATACAATTGACTCTTGAATTTGTAGATTTTTGGAGGAGGACTAATTAGCCATCAGTGGCAAATGAGTCCCACCTATAGGATGATTTTTTTTATTTTTTCAGAATCAAGTTCCCGACAGTCGGAAAGCAATTTCAGGTCATTTTACCAATAGGAGGATTGATTTTCCATCAATGGCGAATGAGTCCCACTAGTGATTAACAATGATTTCTACCAGTTTTTAGAACCTTCTAGGATCAACATTACCCTTCCAGGTGCACTCTGTGAAACCTCATTCAATTATGTCTGCATTTATTTATGTTTTTAGTTCATTTTCTGCATATCACATTATGTTTTCAAACATTGCATATCTCAATAGTTTTGCATTCATAATTAGTCAATTTCATCATTTAGCTGCATTTAGATCATTGCATTTAGTCATAATTACATCATACATCCCTTATTTTGAGTGAACCACCTCAATTTTTGGGTTCTATCTCTTTCCTTTTAGGTGAAAAACCCTAAGAGTGCAAGAGAAGTACATAGAACACCCCTAAAATTGATGGTTCCTTTTGGTGAACCTGCATATTTGAACACACTATCCTTATGATTTTCATTTTCATTCACCTCCTAGGACTCATAGCATTATTTTTTGCATTAGCTTTTGCATTTTTTTTGCATCCTAGGAATTATCAACTTGCATTAGTGAATGTCATATAGATTTCATTTTTGCATCCCAAAACATTACAAAAACTAAAATTTTGCATCCACATCTTCATTTTGCATCTGAAACACATACAAATCACTTTAAATTTTTTGAAAAACACAAAAAAATCTCATCCCTGGACTTATTCGCTAGCCTGGGCGAATCAGTCCACCTGCACATTTTGAACTGCATTTTCAAGCATTTTTTGGGCATTTATTGCATTTTAGTTTTTTGTTGTTTCTTTTCTATTCCAGTTTACAAAATTTCTATTATTTTCATTTTACTCCTAGATTGCATTGCATTTGCATTCACCCTACCTCTTGTGCTATTTGTATGAGTGTTTGGTGCCCTATTGATAATACTTTAGTGAGAGGAAGTTCTCGACTCATGGGCTCCCATGATAACACACTCGTTGTGGACCTTGGGTTGTCTCGAGCTTCTACTCCTATTATGGGAAATGGTGCATTAGAGATGAATACTAACACTAGTATACCTTTACCCTCACATACAATGCATGTTGACACAAAAACCAATAAAATTTCACAAGATAAAGTCATTAGTATTCATGAGTATTTTGCACATTTGCAACAAGATTTATGCCTCAAAAACATTTCCACTAGTGCCATACCTACCATAGAAAACATTAATTGCTTGATTGAAAGTGATGATGGCTTAAAATTTATGAAAATAATTGTTGATATATAAAAAAAACATGTTCCTTCCACTTCCCAACCATCAAACACTTTGGTTAGCCAAGGAGGATCTCACATTTTTCCTCCTTCAACTGTGGTGTTGGTGTAAATAAGTATTTTACTTATTACACTTTACTTAAGCTTACTTAGGGAATGCATATCATTATAGTTTACACTTGTGACACCTAGTCATTTGCATCTTGCATCTAGGTTTGTGCATATATTGAGAGATGTGATTAGGACACTTAGGGAAGTGTGTGTAGGAGAAATCCCACTCTTTGTGGTGTGATCTAGTTATCACCTTTTTATCTCCACTTATCGTGGTATGATAATTCCACTTTATGTGGGTGATCCACCTTTCATGGAATTATCTATTAATTCTTTCTACCTACCCCTACACATGATTGAGACACTTATCTCATTCATGGCCCTTCATTGTGTCCTAGCCTGCCTTTATAAGAAAGCCTTGTACATACTTGTAATTGAACATCTTCATGCATATTGAGTATACAATCATCATATTCTCTCTCTCTTTTGTGCTACCTTTGGTCTCTTGATCCTATTTTTTCTTTTTATAAGTTCTTACATGGTATTAGAGTGGTTGGAGGTTCTTTACATAGCCATTGTTGGGAGATCTTAGTTCATGTGAAGCTAGTCAAGAGGAAAATTTAAGGAGCAACAACATTTTGGTGAGTCCTAGACCAGATCTGACCTCAAATTCAGATTCAAAAGGTTGTTTCTAGTTAGGATAGCCTTTCATTTCATCAAAATCCAACATCAGGAGATCTAGATCGAAAAAATCACCTATTTGGGTTTTTTTTTCAATTTTTTGAATTTTTCTATAGTTTCTGAAAAAAAATTCTTCAAAAATTTTTCTTCAAAACAAAAAGATCTGTTGAAATTTTTGAATTTTTAAAAAAATCAATTTGTATGATTAAATTCATTGTAGAATTTTTATTGAAAAAAAAAAAATAATTAAAAATTTTGTATTTCAGTTTTTTGATTTTTATAAATAAAAATCAAAAGCAAATATTTAAAGTGTATGTACAGAAGATTGTAATGTTGTCTTGTGCAAAGGTAGGGTATACCATACCCGCCCATAGGTACCTAGTGACTGGAAGGCGCCACGTGGCCTATGGCCTGGCCCTCGCCGTCCCTTCACAAAATGGCATCGGTCAACTCAAAATAATCTTACAGTTAGTTTATTTAATTGGTGGCAAAAAAATTTGGTTCTTTCAATCAAAAACTGATAGGTGGAAAATTCAACGATAGCGGTCTTTTCATTCAAATACCCAGTGAAAAGAAATTGAAGATTTTGTTTCTAGCAAAGAATATTCTAACAGATCTAGAATATTTGGCCTAAGCCCCCTCGTGCCCTATGACGACCTCTAAGACATCAAATTTAACTCAGAATATAGTGTGATGGCCATTTAGCCATCAACTTTAAGCTCACAATTAGGTGACTTCAGCAATTTTCTAAAAAAAAAAATTCCCCCTCACCAATGGAGTTTTTTATTTCGTAGTTCGGCTTTGAAGGCTCATAACTTGCTTGTTTTAATTCCTTTTTCTAAGCAATTTTTTTTTATTTGGACTAAGTTTTTCATGTACTTCATAGCCATGTGCTTGGTTTCTTATTTTGGTACATATTTTCCAAATTTTCAGTTTTTCAACACTATACCAGTCCAATCCTCATTTCTACAACTTCCGGCTTCAGGAACATATGAACTCCTTTTCAAGTGTTGTTTTTTTGAAATGATTTTTTGTTTACTTCTTGAATCTACAATTTTTTTGAAGCAATCTTGAGTGGATTTTTTACTTTTAACATATGGTCTTTTTTGGCCTATTTGGCACTTGTATTGCATAGATCTAAATTTAGGCCTTTGCTTCATTATTCTAGTCTATTCTCAGCCTATTTGTGGTAATTTTTAAATTAGAAATCATAAGTCCACTTAGCCAAGTTGCAAGTGGCCTATTGTACATGCACTGAATTATAAAGTGCCAAAATCATCTTTTTGGGGGGGTACTTTGATTGAGTGAATTTGGGGGGGTGTCTCTTGTGTGATTGTTCCTATTTTCTCTCTTGTGCTCTTGCATTCCATCATGGGTTCATCTAAAGTTCCAATCTTAACTGCACATAATTATGCTACATGGAAAGTACGTGCATGGAGTAAACTAATGGAAAAACGTTTAATTTACTATATTAATGGAACCATAACTACACCTATGGATCCTAAGGTAGATCCAATTGCATATATGGATTGGCTCATTAAAACTTCTATGGAATTGGGTACACTTAGAAAGTTCATTTCAAATGATCTCATTTTCCATGTTGATAAATGTACTACAACCAAGGAAGCTTGGGATAAGCTTGCTACTTTGTATGGCAAGGTTGATAAGGTTAAGGGATACAAGCTTGAAAATGATCTCCTAATCCTTGATCCCAAGAATTTTGACACCATTTAGGATTATGTCACTAAGGAAAATGAGCTAAGAGCACAACTAAAGGATTGTGGTATTGAAAAAGAGGATGATTAATTGGTCTTCAACTTGTTGGACAAGCTTCCAGCTAAGTATGCAACCTTTGTTTCAAGTTTTCAAACTCAACAATTGACAATTAGCAACTTCATATCACCATCTTTTCAGACTCTCATAGATATTTTGATTCTTGAGCAAAATAAGTTGATGAAAATGAGCATTCTCAAGTCTTCAACTTCAAAAGAATTGGTGGTCAATCATGGGAGCAACAAGCAAGGAAAAGGGAAAGGCCAATTTAAGCAATATTCACCAAAGCCACAAGGAGAGAAAAAACAATCCACTCCTCCCCAACAAGGCTCATCATCATCTAAGAAACTCAAGTAAGAAGGAGAAACCAACTTGTGCATATTGTAAAAAGATTGGACATGAGGAGCATCATTATCATGCCAAGCAAATTGATGAATTGGCCAACATCATCAAGAAGAACAATATCAATTTTCCTAATGCCTATAATAAGAAGGATTCATCTCCTTCCACTTCTAATTCATCTCAGTCTAAGGGAAAAGGGAAAGCTTTCATAGCAACAACAAGTTCATTACAGTAGTGGATTCTTGATTCAGGGGCTACTAAACATATGTGTTCTTCAAAGGGGAAATTTTCCTCCTTGGAGTCCTCTCCAATACCTCACATCTTCATTGGTGATAATACACAAGTGGAAGTTGAGGGGAAAGGTGCAATTGAGATGGGTGATGGGACATTTGAGGATGTGCTCTATGTTCCAAACTTGAGCACCGATCTTCTCTCCATCTAGCAAATCACACATCATGGAGATGGTAAGAAATTTGAATTCACTATCGACATAGTTGTGTTAAAGGAACTTGAAAATGGTGCTTTGGTTGCAATGGGTCAAGCTAATCACAATGCAAGGCTTTACTCATTCTCCCATTGGGTACCCCATTCTCCTTCTGCTGCATTAATCACTCATTCAAACTCATAGAGTAAGATATGGCATGAGTGGTTTGTTCATCTCAACTACCACTATCTACAATAGCGTCGCACCAAGGACATGGTCAAAGGGCTTCCTCAACTCAATTTTTCTGGGGGTGTATATTTGGGATGTTCTATGAGAAAGCATCCCAAAGAGAAGTTTGATAGAGGGAACTCCTTGAGAACCTTGGATCTTCTTTAGCTTGTTCACAGTGATGTAGTGGGCCCATTTCTAGTGCCATCCTTTGGAAAAGCTTATTATGTCCTCACTTTCATTGATTATTTTTCACGATACACTTGGGTCTACTTCCTTTGTCATAAAAGTGAAGCATTTGACAAGTTTCTCAACTTCAAAGCACATGCTAAGAAGCAATCTGGGAAGCAAGTCAAGATCCCTCATACAGACAATGGTAGAGAGTATGTGAACAATAGACTTGAGGAATTTTGCTCACTTGAGGGAATTGACTTACAACATTTAGTTGCCTACACACCCCAGTAGAATGATGTGGCAAAAAGGAAAAACATAACCCTCAAGGAAATGGCAAGCTGCATGATACATGCTAGGTCTCTTGGTCTAGCTTTTTGGGTAGAAGCAATTAGTTGTGCCACCTACATCTAAAATTGGGTTCCTCATAAAGCTTTGAAGGGTATCACTCCTTTTGAAGCTTGGTTTGCTAGGAAACCTATTGTGAAACACTTCAAAGTTTTTGGGAGTCCAGCATGGGCTTTTATTCCTCCACAGAAATGTAGGGTTTTGGAGCCACAGAGCAAGCCTTGTATCTTTGTGGCATATAGACTAATGGATCCTAAGACTCATGAGATTTTATTTGAGATGATTGTACATGTTGAGGAAAGCTCACCTAGATTTTACTCTTCTACTCCTCCTCCTTCCTCCAAAGTTGACAACAATGATAGTGATTCAGATTATGATGACTCTCCTTCCTCACCAACTCACAAGGTTACAGCTTTGCAGGGTCCACATCTAGTTGAGGAACCTCTTCCTTCTACCCCTACTAGACCTCGTTGGGCTCATCAGACTCTTGGGGAAGCAGGTTCACTTGTTGGGGATCCTTTGGATACTCGAAGGACTAGGTCATAGCATGAGCATGAGCCTCTTCCACATGCTCTCATTGCATCAACTTTAGATCCACAATCCTTTAAGGAAGCCTTCGGGGTTCCTAAATGGAATGCAACAATGGAGGAAGAGTATAGTTCCTTGATGAGGAACAACACTTGGGAGTTAGTCCCTCTCCCTAAGGGGAGAAAGATGGTTTGATGCAAGTGGATCTATCAAACAAAATATGTAGAAGATGGGAGTGTTGATAAGTATAAGGCATGACTTGTTGCAAATGGTTTCTCACAGGTTGCAAGAGTTGACTGTAATGAGACCTTTGCACCTATTGCAAAGATGACTTCCATTCGACTAACACTTGCCATTGTCGCTTCACATGGTTGGGCAGTACATTAGATGGATATTAAGAGTGATTTTCTACATGGGGATCTTGATGAGGAGATCTATATGGAGCAACCATAGAGTTTCATCTAGGATATTTCATTGGTTTGCAGGTTCAGTAAGTCCTTCTATGGCCTCAAGCAGGCCCCTCGGGCTTGGTATGCCAAGATGGATTCCTTCCTTCTCTCCATAGGATTCACTAGGTGTCATTCGGATTAGAATGTCTACATCTTGAGGCAGGATGATGCACATTTGATACTTGTGCTCTGTGTTGATGACTCGATCATTACAGGGAGCACCTCATCCATCATTGGCAGTGTCAAAATAGCTTTGCAAGATAGATTTTCTATGACTGACTTGTTCCATCTTCACTACTTTCTTGGCATTGAGATTCAACATTCTTCATCAGGGATTACATTTTCATAGCCCAAGTATGCTCTTGATCTTCTTGCACAGTTTTGCATGACTAATTGTAAGCCTACTCCAACTCCCTTTCTTTTAGGAGTCAAGCTTGAGGCTAAGTGCTCCACTCCACTTGTTGATGCCACTTTGTATCGTCAACTTGTTGGAAGTCTCAAATATTTGACTCATACATGCCCTGAAATCTCTTATGTGGTTGGAATGGTATCCCACTTTATGCAAGAACCACATGAGATTCATTGGAAATACACCAAACACATCTTGCACTACATCCAGGGTACTCATAAGCATGGGATTCATTATGCAGCAGGTGCACAACTTGACTTAGTAGGATATACTAACTCAGATTGGAATGGTGATTTTGATGATTGCAAGTCCACCTTCAGCTATAGCTTCCATCTTGAGTCAAGACCTGTTTCATGGTAGAGCAAGAAGCAACATGTCATTGCTCTTTCATCGATAGAGGTTGAGTATAGGGGGACTATTACTACCACCACTGAGGCCATTTGGCTTCAACACATTCTTTATGAGTTTGGTTTTTCCATTCCACATCCAACAGTCATTCGATGCAACAATCAAAGTGTTATTGTGATCTCTAGGAATCTGGTCCGGTATCAGAGGACTGAGCACATTGAGATTCATATGCACTTCATTAAAGAGTTGATTCAAGATTAGGTCATTGACTTGTGCTATTGTCTGACAACAGAGCAGGTTGTCGACATATTCACCAAACCCTTTACTGAGAGTAAGTACCATCAATTGCGAGCTCTCTTGGGGGTGAGTGATGTGTTAGGGGGAGTCACTTGAATTTCCATTCTCTTTCATGGGGGGACTTTTTCCTCATCTTGGGGTTTTGTCCTATATTTTTACATTTATTTATTTTTTTCTCTCTTTTGAGGGGGAGTTTTTCCCATGAGGTTTTCTCCCTTTCCTCGCTTGTGAGAGATTGCATTGCATTTGTACATGGGTACCTAACATGGCCCAATTTTTGAGACCCATCTTTCATCTTATCTTGCATGGTTAGCTTGATTCTTCATTCCCCCAATTGCACTTAAGGGGGGGTTTTGGTGTAAATAAGTATTTTACTTATTACACTTTACTTAAGCTTACTTAGGGAATGCATATCATTATAGTTTTCACTTGTGACATCCAATTATTTACATTTGCATCTAGGTTTGTGCACATATTGAGAGATGTGATTAGGACACTTAGGGAAGTATGTGTAGGAGAAATTCCACTCTTTCTGGTGTGATCTAGTTATCACCTTTTTATCTCCACTTATCATGGCATGGTAATTCCACTTTAGGTGGGTGATCCACCTTTCATGGAATTATCTATTATTTCTTTCTACATATCCCTGCACATGATTGAGACACTTGTCTCATTCATGGCCCTTCATTATGTCCTAGCTTTCCTTTATAAACAATCTTTCCTTGTACATACTTGTAATTGAACATCTTCATGCATATTGAGAATACAATCATCATATTTTCTCGTTTTCTCTCTCTTTTGTGCTATCTTTGGTCTCTTGATCCTATTGTTTCTTTTTTATAAGTTCTTACACATAGCCTCCATACCCACCTATAACACTCCTCAAATTACAACAACTATACAACAGGTTAGTCATGTGACTCCTTTTGCTATTCCAACTAGCATTTCTAGTTCTTTTGTGGCATCAAATGTTCCATCCTCCACCACCTTCACCCCTCTTAGTGTTCCCTTTACTTCTCCTAACATTACATACATTCCATCACCATTCTCTCTTCCACCTCATACCACTTACATAGACCCCCTCATTACACAACTCTTTAGCACTGTTTCCTCTATGCAACAAAAAATATCTACCATAAGCCAAAGTTAAAAATTCTCCACCCACATATCATGTTCATAGTAACCCATTATCTCTAGAGATCTTAAGAAACTGATCCCACAAGGAATTGAGATGCCTAGGTTTGAGAAGTATGGAGGTAAAGGAGACCCTACTAATCATGTTAATGCCTATACAACACTGTGCAATTATTTTTTCCTTGACGATAAACTGTTAGCTAAACTATTTCTTAGAACCTTAAAGGACACTACTTTAGAGTGGTTCTCAAACTTACCCAATCATTCAATTCGATCATTTAATGAACTTGTTGATGCCTTTATAAGTAATTTCCAAGTCCATATGACTCCCAAAAATACAATGGCTGATTTAATGAGATGTAAACAAAATGTGGATGAAAAAATAACTAATTTCATTTCCCATTATCAGTCATTGTATGCTCAAGTAGATGTCAAGATCCTTGATTCACATCTTCAAAAGATGTTTATCAAAAATTTGTGCACTCACCTTTAGGAGAAGTTGACTATGATGAAATTTCCTTCATTCATGCATTTATGCACAACCCTTTGTGACTATCACAACTCGATTAGTAGTCGTGATTCAAAGTCCACTTATAATCAAGCTGAGAAGTCTAAACAAAACAACCAAAACAACGCATAAAACTTCAGGAAACCAAATCGAGGCTTCTTACAATTCAATCCACCTTCTCCAAAACCAACTCAAACTATTTGAATTCAAGTTGTAGTTATTAAAGCAATGATTCACTTTACCTATGGGGATGCGAAGAGATAATTTACCCCCTTACCCGATACTCTCCATAACATAATGAATCAACTGCTACAAAAATAGATGATCAATTTTCCTACCATTAAACCACTTGATATTACCAAGCCTTTACCACCCACCTTTAAACCAAATGCTTAGTGTCATTTTCATCGATAAATAGACATGACACCGAACAATGTAAGTGTCTCAAACACTTAGTTCAAGACCTCATTGATTCTGGCTGTTTGTTCATTGCGAGTGTCAATGATCAAGGTAATAAGTTTGTTGCACTTCCCAATCAAAATTTACAATTTTTTACCAACCCCATACCTAAACACAATATTTTATTTGTCAAAGCTAGTGAACCTTCAAACACTCATGTGATGAACATTGATACAAGTAATGAACAACATGATATTACTCCAAATGTTACCCAAGTTAATCCTATGGATGAACTTGTGGGTACGATAGATGTTATCCCTTGTAAGGGCCCAACAAACAAATCTTTTTATATTACCTTTTCTTCTCATGATATACTTAAAAAGATTCCCAATGGTCCTCTTTACATATTTGGCAACATCTTTGATAAGCCCACCAATGGGATATTAATAGATCCCACCTGTGGCAAGAATGTGATCAAAGAAGAATTTTTAGTATTACATGATCTCTATCAAGATGATTATGATAAACCAAATGTATGGATTAAAATACATACTAGTTTTGTGTGCCCTACAATTAGATTGATTGCACTCCCATTATAGATAGGTCCCAAAAAAATGGATGTAACATTTTCTATCATTCCACAATCGAATTAGTTTCATCTATGGCTAGGTAATCCTTGGCTTCACTCAATGAAAGTTGTCCCTTTAGTTGTTCACAAATGTTTGAAGTTTATGCATGATAATGAGATATTTACCATACATCATAATGGTTTTAATCCATTATCTTCTAAAAGTAATTTCTCCTTAGAAGCCTTTTGGCCTGAACCTATGGAACCCATCACCCCACACAAGGATTTCATTTTAATTGTCTATCAAAAGTTCAAAGCCAAATGAATAGCTGAATTGTCTCTTCACCACATGTCCCCGTCCACTTCCACTACTCCTATCCTCGATGAGACAATTCTTCAACCTAAATATGAACCTAAGAAAACAATGCAGCCTCATGAGCAACCAACCATAAACACTTTACCTTCATTGTCTAAAGACCCAAGAGATAAGGAAACCAACCCCATCTTGCCTCCTCGCATTAAACAAGTTTATAAAGCCAAATAGAAAGTGATTGACCCATATCCTTTAGCTCCTTCCATTCCTCCTCCTTAGGATGAAAAGGATCTTATGGTGGATCAACCCACTCCTACACCTCAACAACTTCAAAATAGAGATAAATGAAACTGCGGTGTTAGGGAGCATAGGCATCGTCATTGTCTCCTTGCTAGTCAGTCACAAACAAAAGAAAACAAGGAAAACCAACCTCCACCTTTAACAAAAGAAATACCTGATCACCCTCCTCTTGACCCACCACAAGATAGTATGGTACAACCATCACAACAAAATGATCTGATACCACAACCACAACTCCTGATACATCCTTCATTGGAAATTATCCTCCATCCTCCTGTCATGATTAATTTGGATGATGATGATGATCAAGAGATCTCTAAAATCAATGAAGAGGTACATAACGATCTAAATTCTTTATTTTCATCCTCCATGAGCTAAATGATAAATATCCTACACCAAGTGAAGAACCTGGTACTTCCCCTAGTTTGGCACTTGCAATTCTCCCTTTGGACAGTCAACCACCCTCGCAATACACTAAACATGATTGGGAGGCAGATGACTTGTTAGATGGTTGACCTACATTTTCCTTGCTAGTCTTTTACATTTTATTTTCCTTTTCTTTGGTGTGATTTTATGTGTGTATGGTGTTCCCCCTTAATGTGTGTTTGATGTTCTAATCTCTTTGTGCACTTTCTCTATTTGTACTTCCATTCTTATATATGTCATTCATTTTACCCTATCTTTTTTTCTTTTGTTTTGTGTTTTCCTTTTGGAGATGACACAAAGTATTGAGATACCCTATGTCTCTTCCATGTTGACCCAAATGGTCCCTTTCCCTTTTTACTTTATCTCTTTCTTGTGTTTTTCCTTTTGGGGATGACGCAAGGAATTGAGACCGAAATGTCTCCTTCATGTTGACCTAAAAGATTTTTACTTTTCTTTTTCATTTTCATTTTATTTTCGCTTGTGTTTTTCCTTTTGGGGATGATGCAAAGCATTGAGATTGCAACGTCTCTTCCATGTTGACCAACAACAGACTTTATTTTTCTTTTTTTTTCACTCTCTTTGTGTCATTCTTCCAGTTCGATGTGTTTTGGGGAATGATGACGGTTTTGAGCTCTTTAATTAAAAAATTACAGCAATGAACATACTGACCCTAAATCCATAGATCCCTTATGTGTTGGTGTGTTACTTTCTAGGGGGAAACCCCCACCCTTTTCTTTTGTTTTCTTTTTCGTTCACATGAAGCAACCTTACTCAGAAATATATGACTTGGCATAGGGGCTTTCCAAGTTGGCTGTCATGTCTTGTTTTCCTTTTGCATTTTTTCTTTGTTACTTTAAATTAATTGCTCACAGAAGGGTGTGTAGCAATTCCTTTAAGGTGGGGGCATACATTGGCATTATTCATTTGCATCCTTGGTTCTTAGTGTATCCTTATCACTTCATATGATGCACTTGTCACTTTTTGGACAACAATGGGTGTGATGTTTGTAATGCCATGCATAACCACCCCATTATTATTTTGGAACAAAATCGATCCCCCTTGTGCTTTTTTTTTGTCCTTTGGTTTTGTTTGGGTCTTAGGATTTGTTCATTTTGCTCCTAAGTCCTTGTTTCTTTTTGTCTGCCAGAAGTCGAGTCGGGATGGAAACTAGACTTGAAACTTTTGTTTTGGTTCCAAGTTTGGATTTGATTTTGGTTCCTCTTCTACCTTGCTTCTTTGTTCTTTTCTCTATTTGTCAGTGTGTCTTGCACTCTTGAGTCTGTTTCTCCCTTGAGTTGTTTGTCATTTTCTTTGGGTGTTGTTTTTCCGGAGTGGAAGTAGAACTAGAGTTGGAAGCAAACTTGGAACTTTGTAAAATTTCTAGATTTTGATCCTACCCTGATTCTGACTCCACTCATTTGCTTTGTGTTGTTGTTTCTATTGGTGTTTGGGTTGGGTCTAGTTTTTGTTCCAGTCCTACTTCTTGTCATCTTTGTTGTATGTGTTTCATTTCTTGTTCCTTTGTTGGGAGTGAAACTAGAACTAGAACCAAACTTGGAACTTTGCAAAAGTTCTAGTTCCAGTTTTGGTCCTAATCCCTCCCCCATTTCCTTTTGTTGCGTGTCTTTTTCACAGGACCGAAGCCGGGTTCAGAGTTCAATAAGAGGCTTGTTAAAAATTTATTGTTCTGTTCCAGATTCAGGTTTATGTCCGCCTTACTTTTAGTGTTCACTCAGGTTAACTATGCATTAATGTTGATTACTTCACCTCCAACCTACCACATTTATGGCATTAATTGCGGCCTCCTCACACACATGAAATGATTTTAAAATATTAATTATGTTTAACTGGCTCATTATCTTTGTTATCCAAGTTGTTTAAGCAAACCAGAGCTACGAGAACTTTGTGAGAGGCGATTTGATTACGAAGGTGTATTGGTGAGCAAATCTTCATCAAGTTTCAGTCTTTCCTTGTGAGCGTTTTGAGGTAGGGTTTTTGTTCCCTTCATTTCCCATTGTGCTTTGTCATTTCTTTATCATTTTCTTGTTCATCATGTTTTGATGCATTTGCAGAGTCTTTTTCTATTGATTTTCTCTTGTTTCTTGTTTTCTTTTTGCTTTGTTTTTATCCTTTTTTGTTTCCCCATTTTGTTTTCTTTCTTTCCATTTGTTGTTTTCTATTTGTTGTTGCTTTCATGACAGGTGTTTTTTTTCATGCCCTAGTTTCTAACTAGGGTTTCATTTGATTGGGTCCTCCACGTGTTAAATTTATTTGGTTTCTTTTGCAAACCCTTTCTAATTGTTCTTCCTTGTCGATTCTGTGATTTCCATGTTGGGTTTGTGATGCCCTAATTTTTTGAGTAGACGTGTCATACAAACTAGGGTTTGCTCAACGGCCTTTGCAAAATATTTTGGCCTTGGGGTTTAAATTGGTCTTTGTACAGTTAAGAGGTTGGGTTAAGCCCCTCTATTTTGATTCCTTAGTAAACCCATGTGACCCAGGTCCTTGGATTCATGTGACCCTATCTTTAGAAAATGTGCTCCATTTTTTATATATTAAACTAGCAGAAGCAAACTTGGGAATGAACTTGTCCTGAGTATATTTTTCATTGAGGTTCATTCCTAAAAAGATCTTACTTATGGTTACTGTGGAAATTGGTCTTCATACTTGTCTTTAGGTAGAATCAGAACTAGAGCAGAGGTTGAACTTGGAACTAGTGATCAGTTCTTGGTTTGGTTTCTATTCCAATTCTGATACCAGTCTCATGCTAGTCCTAGTCCCACTTTGTACCGAAATAGTTCCTATTCCTTATCCTTCTATGGCTTCACCTTCGATGAAGTTTGAAATTTAGCTAAGTATGGAAGTTGTCCTAAAGAGGTAAAGGAAGGATGTTGGTTGATGTATTGATCGTTTATGCTTTTTATTCATCTAATATATAGGAGTTTGTTGTAGAGATTGAGAGATTTCAGGAGCATCAAAAGAGGCTTGTCAAAGGAGCCAACTGGTAGAAACTTCAAGAAAAGAAGCTGGGCCAAAGAAGATAAAAGTGGAGAAGCTTGCTTACACTCTAAGATACAAAAATAGGGAAGCTACTCTCACTAGTAACAAGGTTGATTTTGATTGGGCAGACATCACTGATACCAACTTGGGTATATTCAATTATGAGGAGTTGCTCTTGGATACATTCAGTGAAGATGTAAAATAAGGACATAGAGAATTGTTCAATCTAGACTAGCACATGTTGCCATCTTCCCCCTATCTATCCAATGTCCTGAGTTGATAATGACTATAGCTGGAGCATACAATCCTACCACTAGGAAATGTGTGGATTTGTAGGGGAATATTATCATTGACTTAATAACCCAAATGATTAGATTTCTATTTGATGCACCTACTCCACAAAATCCCAGACAACTCAATGAGGTGGAGGAACTGAAACTATATAGTGACATGAAGGAAGCTAATAGAACTCATATGAACAAGAGTTGGATGAGAGTTGAGAAAAATTCTTTGGCTAAGCTTCTTGACTAGCCAAAAAGGGCAGACTTCTATAAGGAAATTTCAGACATAATAATGATGCTTTCTAGGGTGTTTGGGAGGAGGGATGCTTACCAGTTCAAGGAATGGATGTTTCCATTTATTCAAACTATCCTTGATGGTAGGAAATAGTTTTATTGGCCTATGATTGTTGTAGATTGAATACATAATCATATGCTTAGAGTGAGAGAAACCAAGAGTTTCTTCATGACCTCTTATGCAATTTATGCAGTTGCCAGAAAAGGAATCTTTCTTGGACTAAATACAGTAGGTGTATTGGGAGAGGCCCATGCAAACAAGAATGTATGGGATCATTATGATTATCTTACCTTGTAAACTTCAGAGGCACAATATAGAAGGGTTAACGATGCAATTTTTTATGTCATCATTAACCGGCTAATAGGAGATGTTGTTTACAAACTGAGTAGAGAGGCTATGTCCTTCATCAAAGAATGGGGACACTAGTTTATTCAATACCCCAAGTTTACTTACTTCAGGTTGGGAGGTTTTGATGGCTACCCTCATATACTCCCTAGATGTTGCAGCAATAAAATTATTTTAATGGAATTCATTTATCAAGCTCTAGCAGTCAATGTCAAGTTTTGTAATAAACACAAGACTGGTTGTCATAAGTTCGCCATGAAGTTGGGTTAGTATAGTTGTCCACACATTGTGGTGGCTAAGGTATTCTATGATGAATTGATTCAGTTGAAGTTAATTTTGTATACTTCAAGGAAACATTATGACCCCAATCATGAGATGCATGGAATCCTTCGTACTATCTTTGACAAACACTTCAATCTATTGGAGGACTTTTGGATGGATCTTCAGGATGAGTATGATCTCATGAGGATGAATTATGAAAGAATGCCTATCCCACTCATGGTTGAGTATGGGAGAAAGGAAGACATCCCTTAGACATTTTTAGATGATGGGGTAACCTTGGACCCCTAGTATGATGTAGAGAATATAGGTACCAAAGATGTTGATCCAGTGGACTGGAATGTGGAAGAATCTATTGACATAAAACAAATTACAAGAGTAGTTTTGGAAAAAAGAATTCAATGGGTTATCATGAGGGTCAAGGAACCAGAAGGAAAAACATCTAAGAAGAGAAAGGTTGTAGGTATCACTTAAGGGTACAAGAGAACTAAGAGAAGAATGGCTCCTAAGGAGCACCTAGAGTTCTTCCCTGCTAATGCTGAGGAGGAAATTTCCTCCTGAGACACATGGCAAAGAGATTATAGCAGAAGTATCCACTCAACCTCTTGTTACAAAGCAACCAAGTGAGGAGATGCCCACAAGAACCCTCCATTAGGAAGTTGAGTTATTGAAAGAGAAGGAGCCTGAAATAGAAATTCATGATGTTGACATAGACTTTGAAGCTACCTTATCTGGCAAAGAAACTCATGTGGTGGCATCTTTGGATGAGACTGAGGATACAGGGACTGAACATATTTTGACTGAATAATACCAATGGAAGCTTTTTGAGGAAGCCAAAAGAGAAGCAGATGCCAAGGCACAAGCTGAGGCACTAGATAAACAACACAATATTGATGCTATGGCATAATCTGACATATTAGCCAAGCAGAAGGAATTGGAAGCTAAAGTCAAGGCTGATGAAATGACCAAGCAACAACAAGAAAAGGAGTAGGAGCTCAAGATGAAAAAGGAAAGGGATAAATTGGCTTTGGAGCAAAAAATTCATGACCTTGAGGAGGAGAAGGCTGCTCAAAGAAGAGAGAAAGAATCCCTTGAGGCTAAATTCAAGGTGTGAAAGAGGCCCACAGAAGGAAAGAAGAGAAAGAACACCTGCAAAGAGAGAAAGAGGCTGAGGAACTTGCTCTATATGAGAAGAAATCCAAGGAAGCATGGGACTATGTCGAGGAATTGAAAAGATAGAGGGATCAGATGCTAGAGGAAAAGAAGTTGGAAGAGGAACATTTGCAACATGAGTTGGATGACAAAAGATTGCAAGAGCAAAAAGATAAGGAAGAGGCTAAGAAAATTGCAAAAGAAGAGGCACAAAGAGAAAAGAAAAATGTGCTAGAGGTTGACTCTCAGCCTAAGAACACCATATTGTAGCCCTTATCTTTTGCCACCATTATTTCTTCTTCAACAAAAATAGTTACTACTCCTACTACTCCTACATGGTTGAAGCTAGACTTAGAGAATAAGTAGATAGTTCAACTACAACCTCTCAATTGAGATGAGATGATGAAGGAAATTGAGAAGGAAAGACCCAAAAAGAAGGCTCAAGTTCTTCACTCCACCAAGCTCACTAATACAGGGGAAATTACTACTGAATGTGCAATTCCAGTGGTGGATGAGAACAGGGATAGAATCCAAATGACTAATTACCAATTGGGTAGTGTGCATTTGGGGAGACCTAGAATAAACCAACAAATGAATTTACTTGATATTGTAGATTCCTCCACCAAATCCACAATGATTAAAGACAAGCAAAAGAAATATGAGCTTAAATCCCAATTGGATTAGCTACACAATTTTGTAAAGGATGTTTCCATTCCAATTTCTCATCAAGCTGCTACTCCCAAATCCCCAAACTTACTGACAAAGAAGGAAGCTGATAAGTTGGTGCAAATGAGGAGTAAGGTGGGGATGCTTGAAAGATGGATTGAGAGAATTAATTAGGAGGTTGTTAAGGTGATAAATGATAGTTTCAGGGTCCATGAAACAACACTTGAGTTAGTAGAAAGTATGAATCAACATGCTAAAGATCTTGAAAATAAAGATGAAGAATACAAAGAATATATTAAGAAGCTTAAAGACATCAACAAAGTGCCCAAGTCAACTCTCCTAAAGCAGTCAATTCTTGAACAAGATAATTCAGATTTTATTGAGAAGACTGTGAGCATAATAGGATTAAAATCCAAGTTCATCCATCAACATAAGAATGAGATTCAAGAAGCAAGCAAAGACTTGAATGGGCAGATTGATGAAGTGGAGTCAGTAGTTGCCATTTTGGCCAACGTGAAAATACTAGTCAAAGAGAGTATTCCTTTGGACAAGTTCAGGGAGAAGTGGATTAGTAGGTTGAAGAGATAATGCAAAAAGGAGAGGATGGAGAAGAATTGTTTTTGGATAGATTTATGGATATTAGGGAAGAAGTAAAAACTGCCAAAAAGGAACTAATGAAATTAAAGGATATGCAAGAATTTTCCTCAGAAAAATTTAAGAGGATCAAATTTGAGGACAGTTGGTTAGATGGGCTTGATTTATATATCCTTCAACAAGTGTTCTCAAGTTATGATGAGTATATCATGGACGAAGCAATGCAGGAGTAAGCTGGTAGCATAACATTCTCCTCTTGACACTTTATCCTCTCTTCTCCTATTTTGTAGGATTTGACACAAGTTGGACTCAAGTTCCCATTCCTTAGTTTCACCTTCTCTCTTGGGCATCAGAATTTTGTGGAACAAAATAGTCAAGCCTTGATATGACTAAAGATCAGCAGTCCAGTTTCTTGATGCAGTTTTGGTTCCTTAATTTGTGGATCTAGGTTTTTGATTGAGAGGAACTTATGCATGGCAATGTCTATATGTATCTCTTGGCTCTATTTTTTAAAGGTTGGCTCATTGAAGGAAGATTAGCTACTTGATGATAGCAATAGGAATAATAGTCTTATAATTTCATAGTTTTTAGCAAGATACTTCAGAGAGTTTAGTTGAACTTGGTTACCTTTTAACAGTCTTATACATTTTACATGTTGTTAAGTTTGGACATATTTGATAAGATTAATGAATCATAATCAATCTGTATTCCAATGATTTTGTTGTGCCTAAATGTTTTATGTTTGATGATAATCAATAGAGGAAACCATATTCAAGATTATCTCATTAAATTATTTATGAATGAAATTGCTATTATATCTATTTGATCTGTGTTTTAATGATGAATGAATGATCTATTTTAACATTTGAAGTAAAAGTTTAGTGAATGGTTGTGATTGTGAATTAGCACTATGAATGTATTTAGTAGTATATATTATTATATGAATTGCATCATGTTGTGGTTTTGATTAAGTGAAGAAACACTCATTATTGATATGCATGTCTAGGTATTAAAGAATTTTTGTCCATATTCTTTTGTTTCAAAGCTCTCATATATCTTTTTATCTTTATTTAAACCCCCCAAACTTAGGTTAGTCAATCTAATGGATTTTTTTTCCTCATTACGAGCAAAGGCCCATTGCATATTATAGTTATATTGACCATCGAGCAATATCGGTAGAGTTGAGAATCAACTACTAGGACCTTGGGAATTAGATTCCTATATGTTGTCTTTCTCTTTCAGGAGAAATAGAATAGTGATATTTTGTTTAATGTTGTTGTGCTATTTTAACCATCAACATGTTTGGTGCTAGAAGGAGGGCCTCAAGGAAAATTTGGCTTGAATTGGGTCATTCTCACTAGATAGGTGCGAGAGAGTTCTTAGATCTTCTTAGAACCCTGAACCATTTGTTGAACTCCAAACTCCTGTTAGGTACATACCCAAGGCTCATAGAGTCTTGATTCCACCATTGTCACCACCGCTTACTCCACTTAGGTTTCCACCAAATCCACCCACACCATCTCATAGGCCAAACACACCTATTCCACAACCAGTCCCACCACGACAACTCACCACTATGGACTATCGCTGGAGGGATACATGATCTACCCAAGAACCTTGAGAGTTTCTGTACCAATTATATGCATGGAGAATCAAGGAGTGTTGAGGAGCACATATAGACCTTTAAGGATGCTTGTAACCATGCTCAGGTAGCTCATCATGATGTGTGCAAATTGTTCCCCTATTCCTTGGATGACATGGCATACAACTAGTATTTAAACCTGCCCCAAGGGTCTATTCTGAGTTGGACAGACTTTGAAAATTCCTTTATTAATCAGTTTCGAGTCTATGTAGACCCAGCCATTCTATATCACCAATTTTATACAATAAGGAAGGAACCTCATGAACCATTTCCATTATTCAACACAAGGTTCTAGAGAATGTATCGAAGGTTATAGGATCCTTACCTGATTGCTAAGAATATAGCCATTTTGGCATATTTGAGGGTTGTGGATCCTTTGATTGGCCTGTTCTTGAAGAGGACATATGGGGCCACTAAAATTGATTCTTTGTCTAAAGTCGATCACCTATCCATCCAATTGCAATAATAGATAAGCTTACAATCAGGGATTTTGGGAGGAGTTCTTCCTCCCATAGGATATCAGATGCCTAACCCAAATCCTCTATTTAACACAATCCTAGGGATGTCTTATCCCCAATATGGACCCATGTCTGAGTTGCAAGCCCTACCTCTCTTACCATTCTTTACTAATGCCACTTAGGACTCCACCAAGCATGCACAAAATTATCAAAACCAAGTTGGAGGATCAAACTCTGTTGGTCAGCCATCTGTAGTAAGGAATACAAAAAGTGAAATAACTCTCTAGCTGAGTAATGAGATGGAAAATCTCAAGAAGAATCTATCTCAGATGTCTAATGATATGGCCCAACTTAGACAGAACCCCCCTTAGAACCAAAACCAAAGTTTTCAAAATTAGGGAGGGTATTCTAATCAGGGTGGTTACTCCATCCAAAACTCCAACCAGAATTATAACCATAATCAGAACACCAATAAGAATTGTTAGAACCAAAATTCCTCTAACTAGAATTATCAAAATTAGAATAGAGGATATAATCAGAGGTCTAACAACAATAGACCATGGAATACTGGGCCTAATAATGTGGGAGTTTCCCATAATTATCAGGTGGGTGATGAAAAGCCACACACTGCAAATGTGATAGATCTCAACTTTATGATGAATTGGTGTAGGTTGCACGATACTGCAGCTCATTTTAAAGTTAATTACTTAGAAATGGAGAAGGTAGTTGAAATTGCACAAGCCAATGATCCATTTCAAGGTGCATCCAACAAATCTAGTGGATCAATGGATACTTCCATGGCCTACGATATATTTGATGAAGAACTTCCATTTCCCAACTAGGAAGACAATGAAATAGTGGAAGATGTATACGATGCCTAGGCCTTCCAAACCAAGGGAGGCCATTTCCTCAAAAATAAAAATAGAGGTCCATTTACCACATCTGCTCCTCCTAATAACATGGTCCCACTGAATCAGAATGTGGATAATAATCCACCACCACCAAAGGGTCCATTTGACTCTCAAAATAAAGGTGACCCACCTTATTTTCCTAAGTAGTAGGTCAAGAATGATTCAGATTTTGATTTCATTGTAGAGATGTAGAAGCAAAAGACTTCATTGTCGTTCTTTGACATTATGAAGTGGTTCCTTGCCCAACGAGAAATTATGTTAAGAGCCTTGGAGGAGGAAGACCGATCAAAAGGGAAAGGTAAGGTGATCCAACAAATGAGCTGAATGCAACCCTCTATAAAGGTAAGACCGGTACCCAACCTTTCCTTTTGAGTTTAAGAATTTTTGGAAAGAATCTACATAACTGTCTACTAGATTCTGGGGCGTTAGCAAATGTCATGCCATTTTCAATTTGTAGGAAGTTAGGTTTGAGTCCACTCTAGACAAATAAGAAGGTCATCCAATTGGAAAAAATGGAAGTCAATGTAGTAGGAGAACTTAACAACATTCATGTACAAGTTGGATATGATCCAAGGATCCAAACTTACATTGATATCCAAGTTGTAGATATCCCAGAAACATATGGTATGCTTTTAAGTAGAGACCTCATGAAGAGTATTGGGGGATATTTATCTTTGAACTTCTCACACATGTGGTTTCCCTGGAAAGGGATTGCAACACAAATCAAAATTGAAAGTGAGCCTAGGCTTAAACATATGATTATTGAATATGATACTCCCAACGAGGTAGCCTATTTAAAAATTGAAATAGGAGTCTACAAGAAGAAGGAAATCATGACTTTCTCTATACTCCATTATGATGATCCATTGCCCCTAGAAAAGAGCCAATGACTACAGTTAACCAACATGTCCTAATCAAAAAGTTGCAATAGGATAGGTTGGTATTGGGAGAAGAGGCTGATATGTGGAGTTTGTTGCTTCCCAATAGGTGTAGGGTCCATTATAAGAATCATTATGAGTTGACATGTCAACCCTATGTAGGTATCTTGAACTGTGTCTACCAGGCTAAGAAAATTTGTGAATGCCAACCCCAAGCACTCACCAGTAAGTTTTCATTTGAAGCAAAAGATGCAACCATCCTTACAAGAGCCAGTCTTGCTCAAAAGGAAGTTTCTTCCCAACTTGAGCAGACGTAGGTTCTATGCTCTGAAATATAAAGAGAGACTAAGGAATCTCAACCTTCACTTGTAACACCAACCCAAAATACCATTCCAATGGTCAAGGAATTGGTGAAAAATGTACTAAATCATGATCTGATCCAAGAAGAGGTTCAAGAAGTAATTCCTAAATAGGTTTTGAATATAGGTGAATCTTCTCACAGACCTAGTTCATCATTACCTTTAAATTTTCATGACCAACATCAGTTTGAGCCACCACATACTTCTAGCAAGAAAAAACTTGTAACCCCAAAGAAGAAAGAGATCCCTGCTGCAAATCAATTATGGAGTCTTAAATTTGATGACACCAAGTCCAAATCAGGAAGTGGGGCAGGGATTGAATTAACCAACCCAAAGGGGAAGACTTACTTTGGTTCTTATAGGTTATAGTTTGGTTGCACAAACAACGTGGCAGAGTATGAAGCACTTTCTCGAGGTCTGATGTTCATTCATCAGAAGAAGGTCACATCTCTCATGGTTATTGGGGATTCTGAAGTAATTGTTAAACACGTTCAAAGCCAATATACTTGTCATAACAAAAGATTGGCTACTTACAAAAATAGAGTTTGGAATCTAATTGAGGATTTTGACGCTTTTGGAATCACTTTGATTCCTAGGGAACACAATCAGATTGTAGATGCCCTTGCAATCACTTCTAGCATTCTAGAGCCTATGAAGGACTCCAAGTTGAAAATATTTTTAGTTGAACTAGTCTCATCCAATTAGTTGAAGGACAAATAATAGATGAGTACCAGAAATAGATCATGGGGATTGGGACCCTAAGAGTTCTAACACTGAAAGAATAATGAATTTGAAATGCAACAACATTCCCAAGGGGGTGGTAGCTTTGGAAAGAATATTTGACTCTAATCCTTGGGCTTGTGAGAGGGTGCCAACTGAAAGTGATCGAGTGAAGTACGAATGTATTAATCTGGCTGATTTAGGTCCCGAAAGAAATGTTTATATAGGAAAAACCTGCCCTGAGGAGATCAGAGATGAAATAATTAAGGTGTTAAAAGAAGACATTGCAGCAATTTCCTGGAGTTATGAAGATCTAAATACTTTTGGCACCTTTTGTGATCATGCATACAATACCTTTGAAGCCAGAAGCAAATCCCTTCCATCAAAAGTAGCAACTGGTGAATGCTTTGATTGAGCCATTAATTCAAAAGGAAGTGCAAAAGCTTTTGTTAGCAAGAATCATCTTCCTAGTACGACATTCCACTTGGGTTGCCAATTTAGTTCCAGTACGCAAGAAAAGTGGGGAGATCAGACTGTGTGTTGACTTTAGGAACCTAAGAAAAGCCTCAAAGAAGGATAGCTATCCACTTCCTTCTCTTGATGAGGTATTACCAACTATCAACAGATATCAAATGATGTCATTCTTGGATGGCTATTCTAGGTATAATCAAGTGCTTGTCAACCATGAGGATAGAATGAAGATTTCCTTCACTACTAAGTGGGGGACATTTGCCTATCACAAAATTTCATTTGGACTTATCAATGTTGGAGCTACATTCCAGCATGCAATGGATGTAGCATTCAAGGATCTAATAGGTAAGTGTATCATTATCTATGTAGATGACTTAACTATTTTCTCTAAGAAAAGAAAGGACCATGTTGCTGATTTAGCAAAATTCCTTAAGAAATGTATAAGCTATGGAGTGTCCCTAAATCCAAAAAAATGTGTGTTTGGAGTTCTAAAGGGAAACTTTTAGGTCATGTGATATCAGAAAAGGGGATATCCATAGACCCTGATAGAGTTGAAGCCATCTTGAAAATGACAATGTAGGGGAGTAAAAAGGAGATGAGATCCTTCTTTGGAAGGATCAATTTTGTGTGAAAATTTATAATAGGGTTTGCAGAAATTGTCAAACCACTTAATGAGATGATGAGAAAATATGCAAAAATAGAATGGAGCAATGAGGCTAAATCTTCTTTCTCATAGATTAAACAATCAATATTTGAGGCACCAGTCTTGATTAGCCTAGATTATCTAAAGCCCTTCTATATCTATTCCTTTGCATCTAACCATTCATGTGTAGCTATTCTAACACAATGAAGAGGAGAGGGCGATGAAAGGCCAATTGCTTTCATGAACTCCCCATTCAAAAATGTAGAAGTCAGGTATCCACCCCTTGTGAAGCAGGCCTTTGCATTGGTGCGATCAGTAAAAAACTTTAGGCATTACATTCTTAGGAGCCAAGTTGTTGCCATAGTTCCTGATCTAGTTGTTAAATCCCTCCTTATACAAAATGAGTTAGGGGAGAGAAGAGGAAAATGGATGGCTATTTTGCAAGAGTATGATTTAGAAATCCATCCAATGAAGCTCATTCAAGGGTAGGGCTTATCAAAGGCTATGGTAGATGTTGCAAAGAGTATCACTTTCCAACAATATACAATGCAGTCATTCAGCAAGGATTTATGGTACACAGATTTGATCTTCTTCCTCCTCAATAACAAATTCCTAGAGGGGATGAATGCTACTCAAAGGAGGGCATTGAGGATGAAAAGTGCTCATTACATCCTCAAAGGAGGATCCCTATACAAAATAAATTATGAGGGAGTTTACTTGTGTTGTTTGGATCAACAAGAAGCCAAGCATGGATATGTGGATTCATTGGCTCATCAAATTCTCAAGTTAGGCTATTATTGGCCCCATGTGTTTAGGGATGCACATCAACATGTTAGAACATGTCACACATGCTAGACCTCTACACCCAAGGAGTGTAATCCTACAATGCCTTTACAACCGGTTTATGAGGTAAGACCTTTCGCCCAATGGGCAATGGATTTTGTAGGGGTAATTAATCCAAACTCTTCTATAGGTCATAATTTCATCTTAATAGCAACTAACTACTGCACGCGCTGGATTGAGGCTCAACCATGCAAAAATAGTACCACAAAGGTGGTTATTAGATTTCTTAATGAAAACATCATTACTAGGTTTGGAGAACCATTTGCCCTGGTATGTGACAATGGCCCCACTTTCTCATCTATTGAGTTCATACAATGGGCCTATGAACATAAAATTATTTTAAAGTACTCCTCTAATTACTATCCTCAGGGAAATGGTGTAGCACAGTCTACCAATAAGAACCTGTTGGAAGTAATAAAGAAATTTCTAGAAAACAATCCTAGAGACTAGCATGCCCAGTTGAAATTTTCCTTATGGGAAGATTGAACCCGTATTAAAACCGCTCTAGGAAATTCCCCATTTAAGTTAGTATACAACCAAGAGCCAGTCTTCCCTATACATTTGTAGATACCCGTTCTCAGGTTTATGCAGGAATTTTATTCAAAGGATGATTAGATTGAGGTAAGACTAAATAATCTTTTAAATATGGAAGAAAAAAGAGACGTTACTTTATAGTAGTTCTTTAAACACCGAGCTATTGTCAAATGTTGGTTTGACAAAAGAGCCAAAATAAAGGCTTTCAGGCTATCAAATCTTGTGTTGCTATGGGATAAGGCTAAAGAGAAAAAGGGAGACCACTAGAAGTTTGATAGACTCTGGTTGGGCCCCTATCAAATAGTTGAGATCTTGGGTGAGAACACTTTTGATTGACCACCCTAATAGGAGAACCTGTTGCATTGATCGTTAATGGATAGTTTTTCAAGCATTACTTTGGCCCATGAGGGTATGATTTCTAAATTGGTTTATATATATGTATTATATGTAATTAGTTGTTCTTTTGTTGTTGTTTTCTTATTTGCTTGTTTGTTCTTTTTTTTCTTTTGTTTCTTTTTTTTTGTTTTGTTTTGGTCTTTGGGGACCTTCATTTCTTTCCATTTTGAAATGAAGGGGTTGTTATATAAAAGTATGTTGTAGGCACTAGGAGATAAATTGATTTAGGTATTTTCAAACATATCTATTGAAAGATTTCATTATGGTCATTTTAACATTGGTTTGAAAAGTTATTAAGTATAAGGTACATTGTAAATAATCTCATGAATCATGATTGAAGTTTGTCACAAAATAGATAAAACATCTACCTTGTAAATTTCCTATTCATCTCAAGGTGATTGTATCTCTAATTCAAGTGAAAAATATGATTCCCAAAACTATCATAAGTTTCACTATAGTTCTCATCCCACATTTTAGATTAGTTATATCTGATTATTGAGCAAAGTCAATAAAGAATTCCCATTAATCAAGCTTGTAAAAGAAAAGAGAAAAGAGAACCACTGAAAGAAAGTAGACTCAATATCAAATGGGTGATTCAAGTATCTCTATCGGGGATATGGATGCTTGTCTAGCAGTAGACCAATGCTTTCAGAGAGCTAGAGTTATCTCCATTAGGGCTATGGATGTCTGGATAGCAGCGGAGCAATGCCTAGGAATTTATTGCATGACAGTTGAAGGGCTCAACCGATGTAGCTTGGATCTTAGGTGTAGTTATTCAGGGGTGGAGAAAGTTTTTATGAAGAAAGATGCACCATATATGCACACACTCAGAGTCAAAAGTAGTTTGTGTTGATATACATATGATATTCCAGCTCAACCTTACTCAATATATCTAATCCTACTTAAGTTAGCATGTTTCATAAACCAGAGGTTCTGGGTGACAAAAGCAAACTTGGAACTTTGAAAAATTTCCAGATTCTAATCCTGCCCTATTCTAACTCCACTCATTTTCTTTGTGTTGTTGTTTCCATTGGTGTTTGGGTTGGGTCCAGTTTTTGTTTCGGTCCTGCTTCCTATTGTATTTGTTGTCTGTGCTTCATTTCTTGTTCCTTTGTCAGAAGCGGAATTGGAACTGGAACCAAACTTGCAACTTTGCAAAAGTTCTAGTTCTAGTTCTGGTTTTGATCCCACCCCTATTTCCTGTTGTTGTTTGGCTTTGTCGTGGGACTGGAGCCAAGTTCATAGTTTGATAACAAGCTTGTTAAAACTTTCTTGTTCTATTTCGGATCTAGGTCCACATCCACCCTACTTTTTGTGTTCACTCGATTTAACTGTGCATTAGCTCGATTGCTCCACCTCTGACCTACCACATTTATGGCATTAATTGTGGCCTCCTCGCATGCGTGAAATGATTTTAAAATCTTAGGTATGTTTAACTAGCTCATTATCTTTGTTATCCAAGTTGTTTAAGAAAACCAGAGCTAGGAGACTCCGTGAGAGGCAATTTGATTACGAAGGTGTGTCGGTGAGTGAATCTTCATCAAGTTTCAGTCTTTCCTTGTGAGTGTTTTGAGGTAGGGTTTATGTTCCCTTCATTTCCCATTGTGCTTTATCATTTCTTTCTCATTTTCTTGTTTGTTGTGTTTTGGCATGTTCGCAGAGTTTTTTCTGTGGATTTTTGCTTGATTCTTGTTTTCTTTTTTCTTTGTTTTTGTCTTTTTCTTTTTCCCTGTTCTGTTTTCTTTCTTTTTGTTTGTTGTTTTCTATTTGTTGTCGCTTTCTTGATAGGTGCATTTTTTCATGCCTTAGTTTCTAACTAGGGTTTCCTTTGATTAGATCCTCCACATGTTAAATGTCGTTGGTTTTGTTTGGAGACCCTTTCTAATCATTCCACCTTGTCGATTTTGTGATTTCCATGTTGGGTTCGTGATGCCCTAATTTTTTGATTTGACGCGTTGTGCAAACTAGGGTTTTCTCAATGACCTTTGCAAAATATTTCATCCTTGGGGTTTAAATTGGTCTTTGTATGGTTAAGAGGTGGGGTTAAGCCCCTCTATTTGGATTCCTTAGTAAACCCATGTGACCCAGGTCCTTGGATTTATGTGACCATGTCTTCATAAAATGTGTTCCATTTTTTATATATTAAACTAGCGGAAGCGGACTCAGGAATAAACTTGTCACAAGGATGTTTTTCATTGAGGTTCATTCCTTCAAAGATCTTGCTTCTGATTATTGTGTAAATTGGTCTTCATAATTGTCTTTAGGTAGAATCTGAATCAGAGCCAAGGTCCAAACTAGAACTAGCAATCAGTTTTGGGTTCAGTTTCTATTCCGATTCTCATCCCAGTCTCATTCTGGTCCTAGTCCCGCTTTGTATTGAAATATTTCCCTGTTCCTTATCCTTCTATGGCTCTGCCTCCGATGAAGTTTCAAATTTATCTAAGTATGGAAGTTATCCTAAAGAGGTAAAGGAAGGATGTTGGTTGATGTATTGACCTTTTATGCTTTTTTTCATCTAATACAGGAGTTTGTTGCAAATATTGAGACATGTCAGGAGCATCAGAAGAGGCTTCTGAAAGGAGCCAACCAATAGAAACTTCAAGACAAGGAGCTAGGCTAAAGAAGATCAAAGTGGAGCAACTCCCTTACACTCTAAGATACAAACGCAAGGAAGCTACTCTCACTACTACCAAGGTTGATTCTGATTGGGAAGACATCACCAATACCAACTTGGGTGCATTCAATTATGAGGAGTTTCTCCTAGAGACATTTGGTGAAGATGTAACAGGAAGGACACATAGAATTGTCCAATCTTGACTAGCACATGTTGCCATCTTCCCCCTAGTTTTCCAATGGCCTGAGTTGATAATGACTGTAGTCGAAGCATATAATCCAGCCACTAGGCAATGTGTGGATTTGTATGGGAATATTATCATTGACTTAACAACCCACACGATTAGATTTCTATTCAATGCGCCTACTTCACAAAATATCAGACAACTCAATGAGGCGGAGGAACTGAAACTATATAATGATAGGAAGGAAGCTAATAGAACTCATATGAACAAGAGTTAGATGAGAGTTGAGAAACAATCTTTGGCTAAGCTTCCTGACTAGCCTAAAAGGGAAGACTTCTATAAGAAAATTTTATACATAATAATGATGCTTTCTAGGGTGTTTGGGAAGAGGGATGCTTACTAGTTCAAGGAATGGATGTTTCCATTTATTCAGACTATCCTTGATGGTAGGAAATAGTTTGATTGGCCAATGATTGTTGTAGATTGTATACATAATCAAATGCTTAGAGTGAGAGAAACCAAGAGTTTCTTCATGACCTCTTATGTAATTTATGCAACTGCCAAAAGAGGAATCTTTCCTGGACTAAATGCAGTAGGTGTATTGGGAGAGGCCCAAGGACAAAAGAATGTATGGCATCATTATGGTTAGCTTACATTGAAAACCTCAGAGGCACACTACAGAAGGGTTAATGATGCATTTTTGTATGTCATCATTAACCTGCTAATAAGAGATGTTGGTTACAGACTGAGTAGAGAGGCTATGGCCTTCATCAATGCATGGGGACACTGGTTTATTCAATACGACAGGTTTACTTACTTCAGGTTGGGAGGTTTTGATGCCTACCCTCATTTAGTCCCTAGCTACTGCAACAATAAAATTGTTTTAATGGAATTCATTTATCAAGCTCTAGTAGTCAATGTGGAGTTTGATAATAAACACAAGACTAGCTATCATAAGATCCCCATGAAGTTGGGTGAGTATAGTTGTCCACACATTGTGGAAGCTAAGGTAGTCTATGATGAATTGATTCAGTTGAAGTTAGGTTTGTATACTTCAAAGAAACATTATCACCCCAATCATAAGATGCAAGAACTCCTTCCTAATGTCTTTGAAAAACACTTCAATCTATTGGAGGACTTTGGGATGGATCTTTAGGATGAGTATGATCTCAGGAGGAGGAAGTATGAAAGACTACCTATCTCGTTCATGGTTGAGTATGGGATAAAGGAATACATCCATAAGACATTTTTAGATAATGGGGTAACCTTGTATCCCTAGTATGTTGCAGAGAATATAGGTACCAAAGATGTTTATCCACTAGACTGGAATGTGGAAGAATCTATTGACATAAAACAGGTTGCAAGACCAGTTTTGGATAGAAGCATTCAATGGGTTGTAATGAGGGTCAAGGAACCAGAAGCACAAACATACAAGAAGAGAAATGATGTAGGTACCACTCAAGGGTACAAGAGGACTAAGAGAAGAATGGATCTTAATGAGCCCCCAGAGTTCTTCCCTCTTAATGTTGAGAAGGAAATTGAAATTCCTACTCCATATCCTCCTGAGACACATGGGGAAGAGATTACAACAGAAGCATCCACTCATCCTCTTGTTACAAAGTAACCAAGTGAGGAGATTCCCATAGGAATCCTCCATAAGGAAGTCAAGTTTTTGAAGGAGAATGAGCCTGAAATAGAAATTCATTATGTTGACACAGACTTTGAGGCTACCCCATCTGAAAAAGAAACTCATGTGGTGACATCACTGGATGAGATTGAGGATGCAGGGACTGAACATATTTTGAATGAAGAAGACCAATGGAATATTTTTGAGGAAGACAAAAGGGAATCAGATGCCAAGGTGCAAGTTGAGGCATTGGCTAAACAACACAAGATTGATGCTAAGGCACAATTTTATGCATTAGCCAAGCAAAAGGAATTGGAAGCTAAAGTCAAGGCTGATGAATTGGCCAAATAGAAACAACAAAAGGAGTAGGAGCTCAAGATGAAAGAGGAAAGGAATCAATTGGATTTGCAGTAGAAAATTCACAACCTTGAGGAGGAGAAGGTTGCTCAAAGAAGAGAGAAATAAGCCCTTGAGGCTAAATTCAAGGTTGTGGAAGAGGCCCATAGAAGGAAAGAAGAGAAAGAACACCTGCAAAGAGAGAAAGAGGCTGAGGAACTTGCTCTATATGAGAGGAAATCCAAGGAAGCATGGGACTATGTCAAGGAATTTAAAAGATAGAGGGACCAAATACTAGAGGAAAAGAAGTTGGAAGAAGAATGTTTGTAGCAAGAGTTGGAAGACAAAATATTTCAAGAGAAAAAAGATAAGGAAGAGGATGAAAAACTTGCACAAGAAGAGGCACAAATAGAACAACAAAATGTGCAAGAGGTTGAATCTCAACCTAAGAACACAATATTGTAGCCCTTATCTTCTACCACCACTGCTTCCTCTTCAGCATAAATAATTACTACTCCTACTGCTCCTACATGGTTGAAGTTGGACTTAGAGAAGAAGTAGATAGTTCAACCACAACCTCTCAATTGGGATGAGATGATGAAGGAAATTGAGAAGGAAAGACCCAAAAAGAAGGCTTAAGTTCTTCACTCCACCAAGCTCACTGATATAGGGGAAATTATTGTTGAATGTACAATTTGAGTGGTGGATAAGAACAAGGATTATATCCAAATGACTGATTACCAATTGGGTATTGTGAATTTGGGGAGACCTAGAAGAAACCAACAAATGAATTTAATTGATATTGTAGCTTCCTCCACCAAGTCCACAATGATTAAAGACAAGCAAAAGAAAGATGAGCTTAAAGCCCAATTGGATCAACTACACAAGTGACTAAAGGATGTTTCCACTCCAATTTCTCAACAAGCTACCACTCCCAAATCCCCAATCTTACTGAAAAGGAAGAAAGTTGATGAGTTGGTGCAAATGAGTAATGTGGGGATGTTTGAAAGATGGATTAGGAGGTTGCTAAGGTGATAATTGATAGTTTCATGCTTCATGAAACAACACTTGAGTTAGTAGAAAGTATGAATCAGCATGCTGAAGATCTTGAAAAGCAAGATGAAGAATACAAAGAATATATTAAGAAGATTAAAGACATTAGCAAAGTTTCCAAGTCAACTCTTCTAGAGAAGTCAATTCATGAAGAAGATAATGCACATTTTATTGAAAAGATCGTGAGCGTAATAGGATTAAAATCCAAGTTCAACCATCAGCATAAGAATGAGATTCAAGAAGCAAGCAAAGACTTGAACGAATGAATTGATGAAGTGGAGGCAGTAGTTTCCATTCTAGCCAACGTGGACATACCAGTCAAAGAGATTCTTCCTTTGGACAAGTTCAGGGAGAAGTGGAGTAGTAGGTTTGAAGAGGTAATGCAAAAAGGAGATGATGGAGAAGAATTGTTGTTGGATAGATTTATGGATATTAGAGAAGAAGTAAAAACTGCCAAAAAGGAACTAATGAAATTAAAGGATATGCAAGAATTTGCCTCAGCAGAATTTAAGAGGATCAAATTTGTGGATTGTTGGTTAGATGGGCCTAATTTAGATATCCTTGAACAAGTGTTCTCAAGTTATGTTGAGTATATCATGGATGAAGCAACACATGAGCAAGCTGGCATCATAACATTCTCCTCTTGACACTACATCCTCTCTTCTCCTATTTTGTAGGATTTGACACAAGTTGGACTCTAGTTCCTATTCCTTAGTTTCACCTTCTCTCTTGGGCATTAGAATTTTGTGGAACAAAATAGTCAAGCCTTGATGTGACTTTAGATCTGTAGTCTAGTTTCTTCATGTAGTTTTGGTTCCTTAATTTGTGGATTTGGGTTTTTGATTGAGAGGAACTTATGCATGACAATGTCTATATGTATCTCTTGGCTCTATTTTTTAAAGGCCAGCTCATTGAAGGAAGATTAGCCACCTAATGATAGCAGTAGGAATAATAATCTTATAATTTCATAGTTGTTAGCAAGATACTTTAGAAAGTTCATTTGAACTTGGTTACCTTTTTACAGTCTTATACATTTTGCATGTTGTTAAGTTTGGACATCTTTGATAAGATTAATGAATCATAATCAATCTGTATGCCATTGATTTTGTTGTGCCTAAATGTTTTCTATTTGATGAGAAGCAATAGAGGAAACTGGATTCAAGATTATCTCATTAAATTATCTATGAATGAAATTGCTATTATATCTATTTGATTTGTGTTTTAATGATGAGTGAATGATCTGTTTTAAGATTTTAAGTAAAAGTTTAGTGAATAGTTGTGATTATGAATTAGCACTATGAATGTATGTATTGGTGTAGACTATTCTATGGATTGTATCATGTTCTAGTTCTGATTAGGTGAAGAAACACTCATTATTGATATGAATGTCTAGGTATTAAGAAGTTTTGTTCATGTTCTTTTGTTTCAAAGCTTTGATCTATCTTTTTATCTTTATTTAAACCCCCCAAGCTTAGGTTAGTCGATCTAATGCAATTTTGTTCCTCATTACCAACAAAAGGCCCTTGCATATTATAGTTACATTGACCATTAAGCAATATTAGCATAGTTTAGAACCAACTACCAGGACCTTGGGAGTTAGATTACTATATGTTGTCTTTCTTTTTCAGGAGAAATAGAATAGTGATATTTTGTTTAATGTTGTTGTGTTGTTTTAACCATCAACAATGTCCTTCATAAGTGTGACCTATCCTAGCATATTACATTCCTCTTAGTGGCCTGATGTGGCACATTGCATCCCCTAAGTTGTGAACATGTTGAAATAATGGATGTTGAATCATCGAATGAAGCTGCACACACTTCAAAGAATCTTGCCAAGAAGAAATTCAACCACACAAAAAGTGTTGCAACTAAGGGCATGTAAATGGAGATTGCTATTGATCTATAATATTAGATGATTACAAATGTACAAATTCCCTAATTATATAGGCATGGATGAGATACAAGATGCAATATGATTTTGTCATGTGTCATGATCTAACAACATGTGACAACATGTGAATGCTACCTAGGAAATGATGAGAGATTGAGATAAGTTCTAGAAGGAAAACTCATCTTTTAGAAGGATTCTTATCCCATATAAACATGGAAAGGGGAATTACCCCATTATTTATGATTTTCTAATTTATGAAACCTATGACTAAGTTAACTTATGCTAGTGTAATAAATAATTAATTACACTAACACCCCCCGCCATAAGTGCAACTTAGGGAGGAAATGAAAAATTCAATGATTATGGTAAAGATGATGATGGATGATGGGTCTGGGCTTCTACATGGACATTTTAGGTACCCATTTACATATGAGAATGAAAAATGCAACTAATCTCCCACAAACAGAGAAAAGGGGAAAACGTAGTGGGAAGAAAACCCCTCTCCAAAAAGGAGATGAAATGCAAAGAAGTGAGAAAGGATGGGAAGGATGGAGGACTCCCAAATACTCCCCAAGTACACCATCTATCACATGGATACAATACAATCAATAGCCCCCCCATAGGAGGAAATAGAGAGACTATATATCCCCCTCATAACATGAGATCACCTACAAAAATGGTAAGTTTCTGAAGAAAAAACATGATCCAATGTCAAAAAACAACTTGTCTCCCTTTCAGAAGAAACAAAACCAAGTGCAAGTGCAGATATGCTTCCCTTTCTAGATAGGAATTGAATGAAGGAAGGATGAATATGGATGATGATGATGTCTCTGAAAGCTGCTCATGTGTCTCCTTTGCCACTAAAAATGAATATGCCACAATAAAATTAGGTACATACCCAATCAATGAAGAAGGTGAAAAACCAGGACAATGCAGAAACTAATGTAGAACAAGATCCAAAAATAGTGATGCAATGATCCTTCCATTGAAGGAACAGATGGAGACTAGATTTCCCTCCTAGAATGAAGTGTCCTCAAAACCACTAAAAGGATTTTGAAGCAACAAAGTTTCCAAACCACATGTCTCTCACTAGGAAGAAGCAAATCCAAAGGTAGATGCTAAGAAAACTTCAACTCCTGAATGGAATGGAAGGGAAGAAGTCTCATACATGAAATTTATGAAGAGAATCCAAGTGCCTCCAAGATAGTCTCAAGATCCCCAATCAAGGTTGAGACAAAGGGATGTGGAGACTCAAGAAACATCTCCAAAGTAGGATCTAAATAGAGGAGTGATATCCCCTCAAAAATTTCCTCCAAACTTGTAGAAGTAGCCAAGTTAGTGATACCTAAAACAAATCCATCCTATGATGTCAAGTATGGAAAATTGAATGTGTCCTAATGGATGATGATGGAAGCCTCAATCAATGAATCTGGACAAGGAATCATTGAATTTGAAGGGATACAAATTGTCTTTGATGGAGAAGAAGGAAAATATGAAGAAACCTTGTCAACCTCTTCAGAAGATTCAAGGCAATCCAAACAAATAACCTCTTGCACAAAAATATCATCATGGAGTATCTAATCTTAGGAATGACATTCTAAATCATGATCATCAGAGATGGGTGGAGTATCTGAATCTCCATATATCTCCCAAAGCTTAGTCCAAAGGATATGAGGACAATCATAATGATCAATAGAACTTAAAACATCACAATCAACTTGCATTCAAATGATCTCTAAGACCATGTATCTACTGCAACTTCAAGAAAATTCCTGAATTCCTTCACTTGGATGTGGAGCTATACCATATAGATGTGGCAATAAATCAAGTGATTGGAGATGGTGGATTATCCCATACTACCATTATTTATACTTTCCCTTGTTCAACATAGTCAGAGAAGGAGTATATGCAAGCCCCATAATGTAATATGAAATTTCTCCAAGAAACAAAGACAATGACCTTCAATAGAAAATAAAAACTTCCAAATATGATGTACAACTGAAGTGATGCCACCCAATGCAAAAATCCTTTTCCCAAGCTTCAGGATATCCAAGTTATTGAACAAATGCACCAAATTGAAAAAATATAATGCAAGAGTACCTAGAGCTAAAACTGATTAAAGTGAATGGACTAATGAAAAGAGCTCTGAATTACCTTCCTGATGTCATTAGAATCACCAAAATCTGACAATCTGATGAGAATATATGAGCGTTTATGTCCAAACTATGGTTTTGACTTCAATTGACTGTAGATTTTGATGGATGCAAAATTATACAAAACTGATGTCACTACTAGAAAGTAGAGAAAATCATCTTTTCGACGGTATCTCATTTTCTAAATTTTGATACCCTAGGTGAAAGTTATGAAAAAATGAAAAAAGCCCTAGATGAGGCACTTGGCAAGTTAAATTGGAGCAAAAAATAAGCCCCTCGGGCACTAGCACTTGGTTCCTGATAGGAAAGACATGAAAAAAATGGAAAAAACAAAGGCCCTTGGATAGGGTGGCATCAGGGTGGTATAAAGTAGCGACGCAACTGGTGAACAGGGCTCCACCAATGGAGGGAAACACCCAACGATTGGTAGCAAAACTCAGCGGGAACGACGGTCAAAAGCTTCAAACATGTCAGTGACAAACAACTGGCAAGGATCTCATTGGGATGATGGTCGATGAAGGTACTCACTGGTGGGCCAAATAGTGGATTGTGATGGCAATGATTGATGGGATGGGGCCAACATGATGTACCTTCCTACTAGGCAAATAAATGCCATGGCTGAAAAAAATATTCTACAGACAAGATTTGAAGAGCTAAGAAAAAGTATTTTGATTTGATTTTTAATATTGCTTAAAATCAATTAAAAATAAAAATAAATATGCTAATAAAAATATATTAAAGTTTGTGGATTTTAAAACAAACCCTTATATTAATATACCGACTGAAGGAATTAACCTCTAGAAAATAAAATCCCTTGGATGTCGACTGGGATTTAAATGATGGTCACCCTAAATATTCTTTCTGCAAACTATTAAAAGCCCAAAAATAAGAGATAAAGCCTTGATTTTTTTGAAATGAAAATGGCATGTGATTAAAAAAAAAAAATTCCTTAGAGGACAACTGACTTGGGTGATCTTTTACTACAAATTGTATGGATAGTACAATTGATTTTGCAAACCCTAAAATACCTTTGATATCTCCTAGGTTGATGAATCCAATTTTGATGATTGGACAGATGATCCTAGGGTTTTGAGGCCTTCTGAAGACAATGGCAAGCTCAGATATGGCTCAATCTACTTCAAAAATCAACTTGGTCCCCGGGTGGAGTCAAGTAGCCTGCAATGATTCTCTGTCACCCAACTTTCTTGATCTTGGGATGAACTCTCAGTGGAATGGCTCTGATACCATGTTGAAATAATGGATGTTGAATCATCCAATGAAGTTGTGCACACGTCAAAGGATCTTGCCAAGAAGAAATTCAACCACACAAAAAGTGTTGCAACTAAGGGCATGCAAATGGAGATTGCTATTGATCTAGAATATTATATGATTACAAATGTACAAATGCCATGATTATATAGGCATGGATGAGATACAAGATGCAATATGATGTTTCCATGTGTTATGATCTAACAACATGTGACAACATGTGAACCCTACCTAGGAAATGATGAGAGATTGAGATAAGTTCTAGAAGGACAACTCATCTTCTAGAAGGAATCTTATCCCCTACAAACATGGAAAGGGGAATTACCCCATTATTTATGATTTTCTAATTTATGAAACCTAGGACTAAATTAATGTAAGACCTAAGTTAACTTATGCTAGTGTAATAAATAATTAATTACACTAACAAAATATACTATCCTTTGATTGGTCCTCTCTTGGAGACATTAGACACAATGTTCCCTAAGTGATAGACCTTGCTTGAACTTAACAAGACTCCTTTGAACATCTTTTACATTTTACATTTTTACATTCATATGGCCACCTTGCATAACTCAGCTTGCATGCCTATGATGCCATCCTATTTTTTCATGAGCTCTAACCATACGAAGCTTTGCTTGTCTCATGAAACATGGACCAAAATTTTCCTTTGTGGTGCCTTATTAAAGTTATCAGGAGGTATAACTTTGATATGGTTGAGCGAGAAGCCAATTCCACAACATGACTTTCCCCATAGGCACCAATGTGTTCATGAGTATATACCACCTGAGCATATTTTTCTCACCTTTTGGGCCTTCTCACCTGGTGGACTGCTATGATTTCCATTGCTCCAGAGTGAGTATGCATTTTATTTTTTGGAAAAACAACCTAGATCTAATCCTCAACTAGTTGGACAAACGATCAAAGCTTGACATGATTTTTCCTTTCCCCTTCTCTCTCTCATTCTCTTTCACACTTGTGTTCCTTTTTTCTTATGTTTAGTTTTCCATGGGATCTTCATCCTATGGGATTGATTATCCCTCTTGATCATTGTTATTCCATCTTGCTATCATAAGTGCATTTGGATCCTTCTCGATGTGCATGACTACTTTAGTGTGAGTTTGAATCAAGTTCATCCTCTCACTAAAGTGGGGGCTAAATGTACCATAGAAAATGGATCTTGGACATTTTCATGGTCATTTAGGTCTTTCTCTCATGATCCTTGGCCTATTTTTCTTTGATTTAATGTTGCAATGTAACTTATGCATTCACATTAGGTCCTTAATATTCAAATTATGATGTCTTGTGAAGGTGTTGTGAGGTGTTGTAACACATTTCTACACTTTTATTGAATCTTCTTATTATAATTAATCTAAATATTCCCTTTTCATCACTTATCAAGTCATGTTTCAAAGTGTTGTAGAGTCTTGTAAGAAGCTTTCATGCTTTTCTAGGCTTGTTATCACTATTTAAATACACATTTCTTATGCTTCATTTGGCCCCTTTATGCACTTATAGGACTTAATTAAGTGTATTTTTGAATGTAAACCCAACAAACAACATTAAATGCAACTTAATTCCTGACTCCCACTTACAAGCCTAGAGTGGGACCCATTCGCCATGGGTGGCAAATGAGTCCCTCTTGGCTCCAAATTCAAATTTCTTTCAGGTTTTTATTCATTAAGACCTTATGTCAGCCTTGATGTATTTTTAGGTAATTAGGGTATAAGTATTTATAAATAATTGTTTTCCATCCATTTCAACTGCTAATTCATTCACTATTTCATTCAAACATTCAATCTCATTCAATCACTTAAGTATCAAAACATCATTCCATCAAGCATCTATCAAGCATCTTGGAGCATCCATTGACATATCTTAAAACTTATACAACAAGGTTTTGGTGGGTTTAGGACATTTTCATGTTGTTTATTCATCATTCCTTTCTTACTTCATTTCATTTCTTTATGAAGGGTTTGACTACCAAAGTGGGATTTGACCAAAGAAAATCCCTATACTCTAACCCTTACCATTTTCCCCCTCTTTACATGTGTGTTTGTAGGTCTTGTAGGGAAATTTCACAAAAAATAGGTGTTGGAAAGTGGTCAACAAGTTATCAAAGTATTTCAAGTCAACTAAACCCTAATTCAAGCTTGGAGACAACATACAACCTGTTTTCTGCAGATTTGACTCTATCAACCTGACAAGAAGACAAGTGTAGATTTGGTCCTATAGAATTGACTCTTGAATTTGTAGATTTTTGGAGGAGGATTGACTTACCATTAGTGGAAAATGAGTCCCACCTGTAGGATGAAAAATTTGATATTGTTAGAATCTAGTTCCTGATAGTCAGAAAGCAGTTTCAGGTCATTTTATTAGTAGGAGGACTGATTTTCCATTAGTGGTGAATGAGTCCCATTGGTGATCAATAGTGATTTTTTCCAATTTTTAGAACCTTCCAAGGTCAACATTCAACTTCCAAGTGCACTCTTTTAAACCTCATTTAATTCTATTTGCATTTATTTATGTTTTTAGTTCATGTTCTTTATATCACATTATGTTTTCAAACATTGCATATCTTATTAGTTTTACATTCATAATCAGACAATTTCATCACTTAGCTACATTTAGATCATTGCATTTAGTCATAATTACATCATACATCCATTATTTTGAGTGAACCACCTCAATATTTGTGTTCTATCTCTCCCCTTTTAGGTGAAAAACCCTAAGAGTGCAAGAGAAGCACATAGAACACCCCTAAAATTGATGGTTCAGCTCCTATGGAGATGGAGTTGTTGTTTGTTACAATGTGGTTTTAATGGTGGTAAGGGTCTTCATGGAATCTTCACCTAAAGAGGGGATCCTACTCCTTTTGAGGTGGATTATGATTTAGTTATTCATGTTTGGTGGTGTTGTAAGAGGTATTCTTCTTCTTCTTTCCTAGTAGAGTTAGGTTGTGATCATGTGAATAGTGGGTTTAAGGTCCCTGTTAAAACTTGGTATGTTGTGAGGGATTTTGGTACTTGTAATTTGGATGTTCTTAATCTAATATGTATGCCCTTAATCTAAATGTTCTAAAAAAAGATGGTAACATTCCCAGGCTAACACAAATATCCAAAATTGGGAAGATGGAAGTACAATTCCTAGCTCAAGTGAATAAGGTGAAATGGTGAAAAATGGGTTCATTAAGCGGGGGTTCACGAATAATTTACTAAAAATAGAATGGAAAAAATGGGGTGTAATGAACCTATCTTTCCCTTATTTCATTAGTAAATGAGATCCCCCAATTGTAGGATTGTCTTTCAACCCTAGGTGAGTCAACCTAGTTGGAGATCTTGTAAATTTCATTATGATTGATGATGGGGTAAAATTGAACACTTTTGGGAGATAAAAATTAAATAGTAAATGAACTCAAATATGTAATGTAAGACCCGAATCATGTAGATGAAGGATAACTCTAGCAAAAACAACAAACTTTTAATTCCCCAACTAGATTTAATTCCAAAATTTATCATTAACATTATTAAAATCAAATTTATGACACAAATTCCATAGCTAATTCCATTTAGCAATCTATGTTCATAAATTACCCAATTAAATCAAAAATATAAGTGTATTTATTTCCAAATATCAATAATCACATACAAGTTGAATTAGCATTCAACGCTTCTTAGTCAATTCAAATTACAAGGTTCTCTTTCCATTACATCATTTCAATTCTTTTACATCAATTATACAATAGATATAGAATTTTGAAATGATTCCTCTATGATAGCTTGCCTCCACTAGTGGACAAGAACGTGATTGAGGTGATTTTCATCCATCCACAAAGAAATTCTTCCCTAAAATTATTCATTCAATCGAAGAATGCCCAAACCTACACATAATATTTAGCAAGAGATACAGTTTGGAAGGTGGAATGTGTGCATGCCTAACTTCATGCATTTCTATGTACTGTTACAATATGAAAGTTCCATGTTAGGTAAATAAAACAATAAAGAGTTTGTAAATAATAACAGTCTATTCAGTACATATATATAAAATGACTGCAAAGCTTGGCCAAGCTCATGCTACATGAAATGTAAATTTTGTTAGATTTGGAAAAGAAAATCTACAATCTCTAGCTATATATATATATATATACCTTCATCCATACTAGACAAAAATTGCTTACAACACCTACCACCATAAAATACCATAATAGATATCACAATGTATTGATTCATTGAACAAAATATCATTCGGTACCACCAACCCCTTTAATAGTGAGTGGTGATTTTTAAATTAAATAAAAGAAAATTGTTCACCACTTGGCCCTTTCACTTAGTGGGGCATTCATCACTAACTAAATGCATGCTTAGGTGGGATTCAAAATATATAGTGAAAATATTGCTCAAATTATATACATAAATAGTATGTTCCCTTCAGCTAGTCACCTATAGGGCGACTATTTACATGCAAGACAAAATCACAAATTAACACAGGTTGGTCGATTGTCCATGACCATGGTGATTTAATATCATGCATGGCATTAAGATCCCATCATGGTTATGGAAAACCTATCCTCCTACATAAGGTCAAGCAATAAAATAAAATCACAGAGCCTTCAAGGTGGCTTGACACACATGTGCTTTACATCGATCGACATGGTCAATTGATAGAGAAAAAAATAACCCAAAATATGGAACATGCTCAATAAGGAAATAAAATACAGAGATGTAAAAAATCATTCTACAAGATGGAAACTTATTTGAAAATGAGAGGAACAAACTAGATTAGTTCAAAATACCTCTAACATTTTTTCTTGGGTGATTTTTCCTTCCATTGAAAGTGTTATCTTTCCTCCAACTCCATGATTTCCTTCCCTTCTGCCTCTGATTTTTCCTTAATTTTATTTCTTTTTTATTGGATTCTTCTCGATTCTCTGACTCGAATGATCCTTGCTAATTTTGGAGAGTTAGTGGGTCTTAATTTACTGCCTCCATTTTATTAGTTGGCCACCCACTCCTCCATTTCCTCTACCATTGACAGAATATTTTTGCCATATGAGGGAATTAGCCTTCATCCATTATTAGTGGGAGTTACAGATGTTAATTTCCCATGATCCATTATTATCTTTGAAGGCTGTAATCAAGTTTGAGGAAAAATCATTCACATACATCTGTGTATATATATATATTATCATATATATATAATTAAATATACATATGTATACATATTTATTCACATATTTTTCTACACAAAAAATAAGTATGTCCTTGTAAGATTAAATTCATAGGAAAAAACTTTCATAGTTATCTCTTCAGATTGTATTTCAATTTCATCCAAAGGCACAAGCAAATGCAATTACTTTTCATACAATATGGTTTGAGTTTCTTATTCCATTTTATTGAATATTAATTTTGAAATGAACAAGATAAGACAAGAATGCACTAATTTGTTCTTTCCACTAATTATCATTCTCACACCAAGTACGAATGTGATTTTTCAAGCTTTCAAACATATGCATATGTCATATTCTACTGTGGTGTGTGATATTCTAGATTACATTCTTACTTACCATGGTCATTTGACTAAGCATGCCTGCCTCAATCAAGTTCTCGACCTTCAACCTATTCCTACACACACATTCTTACACTTGTCCACCTATTAGTAACCTTTAACCAATAATCTCATGAAGAAATATCTTAAATCATAAAATTGCATAATATTCATTTTCAATTTCGTCAATTGCGCCTTATCAATTTTCATAAATAAAATGATAAATTCTATTTTCCAAATATTTCAATTTTCCTCAATTTTGAAAATGTAAAAATGAAATCAAGATATGACATCCTTCCCCACTAGAAAGATACATCATCTCAATTTCTAATAAAAAAAAATTATTTCATATATTTATCAATCATATTGTTTTCAAGCCAAAACATCATAGTATACCAAATCGAAAATATTAGTCAACAATATAAAGATAATCATTAATATTCTATCTAAGAAAGAAAATGAGGGAAGGAACATTCTATCTCCTCCACATCTTCCCAAGTAACATTGTTCTCATAATCCCAGTCCCATTGGACCTTATACTGAACAATGTTCCTATTTTGAAACTTGATGTTGCATCTATCTATAATTCTATTAGGCTCCACTTGCACCACTCCTAGATCCTCCACCTGTAAAGAATTCAAATCAAGTAAATGAGATGCATCTGGGTGGTATGGTTTTATCAAATAAACATGAAACACATCATGGAGTTGAGCTATAGAAGGGGGTAGAGCAAGTCTATATGCAACCAAGTTGATTACTTCCAACACATCAAATGGGCCCACATATCTTAGTCATCTTTGATGAATTCCTAAAGGTAAGAGAGCTCTTATCCAGATTGACTCTTAGAAAGACCTTGTCCCCAAATGAAAATTGTCTAAAGGTTCTTTTTTTGTTGGCATAGTTCTTTTTCGTATATGTTACCTCCTTTAGTCTACTCTTGATAAGCCTCATCTGCTCTTCCATTTTTAACATTTCTTGACCCACTATGATCTTGTCTTTCAATTTGTCCCAACTGATAGGAGTGCGGCACTTTTTCCCATATAAAGCCTTGAAAGGTGTCATACCTAAGGATGCATGATGGGAGTTGTTATATATAAATTCTACTAGTGGTAGATACTCTTCCCATTTATACTGTTAATCAATACAATACATTTGAAGGAGCTTTCTACAACCTTATTCACTCTCTCGGTTTAACCATCGATTTAGGATGCTAGGGATTAAGGTGTCTCAACCTTAAAATCCTAGCATTGATTTAATTATTGTAATTTAATACATTTATTTTTCTTATTTAATTACCTATGGTGTCATGTAATACCCCTCATGCTACTATTTGATTTTTGACATTCACTGTGGTTTCTGTTTGGCACATTGTGATTTGTGATTGATACTGTTGCTATTATGTGTGGTAGCTTAGACTATTACTATACTCTTATGATGCCATGGATATTGTGATGACATTTTATTATGATCATTTGATGGAGATATTTAGAATGCAATAGACTATAGAATAGTAATTTATGATGTGGTGTAAAAGTTTATGATGATATGTTTTGGTGAGGGGACAGGTAGCATCACTCGTTCGCGAGCGCCCTGCTACGCTGTGAATCCTCCTCACAATGATTTGATTTTATGTATATTGTATATCACTTTGTGGATGCAGGCTTTGCAGGAATAAGACTCAATTCCACCTATTTCGGTAGGTCTGGGCGAGCATAGAACCAACCCAACGGCAAGAAGTTGAATATTTGAGGTGACATGAAAAGTAACTCCGAACCAAGTTGTCAACAGTCTTGTATCTTTATGGTTTGTGCATATTAGTCTCCTTCATTTGTGTGGTTACATTGGTCTCTGTATGATTATATGATTTGTCTAAAGTAGTGGATGGTCTTATGTGGTAATTTAAATAATTAAGTAATTGGTAAAATAAAAACATAAAATAATAAGTAAATATGGCAATGAATAAATATTAGAAATAATAAAAGCATTGCCTTTATTTGGAGTCTCTCAATGGTTGTTTTTAAATAAATAAATATTTAATGAAGAATTGTGGAAATGAGGCATATTTATACATTTGTTTAAATAAAAGTTTATGTTATGAATTTAGAATTTATTTAGTTTTAATTAAATGCATGAAAATGAAAATGTAATATGGGAAAAGCATCAAAATGAAATTAGGGTGAAATATTATTTGATTTTTGAATTATGACCTTTGGTATTCACGGGAAGAGGAATTGAAAGGATTCTGGGCATGAAATTTATTAAGAGTTTCTCTTTGTTGGAGGGGATTTCGTTCGAATGCTGGGAAAATTCTATTTCTAATCATTTTTTTTTGCCCTTAGTTCTTTTCTGTTTTGGAGAAATTGGGAAGAGGAAGGAAGATTTGGATTTGTTGCTGGAAGATTTGCAGCAAAGAAATAGTGCAGCAAGAGGGGGGGGCAAGGCTTCTACAGTTTGCTGCAAGCGTAGGACGCCAAGTTCTACTCTTGTTAATTGTTATTTTCTGTTAGATAGGAATTGCTTTCTGTGTGTGAAATTTATATTTAGGGATGAAAATTAAATAATTGTAGAAAGAAAAATCTACTGGGGTTATGGTTTAATTCAAGAATGTTTAAATCGGAAAATGTAGAATTGCTATTTATTTGATGAAATTTTTTGGGGTTTCTGAACTGTTGTTGATTAAAAAGGGTTTTATTGTAATCTGGGAACAAACAGTAGTTTGCTGTCTCAATTGTTTTAAAAAATATATATAATAAAATATACATATGGTGTAGGGACAATTTTTATTTCCAGTAAATCTCTGGGTGTGATATTCTGGTCTGAATCTGCATTTTATTAAAACAGTCCTTCTATTTTTCAATTTGGCACAGTGAAATGTACAGTAGTATCTTTTCCCTATTTTCTTTGAAAAATGTTCTTATCTCTGTATATATATATATATATATATATATATAAGTATATATATATATATATATATATATATATATATATATATATATATATATATATATATATATATATATGTTGCATATATATACATATGTTACATATATATATATAAGATATATATATATATATATATATATATATATATATAAATATACATATATATATATATATCATATACTGAACTTATGGAAATTTGAGCAAAAAAATTTAACCGCCCGAAATTTTATATATAGTATTCAATTTGGCTTATATTCATTATTAATGGTCAGGTGTGGGGCTCTGCCTCTGGCCTTACCCACCACTCCCACCACCGGGTCCGGTGGGACAGCCTGTACTCCTGCCTTATTATGCCTCCAGGGAACGCCAAGGTGAGCAGTCCTCAGACTCACCATCATCATGCGAAAATTCCTGCGGGTCAGATTGCTTGGGGAATAAAATTCAAATGAATTTTATATGTTGCCTTTCTTTTGTTTATGCTGCCAAATTTTATATGGTAGTTTCTTTTGTGTGGATACTTATCTTTATAAATATATATAAGAAAGAGCAGTATATATATATATATATATATATATATATATATATATATATATATATATATATATATATATATATATATATATATATATATATATATATATATATATATACATATGCATATATATATATATGCGTTATTATATATATGGTATATATATATATTTGTATCTATATATACATATATTTATTAGTTAATTTAATTATTCTGTGTTCTCTAATAAAAAAAAAAGATATATATATATATATATATATATATATATATTATTCGGTTCTGTGTACAATATACAGATAGATATGTATTCAATTTCTTTTGATGAATATATTATGTTAAATATAACTGATAGTTAAACAAAGGCATGTATGTATATATTCTGTTCTGTTTCGTTTCTGATTTAAATGATATTTTCTATTAATTTAATTGTTATTTAGAAGATAAATATTTACATTAGATTCTGTTTCTTTTCTGATTAAAAATAAAGCAGAAATTGTTACCATGAAAATAATAGTAAAATAGTAAAAAATCTGTTTTGTTGATTTTGTCAAATTACAAATCTTGAGAGGATAATGTTGATAGAAAGATCTAATTACGATAGTAAAACAGCCTTGTTATTTATTCTGGTTTTAGTATGACTGTATTTTAGGAATGGAATTTATTTTGAAATCTACCTCGGAATTAAATAAGTTATTTCTTTTATTTATTAACTCTTGTGGCCTTGTTGGGTTTGGACTTGTTAATTTATGGATGCGAACCCCTTTATGTTAACTTTAGTCTTCCGAGGATGTTGGTTTCATGAATTTATACCTCACTGAAGTTCATGAGTTATGTTTTATTAATGGGGTACCAAATTACAGAGGATTTATTATGGTATTTTTTTTACTTGCAAGATGGTTTATGCCTCGTGTATTACTTTGTTGTCATACTTTGATGATTATGATTGGCATGGTACAACCCCCTTGTTTTGATGGGTCTCTAGGGAGAGTGGCTCCTCGTGGGGGCCGGCGCCCCATTTAAGGGGAAGAGCTCAGGATAACCCACTAGTGAGTTAGTAAATAAGTGAAAACCTAATAATTAACTTAGGAGGGTTGGGTTGGGTAGTAACATCATTGCAAGATTTTAAAAAAATGGATGCCTCGTCTTCATTAGTGCTTCTGCAGACTAATGGAAGGCTGAGAAGGCCGTGGTTGGCAAGGTCGTGGCCTCGTCCTCATGAGAGGTCTACGGCTCCGCATGAGTCACCCTATGGACCAGCGCCTCCTGTTGGGAGGAAGAGCACAAGACAGCCATAGATGGGACCGGCGCCTCCAGTTGGGAGGAAGAGCACAGGACAGCCCATGTAGGTCTATGTGATGACACTCTCCCCTAGTTGCCCATGTGTTGTTTTATTGTGTTCCTCTGGAAGTGGGGTATGGGAATTGATTTAGATTGTTGTTTGAATTGATTTAAATTGATTTATAAGTATTACATCTTTAGCATGTATTGTATAATCTCATTTATATTGGGTTTATCATCTTGCATCTTTAGGACATTGTGATTTGATGTTATTGGTTTCCCTTTTTAATTGGTGTATTGTGTGATGGATCTATGTTGGTACTTTTTGTTTGGTTGTACCTTTTTGTTGTCATTCTTGGTCGGAGTTACTTCTCTATCACCTCTTAGCACGGGGGTGGTTGGGTGGAACGTGCTCCGCACACCGTTGGGTTCCCCATCAGCGTTCGTGGCTTCAATCTTATCCAGTTGAAGATTTATTATAGTTGATCTCATTGTATTTTGATAACTTGTATATTGTATTCATCCCACATGTTTGGGATTCATGATGTAACTTTATGGATGATGCAACATTGAAAGATGATGTAATGTAATTATCTACTTTGTAACTTTAGTTGGCTATGAAATGTCTTATGGGTTATCTTGTGATAGAATTTATGTATGTACTTATCTTATGATGTCATTATAGCTCCTTTTGATATCTTATGAAATGATGTTTAGTAATGTCTATTTTGAACGTAATCTCATGGGGGCCCCAAAGGACATGGTTGATTTTGTTGTTATATATGATCATTTAATATTGATATGATGATTATTTATCTTCTTTTAAAAAAAAAAATATTTGTGCTCTTTTGTTGTTTGTTCTTTGGGGCTTGCACGGCGGGCGTTACAACTTGGTATCAGAGCCAAGGTTGCACACGTTGGGATCTCTGGGTAGTTATGTCCGCTAGGTAACCTTTGCGTGTTAGCTCTTGAGCTCATGTGTACCTTTGTCTTGTTGTGCAGAAGCATGCCTAGAGGCAGAGGTAGAGGTAGAGGTAGAGGCCGAGGAAGAGGCCGAGGTGGTGGCCGTGGGGCCAACCAACCAAATCCTTCACTGCCAAGTTCTCACGGTCCTGAGTCTGAGGAGGAACATAATTCTCAGAACAATCCGTCGGGTGGTGGATCGATTCCAGAACAGCCGGGGTTGGATGGGCAGTTGCAGCATTTGTTGGGTGAGCTTCTTGATAGAATGGGTCCTAGACCTAATGGGGATCAGCCGGTCGAGAGAGAACAAGAAAGGTCTCCAAGGCACAGGGGAGCTCCAGTTGATCAGGATGCTTTATTAGCTGGTCATATGAGGGATTTAATGAGAACTCATCCACCTACCTTCGATGGCTTTGGAGGAGGGTTGGAAGCCGAGACCTAGTTAATTGATTTGGGCGGATGCTTCACAATGCACCCCTATGGTAGTAATACCAAGGCTCGATGTGCTATTATGCATTTGCGGGGTTTCGCGTCCACTTGGTGGCAACTTGAGGAACATAAATTGCATATGGATATCAGTATGGTCACTTGGGAACTTTTCTTGGAAAGGTTCAGGGCTCGCTTTCTCTCAGATCATTGGAGGCAGCGTAGGGTAGATGAATTCCATAATCTTAAGCAAATGGCAATGTCAGTAGAACAATATGAACGTCGCTTCTATGAACTAAAGCAGTATGCAGGGATTAGCCATAATGAAGGGATGTTGGTTCAGCACTTTGTTCAAGTTTTGAACGCACGCATCAGTGGTGGTGTAAGGGTCTTCAAACCTAAGACCATGGAAGTAGCTATCGAGAAGGCTCGTTTGGTAGAGGAAAACTTGGCCATGGATTTGGGTGGTCATGTAGGAGTACAGATTGGTAATGTACCCGCTCCTAGAGCCATTTCGCAAGGGGGTCAGACTCAGTCAGCAGGACCTTCTAAGAGTCGTTTTGGGCCTTCAAAAGGGGGTCAACAGTAGCAGTCTCAACCAAAGCACAAGAATGTTACTTCCCAGCAAGGTGGTCAATTTCAGTTTTGCAAGGATCATAACCAAAACTGTACCAGTTCGGGACAGCCTGCGCTAAGTTTTTAGTCCGCACCTAGTCGTGGGAGTTTCCAGCAATCGAATGCTCCGGCTGGGGGAAGAGGTTTTGGTCGAGGTTCTGGATGTTTCTCGTGTGGGCAGCAAGGGCATATTGCTAGGATGTGTCCTCAAAAGAGTGCTTCAGAGTTTAGTCAGAAACCGGCATTGTTCGAGCCGACAGTAGGAGATGCAGGGAGATCTCACCAAGTCTTCGTAATAGTGGATAATCGGTAGGCGGATCATCAAAGAATTGTCATTGAAACTACAGGTTCATTACATAAGTTTAAAATTTCAATTCTATTTGATTCTGGTGCATCTGATTCTTTTATCTCTCCTTTAGTTGTTAAGCGATGTAAACTGGGGGCAATAAAGCAAAGCGAAAAGTGGCAGGTTGAGTTAGCTTCAGGATCTAAGGTTGTGATTGAGAAGCTTGTGCAAGGTTGTAGGTTAGAGAAATATGTCACCAAGGTGGATCTCGCAATCCCTCCACCTGTCTTAAGGATGTGCTTTTGGGCATGACCAAAGCAAGCTCAGATCGCAGGCTTTGATTGACTGGGCCACGAGTGCAGTGGTGTGGTGTGGATGATTTTGCAAGAGGTAGACATTGTGGGGTGTTCGTGAGGTCATTCTCCAATGATCTCAAAGAATGTGCTAGGTGTGTTTCTGGCCGATTGGCCGGGCTCTTTCACTCTGGAAGCAACACCTTGAGCCTGAGGATAGCCTGGAGGTCTTTGACCATCACTCCTCTTCTTGTAGAATTTTGGATGTTCACTCAGTGAGATACCAGCTTCCTGCAGAGGTGATTGCATTGATTTGGTGTTCACAGTGAGCCTATCTCCTGCTCCCATGTGATGCATTCTCACCTTGCTTCCCAAAGAGCTCATGCCCCAGCTAGGAAGAATTCACAGCTAAGGGGTCATCCTAGTGTCTCCGCTGGGAGTACCTGTGATTCTGTCAAAAGCAGGCAGGATGGGTCTCCGCCTTTGTATCGATTACCGGCAATTGAACAAGGTAACAGTAAAGAATCGTTATCCCCTTCCCAGGATTGATGATCTCTTTGATCAGATAAAAGGGGCAAAGGTATTTTCCAAGATCGACCTTAAATCGGGATATCATCAGTTGCGGATAGCAGAGGCCGATATTCATAAAACGGCTTTTCGTACACGATATGGTCATTATGAGTTTACAGTGATGCCATTCGGGTTGACAAATGCACCTTCAGTCTTTATGAGTCTAATGAATGGGGTATTCCAAACTTTCTTGGATAGGTTCGTCCTCGTGTTTCTTGATGATATTTTGATTTATTCTAAGTCTATGGAGGAGCATGAGGTGCACCTAAAGCAGGTTTTGCAGTGCTTAAGGGACAATCAGTTGTATGCCAATTTGGCAAAGTGTGACTTTTATAAGACTGAAGTTCAGTACTTGGGCCATGTGATCTCTGAAGAGGGAATTTCTGTTGATCCTGCTAAAATCCAGGCTATCATGGATTGGCCCGTGCCCACTAATGTCTCAGAAATTCGCAGTTTCATGGGACTAGCTGGGTATTATCGGCGGTACGTTCAGGGCTTCTCAAGAATTGCGCATCCCATCACTTCGCTTCAGCGGAAGGGAAAGAAATTTCTTTGGTCAGAGCAGTGTCAGTTGGCGTTCCAAACCCTTAAGGAGAAACTGACTAGTGCTCCAATTTTGGCAGTGCCGGATCCTTCAGGTGATTTTGTGGTTTGTACTGATGCTTCATTGGAGGGTCTCGGAGCTGTGTTGATGCAGGATGGGAGAGTGATTGCCTATGAATCTCGGAAGTTAAAAGATCATGAACTCAATTATCCCACACATGACCTTGAATTGGCCGCAGTGGTTCATGCTCTTGTGAGATGGAGGCACTTTTTGTTAGGGCATCGGTTTGAGTTGCATACAGATCATCGAAGTTTGCAGTACATCTTCACTCAGCCGAATTTGAATGCAAGGCAGAGGAGGTGGATGGAATTTTTGTGTGAGTACGATTTTGAGGTTAAGTATATTCAGGGTAAGGAAAATGTGGTGGCTAACGCTCTAAGTCGGCATAGGCATGAGGTTTCTGCAATGTCTCTTGAGGTGGACGGTGTTTTATTCCGCAGCCCCTTCCTTCTCGTAGAAGGCATGGCATCCAGAGTGAGCCAGGGGTGGAATCAGAAAGCCTTGAGGAAATCACTGTTATTCTCATGACCTGATGGCTTTACTTCTAGACTCGTTGTATGTACCTTCTTCGTAGGGTCTGCATACTAATTGTAGAAGAAGGTCACCAAGCACCCACGATCCGGAGTTAAAGAAAATGTATGGACTGCAGCGCCTATTTTTAGTCAGAATGAAGTGGAAGGGCCTCATTCTTGCCTCGGTTGTCTTGAATGTTTTAGGAGGAATAAACATCATCATCCAGTTGTGGTTGCTATAGCCCCACTGCTTCGTAATGGAAATGGATGTTATTTCATGGATTTCCATCATTGTTGCCTATACCATCTAGGATAAAGATGATGCACAGGGAACAAGGTGACAAAACTGACTAAGGTAGCTCATTTTTCTCCCTGCTCGATCATCATATATACCTGTGATTCATGTGTTGCTAAGGTGTCATGGGAATGATAGAAGTGACTGTATGGGACAACACGGAGGACGCCTTCCCATGTGAGATCCTAGATTCACATCCGGTGATCAGGACATCTTTGGCAGTCGAACGAATTGAACTTCAGCCCGCTTATCATCCCGAGACCGATGGACAAACCGAGGGTCAACCAAAGCCGGAGGAAGCCCCTCTCAGACAAAGGCCGTGGACTGTGCACCACATTGGGAGGACTATCTGTATTTGGTTGAGTTTGCATATAACAATGGGTACCATAGCTCTATTAGTATGGCTCCTTTTCAGGCTTTGTATGGTCATCCTTGTTGTACTCCTCTGAGTTGGGATCAATTGGAGGACAGGGTACTTCTTGGGCCCGAGATGCTTAGAGATATGGAGCAGCAGGTGTCTCGCATTCGGGAGCATCTTGTAGCTGCTCAGGATAGACAGAAGAAGTATGCTGACGCTCATAGAGTTGATCGGCAGTTTGCAGTTGGTGATCGGGTTTTCCTTCGAGTGCGTCCGCGGAAGAGCCCAATTTGTTACGGAAAGGGTTCGAAGCTTGCGCCTCATTTTGTTGGACCCTTTGAGGTGTTGGAGCGGATTGGACCTGTTGCTTACCGTTTAGCTTTGCCACCTAGTTTGTCGCGGATCCACGATGTATTTCATGTTTCTGTTCTTAGACCATATTTTTCTGATGTTACTCATGTTTTGGATTGGAATGCTCTTCAGGTCGAGGACGGGCAGCTGGCACTCGAGCCCGTGGCCGTGCTTCAGCATCGGCGACTTACCCTCAGAGGCAGAGAGATTGATCAGGTGCGGGTTCAATGGGACCCGAATGATGAGGCTTCAGCCACTTGCGAGGATGCCTCTCGTATCAAGGATTCTTATCCTTATCTTTTCACTGGCTTCCAGGAGTAAGCCGGATTTTAGGGGGGGAGGATGTAATACCCCTCATGCTACTATTTGATTTTTGACATTCACTGTGGTTTCTGTTTGGCACATTGTGATTTGTGATTGATACTGTGGCTATTATGTGTGGTAGCTTAGACTATTACTATACTCTTATGATGCCATGGATATTGTGATGACATTTTATTATGATCATTTGATGGAGTTATTTGGAATACAATAGACTATAGAATAGTAATTTATGATGTGGTGTAAAATTTTATGATGATATGTTTTGGTGAGGGGACAGGTAGCATCACTCGTTCGCGAGTGCCCTGCTACGCTGTGAATCCTCCTCACAATGCTTTGATTTTATGTATATTGTATATCACCTTGTGGATGCAGGCTTTGCAAGCAAAAGACTCGATTCCACCTATTTCGGTAGGTCTGGGCGAGCATTGAACCAACCTAACGGCAGGAAGTTGAATATTTGAGGTAACATGAAAAGTAACTTCGTACCAAGTTGTCAACAATCTTGCATCTTTATGGTTTGTGCATATTAGTCTCATTCATTTGTGTGGTTACATTGGTCTTTGTATGATTATATGATTTGTCTAAAGTAGTGAATGGTCTTATGTGGTAATTTAAATAATTAAGTAATTGGTAAAATAAAAACATAAAATAATAAGTAAATATGGCAATGAATAAATATTAGAAATAATAAAAGCATTGCATTTATTTGGAGTCTCTCAATGGTTGTTTTTAAATAAATAAATATTTAATGAAGAATTGTGGAAATGAGGCATATTTATACATTTGTTTAAATAAAAGTTTATGTTATGAATTTAGAATTTATTTAGTTTTAATTAAATGCATGAAAATGAAAATGTAATATGGGAAAAGCATCAAAATGAAATTAGGGTGAAATATTATTTGATTTTTGAATTATGACCTGTGGTATTCACGGGAAGAGGAATTGAAAGGATTCTGGGCATGAAATTTATTATTTCTCGCTGGAGGGACTGCTCAATGCCGGGAAAATTTATTTAACCAATTTTTTCGCCTGCCTTTCCATTGAAGATTTGTGGAAGCAAAGAAATAGTGCAAAGAAGAGGGGGCAAGGTCATAATCAGCTTAGACGCCGTATGTTCTACTTTGTTAATTAATATTTATTAGTTAGAAATCATTTCCCAGGAAATTATATTTAGGATTGAAAATCAGTTTAATGTGTAAGGCAAATCTAATTGGGTTATGTATTTCGTTCCAAGAATGTTTAAATTGGAAAATGTAGAATTGCTATTTATTTGATGAAATTTTTTGGGGTTTCTGAACTGTTGTTGATTAAAAAGGGTTTTATTGTAATCTGGGAACAAACAGTAGTTTGCTGTCTCAATTGTTTTAAAAAAAATATACAATAAAATATACATATGGTGTAGGGACAATTTTTATTTCCAGTAAATCTCTGGGTGTGATATTCTGGTCTGTATCTGCATTTTATTCTGTCAATTAGTATCTTTCCCAGCTAGTGCCTCCATCTCCGTATATATATATATATATATATATATATATATAGTGGTATATATATACATATATAAATATATATATGTATATATATATTCATATTCAACTAAATTTTGACAAAAAACTCAAACTTATATCAATTATTGTTGTAAATACCACGTACCTACCACCTCGCTATCGGCTGTGATGAAGAATGTCTACCTGTAGTTCTCAGAGACCCAGGGAGGCCCGACTCCGCCATGCCGCCAAAAATTTCGTATTATTCTACAAAATCTGCCCATTTTATATGCTAAGATTTTAATCTACCTAAATTTTATATGGTAATTAAAGATTATCATTCATAAATAGTTATATATATGTATATATACATATATATTTATTAGTTAATTTAATTATTCTGTGTTTTTTGATAAAAAAAATATTTTATTCGATTCTGTGTACAATAAACAGATATATATATAGATAAATATATATATATTTTCAATTTCTTTTGATGAATAGTTCTCGTTAAATATAACCCATGTTAAACAAAAGTATATTCTATTCGCTTTGCTTCGATTAAATTAGGGCTCACAATTAATATTTAGAAGATAAATATTTACATTAGATTCTGTTTCTTTTCTGATTAAAAATAAAGCAGAAATTGTTACCATGAAAATAATAGTAAAATAGTAAAAAATCTGTTTTGTTGATTTTGTCAAATTACAAATCTTGAGAGGATAATGTTGATAGAAAGATCTAATTACGATAGTAAAACAGCCTTGTTATTTATTCTGGTTTTAGTATGACTGTATTTTAGGAATGGAATTTATTTTGAAATCTACCTCAGAATTAAATAAGTTATTTCTTTTATTTATTAACTCTTGTGGCCTTGTTGGGTTTGGACTTGTTAATTTATGGATGTGGGAACCCCTTTTATGTTAACTCTTTAGTCTTCCAGAGGATGTTGGTTTTGTTGAATTTATACCTTTTTATCTTGAAGTTCTGTTGAGTTATGTTTTATTAATGGGGTGTACCGAATTATGAGATTTTATTATGGTATTTTTTTTACTTGTGAGATGGTTTATGCCTCGTGTATTACTTTGTTGTCATACTTTGATGATTATGATTGGCATGGTACAACCCCCTTGTTTTGATGGGTCTCTAGGGAGAGTGGCTCCTCGTGGGGGCCGTCACCCCGTTTAAGGGGAAGAGCTCAGGATAACCCACGAGTGAGTTAGTAAATAAGTGAAAACCTAATAATTAACTTAGGAGGGTTGGGTTGGGTAGTAGCATCATTGCAAGATTTTAAAAAAATGGATGCCTTGTCTTCATTAGTGCTTCTGCAAACTAATGGAAGGCTGAGAAGGCTGTGGTTGGCAAGGTCGTGGCCTCATCCTCACGAGAGGTCTACGGCTCCGCATGAGTCACCCTATGGACAGGCACCTCCAGTTGGGAGGAAGAGCACAGGACAGCCATAGATGGGACCGGCGCCTCCAATTGGGAGGAAGAGCACATGACAGCCCATGTAGGACTATGCGATGACACTCTCCCCTAGTTGTCCATGTGTTGTTTTATTGTGTTCCTCTGGAAGTGGGGTATGGGAATTGATTTAGATTGTTGTTTGAATTGATTTAAATTGATTTATAAGTATTACATCTTTAGCATGTATTGTATGATCTCATTTATATTGGGTTTATCATCTTGCATCTTTAGGACATTGTGATTTGATGTTATTGGTTGCCCTTTTTAATTGGTGTATTGTGTGATGGATCTATGTTGGTACTTTTTTTTTGGTTGTACCTTTTTGTTGTCATTATTGGTCAGAGTTACTTCTCTGTCACCTCTTAGCACGGGGGTGGTCGGGTGGAACATGCTCCGCACACCGTTGGGTTCCCCATCAGCGTTCGTGGCTTCAATCTTATCCAGTTGAAGATTTATTACAGTTGATCTCATTGTATTTTGATAACTTGTATATTGTATTCATCCCACATGTTTGGGATTCAGGATGTAACTTTATGGATGATGCAACATTGAAAGATGATGTAATGTAATTATTTACTTTGTAATTTTAATTGGCTATGAAATGTATTATGGGTTATCTTGTGATAGAATTTATGTATGTACTTATCTTATGATGTCATTATAGCTCCTATTGATATCTTATGAAATGATGTTTAGTAATGTCTATTTTCAACGTAATCTCGTGGGGGCCCCAAAGGACATGGTTGATTTTGTTGTTATATATGATCATTTAATATTGATATGATGATTATTTATCTTCTTTTAAAAAAAAAAAATATTTGTGCTCTTTTGTTGTTTGTTCTTTGGGGCTTGCACGGCGGGTGTTACATGTCATGTCACTAATTGGGACCCAGTGGCTAGGTGGCATCCTTGTTGGAGGTGACTAGATGACACATCATCATCTGAAGTGGACATAGGCATCCCAGTTTGGAATCTATGATATATGACATATTCTATGGCATTTCATAAGGCATCTTGGAATGCATGGGTGAAAGTTAGCACCCATGTTGGGCTATGACAAGATGTAAGAGAATTGGTTGGTTTTAGTTAGTTATGATAGATTCTAAAGCTACTTGCTAACTTTATGGAGAATGTACTCCTAGTCAAATCATATATTTTAGAAAATATAATGATTTAAGCCTTGAAAAGTCTTATTTAAGATTCCATCGAGGCTTGGATCAAATCACCTTAGATCAAACCCCTCGCAACCTCGCTTAGTTTTAAACCATACCTATAAATGCATCTCTTTACACCTATCAAAATGCTGATAAAAATCACTTTACTTGATTTGGGATCAAAGTGAATTCCATTTAAAATTTATTTCAAACATTGGTATTCTCAGAATGAATCTATCCAATGCAATATAATTTTAATGTGTTTTTGTTTTTTGTTATGGTCAAGTTTTCGCAGTTTTATTAAATGCTAGGTTTCATCAAAAATTAATTTTGTTCTCTCATGCATGTGGAAAAGAAGATTATCAAAAAAAAACATGAGTGGGAGTATTGAAGTCCTTGATCCCACAAAAACAAATTAAATTTTGACATATACAAAAAAGGTTATTGCCAAAAGGCGTCCGAATTGTAATTCGCTTGACTTTGAAACTTGATTAAGAAAAATATTCACAAAAATTATCTAATTGGCGGAAGCATTCAGATATTAGAGTTATGTCTAAATTTGAGAATGTAGAATTGTGTCCTTCATGGAAAAATGTCATATAATGGTGTGCGCGCTACTTTAGAAATTGTTGTTTTCCAAAAATCTATTTTCATAGGAGATGGAAAAGAAGTGAAATTTGGATTCCGTACTTTCAATTTTTTTAGAATTCATAACAAAATTTGATGAGACTTAGTTTCAAGTTCTCATCTCTAAATTCCTAGGTTTAGTCATGAGTAGGTGCCCAATGTAGTAGATTTTAGTTAAAATAATAATTTCTATGTCCGGCCGCATTAAAAATTAGAACCACTATTATGGGATCACCCTATTAATATTTGTAATGCCTCGTCATAATAACCTAAGGAATGTTGAAATTGTGTATAAAAGTGTAATAATTTTTTTTTTTTAAAGTATAATTATTAAGTTAATTAGTTGCATACATTCATTAAGCTATGCGACGTTACACTAATTTAAGTTTCCATAGATGACTTTAGTATTTCACATTGCATATATTAAATAATAACATAAACATTAAAGATAAACATTGCATTTCATTTGGAATTTCCATTCAAGATATCATATAGCATTAACATGTTTCATACATTGCATTTGATAAATTATACAATACTCATCCGTCTGATGAGGTAGTTCAATAATAATTACATTTACAATGTTCACCTCATATACAATTGAGGGAAGTTTTACAATACAAATCTTACAATAATGCAATAAAGAAAGTACTTCTGTTTCCAAGTACGAGCTTTCCATCATGAAGCTCTCGATGCCAAGATCAAAACTGGGGACCTAATGGAGTAAGGTGCACATTCCACCCAACCATGTGGTACTCGTAGGTCCACCCCCCATGCTAGGAGATAGTAATATGGTTACCTAGATATAATCTACTAACCCTAGACACAAGTACAGAACAATCTAATGGTTACATTGCTTCCAGATTCTTTAACAATTGAATGTACTGCATACACAAGGTAGACTGTTACTTTAGGTGGAGTGTCATCACAATATTACAAAGGTTACCTTGGTGTTTCTTCCTAGGTTCCGGCCCCCAACATGGGTTACCCTGGTAACCTCTTACAAAACCCGACCCCTATTGCATACTATTATGGAATCGAATGTCTCTTGAAGAAACAAGACATCAATTTGCCATTCCAGGCCTTCTCATCTTATACCCAAGTCTGAAGTAGCTCAAGAGTCATAAGCGAGGCATAATCATCTTGTTAAGGATTTTAAATCTAACTATTGTGTCATTTAGTTATCACTAACTTACTAACTCTTTGTAAGTTACCCTGAAACCACTTTGTATGTCGGCCCTTACAAAAAGCCACTCCCCTAAACATAACAAGGATTTCTAAGTTTTCCTGACTAAGGTTTACATAGTGCATAAAGTTTATCACATATTAATAAATGACCCACAATAGTATCAAAACACCATATTTAACACATGCACAACCCAAGTTATCTCAAGAAATACATTTGAACAATAATACACCCTTTCTACACAACTCATTCTGGAAGACTTATACAACTACAACTTTCCCAACTTTCCCAAAAGAACACAATAAAAGCAAATTAAGAAAAGTAAATTGTAACAAAATAAATATCTACTATTCGGATATACTAAATCCATTCAGACAATAATTTGAAGTATAAAATTAATCTTCTAAGGTAAAATTTAACTTCTTTTCATTTGAACAACTCCACAATATGCCCAATTTCATAATCTATTACTAAATAAATTCTATCTAAACTCTAAAAAACATCAGGTAAATTTAAATACCAATAACTTTGTAGTAATAAAATAATTATTAAATGTCTATATTTAAACATTTAATAAACTAGTATTAAATATCCTAATTATAAATCCAATTTATAAGTTTCTAAAAACTTTTAAAAATAAAATTTAATATAGTTAAATATATTCATGTTCCAATTAAAATATATATATATATATAACCATATACATATATATATATATACAATTATAATTTATATATATAAAAGAAACTTTAAAACAAAATTCAGATTTCAATATTCATATAACTTTTAAGAAAAGAAATCGCACCGAATTTTGAAAAAAAATAAACAAAGTTTAAAGATTGCAGCCGCCGCAGCTCCCAGGGTTTGGGAGAGGGCGCGGCCCATGCCAGGGTTGCACCTAGTAGCCATGGTGGCTGCTGTGCACAGCCTTGGCGGTTGCGCCCGCCATGGTAAGAAATGGGGAGGGTTTCGGCCCTCCCCAACATTGTTATAATTTGGTTTAAAAACCTTCAATCATTCGCCGAACGACGAATTTTATAGAACACATTTTTTTTTTTAATTTTAATATTGCATAATAAAATCCGCGAAACAACCTCCGCCATATGGATTTCGGTCCGGATTTTTATATAAAATTCTCTTGTACGACGATTCACAATATTTGTTAAAATAAATAAAATTTCAATCCGTCTGTATAAAGATTTTTCTATAATCTTGTACAAATAAAAGGGTTTTCACATTCCAATTTATATATGAAATGGAATATATGTATAAATATATATATATATATATATATATATATATATATATATATATATATATATATTTACTTATACAAATAAACCAGGTTTCTATGCATAATTCCTTAGAATGCCTAGTATGGTTAGGAAACCCACAGTGATATTTCGTCTTCAAACCACCTTCCAGAACAATTTCAACATATATTCTTCTTCACAAAACTTTAAATACTTCCTACAGATAAGATTCTACAAAAGCTTTCTAAAATCATCAAATTTTCACACGGCAAAGCATAATTTTCTTTTTACACACAATTTTTTTTAAAATACAACAAATTGAAATCCACAAGAAAAATACCTGTGTTCCCTTGCTTCTGAAAAACTGACTGGTGTTGAGAGCCTCTGTTGCCTCTATTGCCTCTGTTGCCTGTGGCTTCCAAATTCTTCCCGAGAACCAAAACCCAGATAGCAACCAAGAATTTCCTCAAATTTGCAATAATATACCAAAAAGCACATACAGAGATTTTTTTTTTTACAGTGCACAAAATATTTTTCCCGTGAATGATATGATATCCTCTGTGATTTCCCAGATCCAATATTACCTCCGTAAACAAATTTCCTCAATAATAATCAATTAATGCACTGGCACACATGTCGAGAAGTGGTTGCAAAATATCTTCTCCACCACTTCTCGGCAATCTTGCCGATTTCAAATTGCATGCCTTTTAATTAATTTATTTAAATTTAAAAATCAAATTTCAATTTGCATGCATTTATTTTATTTAATTTTCTAATTTTCAAATACAAATTTAATTTACAAATCAAATGCCATTTCCACAAATTAATTTAATTTAATTAATTTATTTATTTAATTAAATAAATTCAATCTTTTAAGATCAAACCATTTAACCAAATAAGCTAAATAATTAATTAAATAACATGCAACTAATTTCTTCAACATTTAAAAATTAATTAAACATCAATAAATTAAAACATAATAAACTAACATTAAAATTAACCAAATTTACCTTTCAAACAATTTATCCAGACAGAAAATACAAGACAACCTATGACTTAGAACTAACACAGACAAAGTACAGTGACCGGGTTATAAACTAGACTACGGTGAACCAAACTACTATCTCCCAATCAACATATCCATTGAGTCTTGACATGCTCAGACCTGAGTACCTAGGTGGAGTCGGTGTCATGTACCTGCAATCCTACAACCAAGCAATAACATGCATATATATATAATCCATTGAACAGGTACACCGTGCAGAGAAAATCATGGATATCACGGGGCACTCGCAAGCGAGTGATACGATTCTGTTCTCAACACCAATACACGTCACATCAGACTGGCAAAATGAAATAACTGTTAGTCCATCATAAACAAATGCATAGCAATAATCAACTAAAAATAAACATCTTCACTGTATCAAAACATGTCTGAAATCAGTAAACACCATACAATGTATCATCATGTCACAGAGTAAATCCACTATCACTCAAAACCAGCGATCAAATATCCAAAGAAAATATCATAGTCTAACAGTGTAAAAACACAATAGCAGAAAACATAATCATAAAGAGAGGGGTACTACACTATTAAAGCTATAAGTGTTGTCAGCTACGACAAACTCTATGATAGTTTTAAAATGTGTAAGCCATTTGTAATAGCCTTTTTTTAGTATATTCTAGGCATCCAATCTTGGAATAAGACTATATGCATGTTTGACAAGTGTAAGGGGTGTAAGGGGATATTGAACATGTGTCCAAATGCATGTCTAAGGCATTGAATATTGTGTCTTTTGGATTTGGATGCCCCTCACCTTCTAGATGCTTCTTGAAACTTGTATCACTCTATTTATTGAGTGCCTTTAGTTGTAGAATACATAGTTTGTTTGCAGGTAACAAAGTGTTTCCAATATCACTCTAGAATAGGTGTTTGTGTAGAAGTACTTGTTGAAGAAACTTGTAATTGGTGATATCTTGTATTCATTATTTGAAATAATAAATATAGTACTGTGCTTTTGGAGGGTGGAGTGTTTTACCCGAAAGGGTTTTCCCCACGTATATTTGGTGTCACTATTTTATGCTTTCTTGCTGTTGTACTTCCATTATTCTATGTATGTGATTCTCTTATTGTAACAATAAAAGGTGTTAAAAGAAATTTTTGTAACTTCCCCCTGAATAGATTAATGTAGGAAGCTATTTCCACTCACCTAGCTTCCTATCAATTGGTATCAGAGCCTAGCCAACCTTGGTTAATTTGTTGGGTAGAAGGGTTTTTTAAGCTAATCTCAGTTTCAATGAGAGTTTCACAGAAAGTGTGTATTTCATAACCTTATTGCAGGAAAGAGATGGAAGACACATTTGGGAGGATTGGATAGAAAAATTTAACAGTGCTAATTTGAGTCGTGGAAACTCAAAAATGGAAGACATGTTAGTAGACTGAGACTTATGGCTTGCAATTTCTAGAAGCAAACCATTGGGCATGAAACAAGAATATTGGGATCTCATGGATAGGGAAGCCAAGGGTCTTATTAGACTTTGTTTGGTTGATTCCATTCTCCTGAATGTCCATGAAGAGAACTTCTGCTTCTCTGTGGAAGAAGCCTGGTGATGTCTATCAAGATAAATCCCTAGTAAACAAGCTTTTCCTAAGAAAGAAGACACATTTTTTGAAAATGGAAGATGGAGGATTCGTTGCAGATCACCTAAACTATTTTAACATGTTGGTTGCACAACTAGGTTCTGTTGGAGACAAAATAGATGAACAAAACCATGTCATGCTCCTTTTGTGTTTGTTTCTAAACTCTTGGGCCACCTAGTAATTGGAAGCACTACTTCCACCTTCAACATGGATGAGGTTGTTGCCTCATTACTATCTAAGGAGATGCAAAGGAAGTCATATAAGATGGCCAAGGAGACCCTTGTACTCCATGGTAGACCAAAAGAGAGAAACAAAAAGAAAGACAAGAAATCTAAGTCAAAGTCTCCTGGTAAGAATTCCAAGGCAAAATGTTGGAATTATAGTGAAATTGGTCACATTTGGAAAGATTGCAAGGAGAAGAAGAAGAAAAACAAGTCTTTCCCTAATTCTAAATCTCTAAAATCATCCCAAGATGATGGAGAAGCATTTATTGTAGCCCTGGCAACCCATGCATTAGATGATGTGTGGTTGATATATTGGGGTGCATCTTTTCACATGAATTCTCACATATATTGGTTCTCAAAGTATGAGGAGTTCGATGGTGGAGAGGTGTACATAGGTGATGAATCTCACCAAAATATTGCTGGCCATGGAAGAGTCAAAATCATATTTCCTGATGGAAGAGTGAAGTGGATTAATGGTGTCTTGCATATTCCATGTTTGACACAAAACCTACTTTCTATAAGTAAACTGAATGATTGAGGAAAATTGTTTTCTCTGAAAAAGTATGCAAGATGACTAGAGGAGCTATGGTGTTAGCTAAGGGGGCTCATATTGGGACTCTATTTCATGGTAAAAGCATAAAGTTGTGTCACACTTTATAAAGGAAATGACCAACACTAATCCAACTTTTAAAGTTGAATTACTATAAAGTGGCATATATAACTTAGCTAGAATGAATCTTACTAAATCATATGTTTGAAAAAAATTAATTTTTAATTAGAAATATTTAAATTTAGTTGTGTTGATTAGTTGGCTGAAAGTGACACAAATTTGTGCTTTTACGCTTTAGCTAGATGCATGCATTGTGTAGTGCAATAGTTCTTCTAATGTATTGAAGAAGAGACCTTTCGATTCTTCATCCTCACCATCCGATTCTGTAGAGAAGAAGCATGTTGCAGCTACATCTAATGGTCATGGATTTTGGGTACCTAAGGATGCTAAGTCCATGGAAATGAAGCTTCCTAAAAAGAAGACAATGTTATGACACTAATGATTGGTCAGATTGGTGAGAAGGGTCTTAGAACCCTGAGAAAAAGAGCCTTATTGAAGGCCTTGATGATTGTAATCTAAAGTTTGAATTTTCTAAACATTGTGTATATGGAAAACAACACCCTATTTCTTTCTACTCTAGTTTTCATAAGTCTTTTGGGGTTTTTGATTATGTACATTCATATTTTTTTGGTCCTATAAATATTCCTTTGTTATCAAAATCTGTATATATTTTTTCTTTCATAGATGATTATATTAGAAGGATATTTGTATATTTTCTTAGAAGTAAAGTTGAGTTCTTTAGTCAGTTTATGGAGTTTAAGGACTGGGTAGAAAATCAGACTAGCAGAAAGATTAAGTTTTTGAGGACTGATAATGGTGGTGATTTTTGTTTCATAGAGTTTGACAAGTTTTCTAAAGAGCAAAGGATTGAGAGACATAAGAAAAATCCATACACTCCACAACAAAAATAGAGTTGCAGAAAGGTTGAACAGAACATTGATGGAGAGGGCTAGGTGTATGTTGAGTGGTGTTGAATATTGTGGCTTTTGGATTTTGATGTCTCTCACATTCTAGATGCTTCTTGAAGCTTGTATCACTCTATTTATTTAGTGCCTTGAGTTGTAGAATGTATAGTTTGTTTGTAGATAACAAAGTGTTGCCAGTATCACTCTAGAATAGGTGTTCATGTAGAAGCACTTGTTGAAGAAGCTTGTACTTGGTGATATCTTGTATTCATTATTTGAAATAATAAAGATAGTACTATGCTTTTAGAGGGTGGGGTTTTTTATTTGAAAGGGTTTTCCCCACGTATATTTGGTGTCACTTTTTTATGCTTTCTTGTTGTTCTAATTCCATTATTCTATGTATGTGCTTATCTTATTGTAATAGTAAAATGTGTTAAAAGAAATTTTTATAACTCTCTCCTAATTAGATTAGTGTAGGAAGCTCTTTCTGCTCACCTAGCATTCTTTCAATAGGATGAACTGAAATTTAACTTAGTCCCTAATCCTACAATCAAGGTTTTCCAAAATCTTGATGTCATTCGTGTATCTCTGTTAGATATAATGGTCTTTGGCACTCGTTGCAAATAGAAGATCTCTTGGAAAAATTTCTTGGCCAAAGTCAACTATCCATCCTTAATGTTCCTTGGGATAAAATATGCCACCTTAGTCAACTTATCAACTACTACCATAATGATGTCATGTATGTTCTTTCTTAGAGGTAACCCCTGCACAAAGTCCATACTGATCACTTGCCATTTATACTTAGGTATATCATGATGATAAAGGAGCCCTACTAGATGCACGTGCTGAACCTTGACTCGCTAAGACTCCAAGCATCTGGCTACGTATTATGCTACGCCATTCCTGAGTTTCAACCAAAAGTATAGGACTTTCAATTTTGTGATCATATTTTTCAAGGTACCCCAAGTATGGTGCATTGTGGACCTCATCTAGGACCAACTTCCTAAGTTCTCCAGTATCTAGGATGTACATTTGCCTCTAGTATCATAAAATACCATTTGGTTCAAACTTATACCCTTCATTGAATCAATGGTCTAACTGATTCTCTACTAGAGCCTTTTTCACCCTCTCATAATGCTCATCACCTTGCAAGTGTTGCATCACTTTCTATCTAAAATTGAATCTCATAGACTCAATTTATTTTCCTTTTATATACTCAATTCCAAATTCATACTCTCTAAGGACTTCTGGCCACCTCCTCTGACGTACATTAAGGTTAGGTTGAGTGAAAATGTATCTCAATCCTAGGTGATCTGTTTTGAGCTCAAATGGCTTTCCCAAAAGAGAATGTCTCCACATTTGCAAGGTGTTCACTATAGCTGCTAGTTCCAGGTCATGTGGCATGTAGTTTACTTCATGTTGTTTTAGATTCCTAGAATCATACGCCACCACTTTCCCTTCTTGCATTAACATTGCTCCTACTCTGTCTCCTGAAGCATCCATGATCACTAAAATTAACGATTGGGATCTGGCATAATTAATACCAGAGCTCCAGTAAGCTTTTCCTTAAGGATTTGAAAAGCTTGATCACACTTCTCATTCCATTCAAACCTATTTCCTTTCTTTTGAAGAGACAATATTGGGGTTGCTATTTTATACAACCCTTGCACAAATTTTCTATAGTAGCCAAAAAGGCCCATAAAACTTCGCACCTCTAACACATTCTGAGGCACCAACAATTCTACAATTATTTTTTTCTTAGGATCCACAAAGACTTCCTCATCTAAGATAATGTGGCCTAGGTAATACACCCTATCTTAATAAAATGGGCACATGGATGGCTTTCCAAAAAAATCTTCTTTTTGCTCAGATGGTGCAAGACTATCCTCAATAGACTTGGAATAAACTAGAATATCATCGATAAAGATTAGGAAAAAATCATCTAGACAATTCTGAAACAAACTGTTCATAAGATTCATGAAGGCTACAAGAGAATTGGTCAATCCAAAGGGGACAACAGTGAACTCATAATTCCCATACCGAGTTTGAAAATCCATCTTCAAAATATCTTCCTCCTTTATTCTCAATTGATGTTAGCTAGACCTGAGATCTATTTTTTAGAATACTATCACTCCCTTCATCTAATCAAATAATTCATCGATCCTCGAAAGAGGGTAGTGATTCTTGATGGCCACCTTTTTCAACATCTGATAATCTATACATAGATGCAAGGTTCCATCCCTCTTTTTCACAAAGATAACTAGTGATCCCCAAGGTGACACATTGGGTATAATAAGCCCTTTATGTAAAAATTCTTGTAACTAGGCGTTCAACTCATAAAGCTCTATGGTGGTAATCTTATATGGGGCCTTAGACTATGACTCAGCTCTGGAACTAAGTTGATGGAGAAATCAAATTCTCACTTTGGAGGCATCTCAGTGGGATCTTTGGGAAACACATCTTTGAATTCCCTAAGAATTGGATAGTCATCAAGGTATGGTTTCTTATTTTCGGGTTTACTAACATGCACAACATAAATGACACAACCCTTCCTTTGAGATCTCTTAAGTTGCATAGCTGAAATCTGTTTGAGCTCCAAGAGTCGTTGTACCCCATGTATCTCAACCGGGTTCCCATAGTCATCCAAAAATCTCACCATCTTATCCTCACAATTTACAATAGGATTGTGCTTTAAGTCAACTAGTTAATTCCTAAGATTACATCATAGGATCCTAATGCTGCAACATAAAGGTTAACTTAGGTCATGAAGATGGGAAGTTCGAGCTCACTGCAAAAGAAACAAGAATCTACTTCCCACTCTATTTGATTTCCATACTAAACCGACCATGAATTTTCCATATATCTTGGTCAAATGGGTAACTTAGAAATAATTCTAGGATCTTTGAAGCACTTAGTAGCTCTAGTATCTATCAAAACAGAAATATTTCAGCCGTAGAGCTTACTCATTAATTGAATCAGAGAAGCCTGGTACTTTGCTTGCCTGTTATCCACTGCTAGATGAATCTTGTGTTGCGGGGTCTACTATTGGTTTCCTTCCTTCCATGACCTTAGATTTTAAGGGTAGTTAGATGCATAAAGATCTCCCCCACAAGTGTAACATCTATCATGCAGGCCTTTCCAAATTCTAGACTTATCTTCTTTTGAGTTCCCCTAGGTGGTGTTGTAGGTATCATTGCCCTTGTTAACCCTTTTATTCCTTCCACATTGGTTACCTTCTTCCTTTTTAGGAGGGTTTACTTCCATTTTCAAACTTCAAATTTGATGGGACCAATTTCCCTTTTGTCCATCACCCTTCTGAAACTTTTTGTTTTTGAACCAATGCTTGGAGTTTGGTTCTTCATGAAGATTGGACAACTAATAAAGCTTATGTTCTTGCTTAATGACCTTCTCAAAATATTTTTCCATAGTATGGGGATTTTGAAGATCCACCTTAGCTCCAATTCAGGGTCTGAGTCCCAATATAAAGTTTCTAATCTGAAAGCACTCATCAGATTGATATTGCAGCACATACTTGAGCAAATTGGTAAACTTCTCCTAGTATTGAACTAATGTCAAGCCTCCTTGGGTCAAGTTCTAAAATTCATTCATTTGATTATTGAAGAAAATTTTTGGTAGCAACCTCTTTCTAAAATATTTGAGGAAAAAATCCCAAGTAATTCCTTCAGCCTTCTTATTGTCCCACCAAGCAGTTGTTGCTCTAGAAAATTGGTAAGTTGCTCAAGGAGCCTTGGTTTTATCTAACAAGTTGCAAAGCCCAAAATATTTTCCATCTCTATGATCCAGGCCTTAGCACCATCTCTGATGGCCTTTCCATTGAAATTTGTTGGTGCTACCTTCTTAAGATATTTTCCCAATTCTTCCTCAATATGACCTCAATTACTATCCCCTTCCCCTTGATTGGGTACCTCATTCTTGAGATTATGATCCTCCCGCACCCCTTGGACCTCTTGTTCCAAATGGTCCATTTAGGATTCTTGTTGGTTCAAGAGTTCCAAGATTTTCCCTACCCTCTTACTTGGCCCATTTTCCTATCTGATACCACATGCATCTTTTATGGTGATCACCATGGTGACTCACACTCGACCTGCATTACAATCGTGTTTAGTGTTCAAGAAAAAGGTTTTATTTTTATGCTATTTCATCTATGAAATATAAAGAACACAACATACAATCCTAGAAAATAAATATAAACACATTCATTTCAACAAGACAAGCCTTCAAGCTTCATTCTTGTAATCAATAAAAGACTTCCTTTATTTAAATTAAGTTGGATTTACATTGATCCTTATTTACAAAAGTTTCTCTACTCTAAGTAGTTCATTCATTATCAGAAAGAGAACATTCCTTAGGATCCTCATCTGAATCTAGATCTTCCCTCTTGGGTGAGGCAGGATGTGCGTGCAGGCACACCTTCTCCTCCTTAGTCAATAGTGGTGCATTTGGTCCACATCTTATTGGACAATCTCTAAATGGAGAGGTTTTCTTTGTCTTAGGAGTTTGTTTGGTCTCCTCTATCTTTTTTCCTCTCTCTATCTTGAGGCATGTGAGGGTGTGTGCTAGAGTTTCTTCATTAGGAATCTTGGGTTGGTCTTCAGGTTTGGGATTCTCCTCAATAACAATTTTATTTTTCATAGCCCTATTGGTTTTCCCTTTCTTTCTTCCCAACTTGGACGTCCCCATTTCTCTTGCAACCAATTCAAATTTGGTCATTCTCTAGGTATCTCAAATCCAGTTAAGGGTCTACTTTTCCCTAGTTTATTCATCGTGGTCTCATAGGCCTAGAGCTAAACAATGAGCTCTGATACGAAATGTAACATGCCCCAACTAGATTTAATTCTAAAATTTATCATTAACATTATAAAAATCAAATATATGACACAAATTCTATAGCTAATTATATTTAGCAATTTATGTTCATAAATTACCAAATTAAATGGAAAATATAAGTGTATTTATTTCCAAATGTCAATAATCACATACAAGTTGACTTGGAATTCAATGGCTCTTAATTCAAATTACAAGGTTCTCTTTTCATTACATCATTTCAATTATTTTACATTAATGATACAATACATATAGAATTCTGATATGATTCCTCTGTCATAGCTCCCCTACACTGGTGGACAAGAACGTAATTGAGGTGATTTTCCTCCCAACCATGAAGCAATGCTTCCCCATAATTCTTTAGTTAATCGAAGAATACCCGACCCTGCACGAAACACTTACCAAGAGATATAGTTTGCAAGGTGGAATCTATGTTTGCCTAACTTTATGCATTTCTATCTACTGATAGAATATGCAAGTTCCATGTTAGGTAAATAAAACAACAAAGAGTGTGTAAATAATAATAGTCTATTTCATACATTTATATAAAATGATTTCAAATCTTTTCCAAGCTCATGTTGCATGAAATACAAGTCAGGTTAGATTTGGAAAAGTAAATCTACACTATTTGGCACCCATTCTCAAAAGAAATCTTATCATATCAAGGGGTATCCTTCCCTTCTATACCATATATTAGAAGCAATCTAGTGTGCTATAGTCTACCATTGAATTCTTATATTATTCCATTAAATTAATCAAACATTATTAATTTAAGTTGGGTAAACCATTCATCATATGTAATATGCAATTCAACACTATTCCATGTTTACAGTTTGTTCAATTTGCAAGAGATTAATATGCTCTATGAGTAAAATAATCTAGATAAATCATAAGGTATACCATATGTATGTGAGCTTGCATAAAGAGATATTTATGCATGTTCACATATATGATTGGAAATGAATAAATTTGAAATATGTGTATAAATTCTAAAAATTTAAATAAAATTCCCTTTCATACAAGTATACTCTCATATTTAGAGAAGAAAAAAATAAACATCAATTCATTCAATTGTTCTCTTAAGTTAAGATATCATCTAATCTCTATTTAGATTCAAATGAAAACATCTATTTTACATTTAATTGTCTTTCATAAGGACTAAAAATAAATAGATCGATGAAACATAGTTGATTACAACACTCATAAACAATATTAAAAAAACATTATACCTTCATTCTGTTACAAATCTGAGCATTCATCCTTGTTCTCTTCGATCAAGATAAACACTTAGTTGCAAGAACACTCTAAATTAAAATTATACTCTACCCATTGAGGCCATCCCTCAAGAGGATACGATACTCATGTTATCATCCATTGATAACATGGAATCGATACCTTAGGGATTGTTAATAGTGACTACATGGGTTTAATCCAATAAAAGTGTTTAACACCCCAAAATAAATGTATAACAATAGAGCATGGTTGATGCTTCAACTCAGTTAGACACATGAAATTCAATATTAGTCCCATATATATCAAAATTCATGTATATATATATATGGGTAAAAGTATAGACCTGTGTCACACTTTATAAAGGAATTGGCCAATAACAAAAAAAAATTCTGAACTTCGACCACATAAAAGTAGTCTTTATGTTTTGAATTTCAAAATGATGTAAACTAATGAAGGGTAGAAATATTGATGAAATATTGATGAAGTTTCATCCTATAATTTTTTTAGAATTTTTAAAAATTGTTTTGATTTTTTTTTATCAATTTAAGAGCAGATTTTGGAATGCTGGAAATTTTAGGAAAAAGTGATGTTCACTTGATGTCAAGAAACAAATAGAAAAACAACTTTATTTTCCCCTAATTTTTTTTGTCCAAATAGGTAACTTCAATATCTAGTGCATGGAAAAGAAATTGAATTTTTGATGTATAATTTTCTCGTAATAACATTTTAAAGTCAAACATTTCAGAATGGGTATGTGCAGGATCATGATGGGCCAAAAAGTGGCGATATGATGGGTATGTGTAGGGTATATGGTTGACGACTTTTTTTTACCCAAATTTGATGAAATGAAAAGGGCTTTTAAAGGAGATTCTTAGCTTTCCACCAATATAAATTATTCTTTACTTTGAATTTAATAAATAATTATTATTCATTTTCTATTTGAATTACGACTAAAGTCTTGATTGAGAGGTTGATTGAAAAACATCTATAGCTTTCAAATAGTATCAAATTTTTTGAATTTGAAACATGTGTCACATTCTATGTTTCGTATACTATAGGATTAAAAAATAAATTGAATTTCATGAATTTTTGACCAAACTTTAAGGTGGTCAGACATATGAGTTTTTATATTTTTTTAAATTTTTAATAAAATAATCATAATTAATTATTTACTTGGAATAAAATTATAAAAAAATATTCATCATATTGGGACATGAGTCCTCTACTTATATCTAAAATATTTTAAAAAAAAATCTTATCATTTTACTATGGTTACGGAGACACCTACTTCTTATTTTTTCCTTGAAATTAAAAATTTTCACCAAATAGATTTTTTTGAATAAAACTAGTAGTTTAGAAACAACATTCAATTTTCTACAGATTCTATTCTTACATATTTTGAAATAATATAGATAACTTATTCATTTTTTTATGTCAAGTTTCCTAACTCTTATTTTTTTGAATTTTTTGCCACTTAAGGGCCTATTTTTTCCATGATGATCCTGCACATACCCGAATTTGAAATTTTCATTGGATGTCAACTATTATCTTTTAATCATTTTCAAGAAACAAATTATACCCTTTTGAAGAGGACTCTCTCCTTTAGTGCACCATATATTTTTCAAATTTTTTTAATATGTTTTACCATTTGTTTTTAATTTCTAATCAACCTCTTTTTTAACTTTAACAACCTAGTTGCATTATTTTAAAAATAAAATATATTATAATTAATCAAATATTAAAAAAATTTGGATTCATCAATCTGAGCTCTACAAAAAGGTATTTTTTATTTTGTTTTTAAAACATCATTTTGACTGAATAAATACTTAGTTGAAGTTAAAAGTTTAAAAAAATTATGAAAAAAGCTAAGTTGGCTACCAACTAAGATGCCACATAGATAGTTTCGGTAGACAGGGTTTCGATGGAAACCCTTTCTACCAAAACCATGCATATAAATAAGCCAATTTCAAAGTGAAAAAGGGAAAAATTTAAATTTTTTGGATTCGAGCGTAACATATTTAGTTGAAACTTTATGTGCCATGTGGTTTTGGTCGAAACCTATTCAGCCAAAAATTTTTTGGCCAAAAATGTTTCGCTTAGAACTATTTAGCTAACCGAAAGTGTGACACAACTTTTTTCTTTTACCCATATATATATATATATATATGTATATATATATATATATTCATCCATACTATACAATAATTGCTTACAACACCCACAACCATGAAAGTGCCTCCATGGATATAACAGTATATTGATTTATCGAACAAAATATCATTCAATACCACCAACCCCTTTAATAGTGGGTGGTGAGTTTTAAATTCAATAAAAGTGGATTGTGCACCACTTGACCCTTGCACTTAGCAAGGCATTCATCACCACCTTAATGCATGGTTAGGTGGGATTCAAAATACAATGAGCATATTTCTAAAATAATATACACAAATAGTATGTTCCCTTCAGCTAGTCACCTATAAGGTGACTGTATACATGCAAGCCCAAATCCAAAATTAACACAGGTCAACCGATTGGCCATGACTGTGGTGATTTAATATCATACAGGCATTAAGATCTCATCGTGGGTATGGAAAACCCATCCTCCTACACAAGGTCAAGTAATAAAATAAAATCACAGAGCCTTCAAGGCAGCTCAACCCACAAGGGCTTTGCATGGATCGATATGGTCGATCAACAGAACAAACAAATAACCCCAAATATGTAACATTCTTGATAAGGCAATGAAATAAAGAGATGTAAACAATCATTTTACAAGATAGAAATGTTAAACAAGTGTAGGACAACTGAGAAGTTGGGTGAATCAGTTGTCACATAAGTTCAAACTTAAAACTTCATCACTTATCAAATCTTCAACCACGCTATTTTGTTATTAAATTTGACAATGAAATATAGATAATAGAAAGTAAATCAACACGATGAACACTAGATTTTTATGTGGAAAACCCAATAAGGGAAAAACCATGGTGAGGGTTAACTCACACTATATAGTATTTTAAAAAGGAGGCTCACTGCCAAAAGGACTCGTTGTCCAAGTACAAAGGCTCACTACCTACAAAAAGGACTCACTATCCAATAAGAAGCTCACTACCTACAAAAAAATTATACAAAACAAAGTAAGTCTTTATAGCCCAAAAGTGAACTGGAAAGATGCACCTTTACAGTTCTGGATATGCTCACAGCTGCTACCTTTCTGATCACACATTCACATTCATTACCTCTTCACTATTTCCTTTGTCACTTTCCTACAGACTCACTGCAAATATTCGCACACACCCATTCACACTTACTCACTCACTCTCCCAAACTGTTCACCATATACTTATATATATATACCTGATCTCCATCACAGGAACTAATTGGGTCGAATCCACAAATTATTTTCAAAATGCTTTAACCATTATTATGTTGGCTCCAATAGTTCACAAAATATTTCCAAACACACAAAACAATCTTTAGCACATTTCATCATGTCGGCTCAGACCAATAAATAAGTTGCACATAAGTTTTCACATCAAATCAAAATTAACTTAAGTAGGCTAGGAATAATCTTCAATGCAACAAGGCAACAATCAATCTGTTGGTTGCTACTACATTGTATTATCACCAAAGCATGAAATAACATGATCATGCATGCCTTTAACATCCATCAGTAGTTTCTCAAAACTGCAACCAAAGATTATCATCCATGAAGAAGTGCGGGCTAGAATACCGAATAGGAAACCAAAAATATTGGACCAACCACTGGAGAGGATAAGCACTGATATAAGATTACCTGACCCAACTACCAATAGACTACGAACATGGTGTCATCAATGAGAATAAATAGATAACTTTACTCATTTTTCCAACAATCTCCCCCTTTTTCATTGATGGCAACATGTGAACAAAAAAATTCTCTCTCCACTATCTCCAAGGCTCTCCATTCCAACTCTCTCCCCCTTTGACATCGATGGAAAAGGTTGCCAAAAATGAGTGCAAACATGGTGACATCAAAATTTCAAAAATATTTCCAAAAACTTCCAACAATCTAGATCATTTAAGAAAGTAGAAATTAAGTGAAGATGACACTCTTCACCTAAAACACCTTATACCTTTCTTTGAGAATTGGATACAACTTCCAATTAAAAAAAATAGACTCCAATTTTGTGCATGTACTTTCCAATAATCCCAACAGAGTAAAAGAGGGTGACCAATCTACATTAGAACATTTTTTCTCAATATTTTCAACATCAACAAGAATTCTGGAAAGATTCTCTAATCGAACTTCAACAATTTCTTTAAGAAGCTAGAAGGTCTTTGTCACATCATCTCTATGTCTTTGTGTAATGATCAGTTCCACCTAAAGTTCACCAACTCTTATCCTTTGTTTCCCTTATTTATCTTCAAATATGTCAAAGTTCTTTCCAAACTCATTTACCTCAACTTCAATTGCTTCAATTTTACTTCTGAAGTTGTCTATAGTAGTAGGCCACCGAATACAATACTTGTAAACATCTAAAATTTCTTTAACACACTTCTTAGTTTCTATAATCAATCCAGACAATCTCTACATATCCTTCTTACATCTTCTTTCAACCAATATTCCCATGTTACCTCCTTTTGGACCTTCAAGCAACATCCTTTCTTCAACAATCTCAATCAAATTCTATGGAAAGAAATCAGAAATAACATATAATTCAATACCTTTCCGAAGTAGATAATCTACCAATGCATCATCAATTTTCAGCTTGTCAATAGGTGAGGAAACATCCCATAATTCACCAATCTTCTTCATTTTTCCTTCAACTATCATAGAATGGATATCATTAGGATTAGGGGATTCAGTACCAATCAACGATTCTTTCTCCTTCTCATCCAAATTATCAATGATGTCTTCAGCCATTTCCTTTCTCTTTTTTGATTTTGGAGGGGAATCACTAATAACAACTTCCAATTCTCTTTTCCCAAACAAAGAGCCTACTTCGAATTGACTTAATGTAGATATACTAAAGCAAGGGTTTGCTCGCAAGGACGAGAAATCTGATCACATATTTTCATTATCTTCCAAAGACTCTAGATGTCTATAAATTTGTTTTCCAATAGGGATACTAGATTCCCACACCACATTATCTTTTCCTGGTAGAGAATTTAGAAAGTAAAACACCATGCATACTAGCAAGGATCTGAAACAAAATGGATAATTCTACACCAATGACATTTGAATATTTTCAAGAAAATTCTTAAGTAACAAGCTACATAAATCAAATTTTCTATTCTCCTTAACCATCATGTGGGCAATGTGTATGACAATAGCCAAAGTTGAGCTTTCAAGATTCCTAAAATAAATTTTGTATGGGATACCATATGCAACATACCTAATGGCTAAGTCAACAAGTGTATCAATCAACAATGCTCTCTGATCTCTACCAATGCCATATGATCTCTACCAATGCCAGTCAGCTCCACCACATCTTTATATTTTACAGTTTTCTTTCTAGGAAGTTCTCCAACGCTGCATAATCCATTGATCGCTTTAATTTCTTCCTTCAAGATCAAGTAGGGTTTTTCCAAAACAAGGTTTCCATCCTTAAGATAGTTCAATAAGAATAGGATAACTTCCCTATCTGCAACCCACAAAAATTCACTCCACAAATCCATCCCTAGGGTTTTTATATTCTATAATTTGACTTCGCTCAACCCTAGTTCAATTTCCTTCATTTTTGTATGATCCTATTCTTCTACTTTGACCCTTTTTAGCTTCAGAGAGGTAACACCACATGAGCCACTATCCATTGCTTATCTTTCTTGAAATCCAACAATAATTCAATTTTCTTCTTTCCTAATGCAAACAGAGAGAGGATTTCTAGATTACTTGAATCAATCTTCAAATTCCCTTCAAAAACACTTGAAGCATGGCTCAAGAAATCTTCATATCACTTTTTGACAATTTCAGATGCACAATTAATGCAAAAAGAATCACAAATTTCTACTTATCCAACATCGAGTTTTCCCTAAGAACATTAAATATAGAAAACACAAAAAGTTGCTAAACACACACTTCACTTAGCACAAGAAAAGTTCAAATAGTCTGCAAATCCTCATACTAGCATATTTTTCTCTGGTTCTTCTTCCAGAACCTCTAAACAAGCATTCTTCACATTTTGACCACATTCTAGTCTCTAACATGCCATTCTTCCAGGTTTTTTTATGATCTTCTGATAATGCTCCCCCTAGGACCATGCTAGGTCTAAATTTTGAATAAGTCATCTATACCAAATGAGGATATAGACACATCAAGAGTCTCAAATTTCTCATCTTCTTCTTCTTTCTTCTTCCAAGTCTTCTCCATCTCTTGCTTCATCTCTTCTTTATCAATCTTCTTTACTAGTTCACTCTTCTCTTCTGTAGCAGATTTCTTTCCTTTCTTATTCTTGAAAACTTTAGATGCATGTCCAGATTTATTCCAATTATAATAGATCACACCTTTTTTATTAGACTATCCTCCATTATTCCTCGATCTACACTGATTTTCTCTGTAGCCAAATTTATTGCAAGCATAGTAGTAGCCATTAAAGAATTGATTCATTTTTCCTTCATTAAACTTGTTTCTCATTACCTAACTGATCAAACTTACCTATCTACATTATGTAGCCTTATGTCCAAACTTCACACATTCAAAAAAAATTCTGGAAAGAGAGCTGGAATACTGGTTTATCCTACTTCTGCAATCAGTTTCTCTATGACCATATTCGTTACAAGAAAAGAAAACACCATCAAAAGAGGGGTACCCTTTTGCATTAGGTTGTTTCATAGGCAATCATCTTGCAAAATTCCTTCTCTTCTTCCTCTTACCTTGATTCTTCTTCACATCTTTAGAACATTCACCGATATTAGCTCCTAAGCCACCTTTGTATTTGCATGGTTTATGTCCTATAGGCAGTTCTTCAAGTTTACCAGAGCTAGATCTAAAATTAGTTTCATAGAGTTTAGCCTTCTCTAATTCCACTCTCAAATTTACTATCTCTTGCTCGAGTTTGGAACATTATTCAAACTTGTTTTGCACCATTGTATTCAAACATTCTTCAATTCTCTTCTTTTCTTCTACTGTCACTTTTAGTCCAATTATCTTGTTTTAGTTATTCACTTACTTCTTTGTGTCTTTCCTTCAATTTCCGAACGCATTCATTTGATTCATCAAGATTCTCTTTCAAATCTTTGTTTTCTCTTTCCACTTTATCAAGATCTTCAAGATCAGTCCATAGTTCTTCTTTTTCATTCATTATCTCCATCTTTAGGATCTCCCTCAAGCTATTAGACTTTACCAGAGGAACCAAGAGTAATGATAACAATTGTTAAACAAGCGTAGGACAACTGAGAAGGGGGAGTGAATCAGTTGTCTCACAAGTTTAAACTTAAAACTTTATCACTTATAAAATCTTTAACCACACTATTCTTTTATTAAATATGAGCATGAAACAAAAATAACAAAAAGTAAATCAACACAATGAACACCATATTTTTACGTGGAAAACCTAATAAGGGAAAAACCACGATGAGGGTTAACTCACACTATATAGTATTTTAAAAAGGAGGCTCACTACCAAAAGGACTCACTGTCCAAGTACAAAGGCTCACTTCCTATAGAAAGGACTCATTGTCCAACAAGAGGCTCACTGCCTACAAAAAAATTATACAAAACAAAGTAAGGCTTTAGAACCCAAAAATGAACTGGAAAGATGAACCTAACATGTGTTGATATAGTTCTGGATATGCTCACAGTTGCTGCCTTTCTGATCACACCTTCACATTCATTATGTCTTCACTATTTCCTCTGTCACTTTCCTACAGACTCACTGCACATATTTGCACATACCCATTCGCACTTACTTACTCACTCTCCCAAACTGTTCACCATATACTTATATATATAGCCGATCGCCATCACAGGCACTAATTAGGCTGGCTCCACAAAGTATTTTCAAAATGCTTTAACCATTATTATGTCAGCTCCAATAGTTCAAAAAATATTTCCAAACACACAAAAAAATATTTAGCACAATTCATCATGTCAACTCAGACCAAGAAATAAGTCGTACATAATTTTTCACATCAAATCAAAATTAACTTAAGTCAGCCAGGAATAATCTTCAACACAACAAGGAAACAATCAATCTGTTGGTTGCTACTATGTTGTATGAGCACCAAAGCATGAAATAACTTAATCATGCATACCTTTAACATCCATTAGTAGTTTCTAAAAACCGCAACTAGATATTATCATCTACAGAGAAGTGTAGACTAGAATACCAGATAGGCAACCAAAAATATTGGACCAGCCACCAGAGAGGATAAGCATTGGTATAAGAGTATTAGACCCAATTGCCAACATACTACAAACATGGTGACATCAATGACAACAAATAGATAACTTTACTCATTTTTCTAGTAATAAATTAAAAAATGAGAGGAACAAACTATTCTAGCTCGAAAAAAAATACTACCTAGGTGATTTTTCCTTCCTTTGGAAGCACTATCATTCCTCCAACTCAATGATTTCTTTCCCTTCTCTCTCTGCTTTTTCCTTGATTTTCTTTCCTTTTAACTAGATTTTTCTTGATTCTTTGACTCAAATGATCCTTGCTAGATTTGGAGAGTTAGTAGGTCTTAATTTACTACCTCCATTTTATTAGTTGGTCACCTACTCCTCCATTTCCTCTACCTTTGACTAAATCTTTTTTCCATATGATGGAATCAACCTCCATCCATTATTAGTGGGAGTTACAAATGTTAATTTCCCATGATCCTTTTTTTTTTTGAAGAGTTGAATCAAATTTGAGGAAATATCATTCATATACATGTGCATATGTAAATATATATCATATATATATAAATATATATACATACTTATATTTATTCACATATTTGTCTACACAAAATAAGTTTTTCCTTACGAGGTAATATGCATATGAAAACACTTTCATAGTTGTGTATTCAAATTGTATTTCAATTTCATACAAAAGCACAAGAAAATGCAATTACTTTCAAACATATCCAGATGTCATATTCTACTATGGTGTGTGATATTCCATATTCCATTCTTTCTTACCGTGGTCATTTGGCTAAGCATTCCTACCTCAATCAAGTTCTCTTCCTTCAACCTATTCTTGCACACACATTCTTACACTTGTCCACTTATCAATAACCTTTAACTAATAATCTCATGAAGAAATTTCTTAAATCATAAAATTGAGAAATATTCATTTTCAATTTTTTCAATTGCACTTTATCAATTTTCATAAATAAAATAATAAATTCTATTTTCCAAATATTTCAATTTTCCGTAAATTTTAAAATGCAGAAATAAAATCAAGACATGACAAATGGTGAATGAGTCCTTGTACAAAACTTTTCCTCAAATTTTTAGAGCCTTTAGAGATGGATATGAGATGCCTTTTCCCATAGGTTTCACTGCAAAAATGTCATAAATGAATTTAGGATCTAAGTTTCCATGGTCTTGACAAATTTTTGAGACAACTTTGCAACTTTGACAACTTTTGAGATCTTCAATTTCAATCTTGTCTTCACATATGAACTTGCATATACACAAAGAGAGGAGGAAAATGTCTATTTTTTGTGGATAATAGTTTTCCTTGGTCAAACCCTAGTTTGATAATTAAACTTTGAAATGAAATGAAACCTGAATGGAAGGAGTGATGAATGAACAATGCTATGTCTCAACTCACCAAACCCTTGAATGGTGATCCTTAGAGGACTCAAGTCTAACACATCTCTATAAGGTCTTCATCTTGATGAAATGGCTTGATTGGATGTTTATCTTGATACTTGAATTCATGCTTGAATGCTTGTAACCTACATCACAATGTTATCTCCAAAAACATGCATAGATGCAAATAACCTTGACATGATGCTTGAGATCTTGAATGTTAATGTAGAAGACTGATAAATATTCTCTTGAAAACTTTTGACAATAATAGTTTCTATAATTTTTTTCTCTCTTGCTTGTTCTAGCTTGATTCTAGGATTTGAATTGATAAAAATACCTTGTATTTATAGGTAATTTTCTAATTTCTTGACAATTAAACATCAACGGCCAACAATTGCAATTTGAATTTGATTCATAAAAATGCTACCAAAAAGATATTAAAAATTGAGATCCTCAACTTAAGGAGGACCCATTTTCGCTTGGGCTAAGGGTTCCTAAGACCTAAATCTAGGACACTCAATTTCCAAAGCAATTTAATTAATGTTTACAATTTTTTAATATAGGTTCACCTTTCTAAAAATGGGATTAATTAGGCTTTTAAATGTATAATTGGGTCAAATAGAGGCTTAATTAAGTCCAATTAAATTAAGGGACCCAAACATAGATTGAAAATGAAAAGGTGTACATTTTTCTACACTACATTTAGCTCCCACTTTAGTGAGAGGATGATCCCTACACTCAAACTCATGCTAAACTAGACAAATAAGCATCAAGAGGGGTCCAGGTGTACAAATGTTAGTGAGATAGCATGACAAAGATCAAGGAGGTTGTGCAAGCCCCCAAGATCAAGATCACATGGAAAACCAACATAAGTTCGAAGGAGCACACATATATGTATAATATACAGCAGCAAGACAAGATACACAAGCATCTAATGCCAAAATTGATGTAAAGAGAAAAGAGAAAGGGTGGATCAAGCCTTGACTATTTTTCCAATAGGTATGGATCAATCCTTAATTTTTTTTCTAAAAAATGTTCACAAGTGGAAACTCATTGTCCACTATGCAAACAAGATATACTCACATGGGCTAGTGAAATCTATTGTCCAGTAGGTGAGTCCCAAAAGGGTGGTTGATGGGAAAGTCATGCCAGGTCTATGGGTTCCCATACATCAACCATAAAGAAATTTATATTTCTGATAAGTTTGATAAGGTGCCATAGAAATGGTCACAAGGTTAGAAAGTTGCATTATACTAGGCAATCATGAAAAAGGCTCCACTAGAAAAATAAAGTTGTGTTATGCTTGGTGGCCATGACAAGATTTTAAATGTAATAAGATAGGATAGTCAAAGGGGTTTTTCTTATTTCATGAAAGGTCTCACCTTAGGGAACATTGTGCCTAACGTTACCAAGAGAGGACTAGTCCAAGATAAAATATTTGCAACTTAGGGAATGGAAGTTGTAGCATTACCACTAAGAGGAATGTCATATGCCAAGAAAGGTCATTCTCTTAAAGGACATCAAACCTAATGCCACCACCAAGAAGACACATCATGTGAAGTAAGAATACCACACTTTGAACTAAACAATGATTGGTGATGCGTATTCACCCACTTCAAATAGATTTCTAAACACCATGTTGTGATAAATTAATTTAAAGTAGAACAAAATAGAGAGCTTTATTCAGAAAGCCCTGTGCCAAAATATATTTCCAAGTAGAGCTATGTCAATGTGGAAAGGAGGGTTTCCCCCCATATGCAATTCTAAGATAACACATAAGGGATCAATGGATTTTGGGTCAACATTATGTATTTTCTATAGTGATATAATTGAGCTTGAAATAGTCATCATTTCTCAAATGACTCATGGAAGAATGGAACATAAAGAGCGAAAAAAATAAATTTTTTGGGGAAACATGGAAGAGACCTAAATATCTCAACACCTTGTGTCATCCCTAAAAGGAAAACACAATACAAAAGAAAATATAAATGGTTATGAAAGATAGAAGAATGTAGATACAAATAGAAGAATGTCATGACAATTTTGCTTACTTTGGATCCTTGCACCAACAAAGTGAAAAGGGTTATCCAACATAAGATCACAAACATATAAAGACACCAATCAACACTATATATGGAATCACATTATTCACATACAATCACAAAGAACATGAAAAGAAAATAAATAAAATACTAGTATGGCACATGCAATTGAACCTATAGAAGTTGATCCACATCCCAATCTTGTTCATCATATGTAGAAGGTGGACAACTAGCCAAAGGGACAATGACAATTTTCATACTATGAGATGACTACCTAAACCCTTTCCACCAAAATGTAGGACAATGATGAGCCAAAATAAAGCATTATACACTACTCCTTTCAATATAAAAGATAATGATGCATAATGTTCAATACACATGGTAGTGATCATGTTATAATTATACAACTATCACATGGAAAAGAGTAGCAACTAATGTTATTGATTATAATGACTAGGAAAAGTATCAATTTGATACATATCCAATGAGATATTTCCATATGTAGTATCTATCATTTCAAGATTTACCAAGGTTAAAGTTTTCTTAGAATAATCTTTAGTAATAGTGTTGATATTGAATGAAGGATTTTTTGATGCTTTTTTTTATCTTTGAAGGACAATAACCAAGACTAATAGTGTTTTCTTGTGTGTAAGGCTCTATAGGGACATAAATTCCTTGTTCTATAGCACCACATCCTTTTCCATTATAGCCAAGTTGTTTTAAAAGCTCATAACCTCTTCCATAAAGAGCTTCCATTTATTTTGGATTTGGTAGTTTTTCATGATCACACTCTTCATATGTGGTTGTGTAATTGTTGTTTTCCTCTTCTTTGCTAAAAGTTGTGGACTCATGTGCTTTTGATGAATTAGCTTGTGTGGATAGTATTTTTGTTTCCTTTTTATTTTCCTATTTTGTGTTTAATCTTGTATTCTCCCATGAATGTAGGTGTAAAATATAAGGAAACCCACTCATCATCCAATAGCTTTGTGACCTCTTTAATATTCTTCTATTTTTCTTTCTCTTACATAGGTTCTATTTTTGAAGTTGGTATCAATGTTTTAAAAGGATGTTCCTTGTATTTATCAATGTGCAAAAAACTTCATGGTTGAGGGTGAGCCTTGATTGTGTAAACCTTGTTATTATAAATGTACTTCACTAGATGATGTAGTGTTGAAGGAATTGCATTCATTGCATGAATCCAAGGTCTACCTAGGAGAAGATTATATGAGAGTTCCTTAGGCATAACATGAATAGGGGTTTTCAATGTAACCTTTCCAACTATCACGGGTAATGTTATCACACCAAGAGGTTGCTTTCCCATATTATCAAATCCACAGATAAACAAGGAATCAGGTTCAATTTTAGTTGTATCCACTCCAATATTATCCAAAAGGTTTACACCACACATGTTAAGGGTTGAACCATTATTAATATGAGCTTTTTATTCCATGTCTATTAATAATAGCCAATATCATCAAGGCCTCATTTTGTTTTTGTATCTCCAATGGAGCTAACTCATCTTGATAAAAGGTAATTTCTAAGTTTATTGAGTCCATACCTTGGATTAGGGTTGCTACATCATTTGGTTGTGCACTAGGAGGAATAAAAACTTCTTGTAAGGCATCTTGAAGCATGCTATGTGAACTATAGAAAAAAGGTAATTTTCTTGATTGGGGTAATAATTGATGATAAATAAAACTTAATGAGCCCTTGATTTGGTGTTGTGAGGTTTTTTTCACATCCACACTAGATCTTGGACCCTTTAAAATGGATTTAACAATGTATTGTAAAGGTATTGTAAAGTGTTGTAAAGGACTTTCACACTTTTCTAGACTGAATGAACCCATCTTCCCTTAATTCAACATTATAAAATATATTTAATTGCATTTTCACATCAATCTAGAAGCCTTGTAAAATAAACTCAATGTTAACCTAGTGTTGTAATGTGTCTTACACACATTGGATGTTGTGCCTTCCTAGGCTATGTGGACCTCATTTTTGTGTTGTAAATTGTATTTAATCACACTTTCACATTGAATTTTGTGTCCCAAGCCCTAATTGACCTTTACATCATCACTAATAGGCCACTATTACCCATATTGTGCATCTTGAGGCATAATCTGATGAGATACCCAACAAATTCATCATATAAACCTTATTTCCTTACTTCCTAGCATCCTAGTTGTCAAATGGGCCCCTCTAGGATGATCTTTGGCGAATCAATCCCTACCAGGTGGGACTGTTTCACCCAAGGTGGCGAATGAGTCCCATTTGGGCCATTTTTGACTTTTAAGTGGGAAATTTTGGGATTTAAGTTTATTATTCTTTCATGTTGGCCTCAGGGATCTAATTAGCTAGAAAATAAGGTGAATTTCCTATAAAATCAACTCTTTAAACCCTAATTTACACCCATTAACTCATTTCACAATTAATTCAACATTTATCTTCTCTTTCAAGTCAAGCAAGTTAGGGTTTTATCACTCTAAGTCATCAAGAAAGCTTCCAAAGACATTCAAGGGAAAAATATTCCTCCATTGCTACAGAAATTCAAGATCAAACATCATGGAAAGGTATTGACTTCATTTTTCCATGCTTCATTACATTATTTTATCATTTTGGTTTAATTACCTACAAAGGGGTTTGACCAAGGCAAACCCCCATACCTTAACATCCAAAATTTCTCTTTCTCTTCTAGTGTGTTTCCAGATTTAGGCATCTTAGAGGATTGGAAATCATTGAAGATCAATTTGTAAAGTTTTTCAAGTCATCTCTTTATTGGATAAGGAAAAATATCAACAAAAAGTCACCTTCAGGCCCAAATTTAACAGTTTTAGAACCAAACACCTAGAGAAATAGAAAGTGTAGGCCAAAGGCTCCTATTTCCACCTTTGAATCTTCATAAATTTAAAAGTGGACTCATTCACCATGGGTAGCAAATGAATCCCACTGTTAGGCCTAATTTTGGTTTTCTACATTTTTGGACACCCATTTGTCTAAAATGGTCTCTAGAACAGTTTCACAGAACTAGGACTGATTCACCCAAAATGGTGAATGAGTCCCACTAGGGATAAAAATTAGGATGAGCAACATTCCAAAAGTTATTTCTAGTCTTCATCAATATCTCAGGTGCACACTTTCAGTTTCATCCATTTCTCTTTCAATTTGTATTCATTTCTAGTTTATTTTTGCATATCACAATGTGTGTTCCAACAAGTTGCATTTCAATAGTTTTCACTTAATAATCAATAGCTTTTACTAGTTTACTACATCTAGATCATTGCATTTAGTCATAACTTCATCATACATACACTAGTTTGAGTGAACCACCTCAATTTTTAGGTCTATCTCTCTCCTTTTAGGTGAAAAACCCTAAGAGTGCAAGAGAAGTACATAGCACGAAAAATTTGTTTGGTTCACTGTGATAATTAGGTGATTCTTGAATAAGGTCCCATAAGGATATCTTAGCAAGAGTGTTGCAAATTTTTTCCACAAGATCATACTTATTTCCACTATGCAAAGGAAAACAAGGATCATTAAGCAATATAGGTTGAGGAAGTGGTAATGAAGTAGGTATGGTATGTGGTTTTCTATTGTTCCTTGTGTTGTATGTATGATAAAGGATATTATAACTTGATTGCTATGAAACATTGTTACTAGTGAATTGCCTTGCAAAAATTAAGATATCTCTTGGAGGTTGTGGTGGTCCTATGATAATAAGTGGTTTAGGAGAGGATTTGGGAGGTCCAATAATTAATGTCCACTCTTAATATGTCCAAGAATTATAGGAGACTTAGGAGGCCCAATAATTAAAGGAGATCTAATTTTCAAAACCTCAATATACTTATCCTAATTTTGATGATCTTCTAGCAAATAGGAGTCTAATGTCACCTCATCATTTTCATCAAAGGAAGCCAAATTAATATTGTTTGAAAGATATGTATCAATTCTATCACCCTATTGCAATATGACATATTCCCTAGTAGGAGAGTTTTTAGGAGATGAAAAAACAAGACTTTCATGAAATTCAATGGTTGGGTCTTCTAAGATATCTTCATCACAAGTAGGGGAGGTATCTAGAGAAGAACAACTATTATTTTCTTGCTTATCAATGATTGCATCCTCTTGTTGAATAATATCTTCCCAAGTGGGGGAAGAATTGGGAGAGGGAGCAATAAGATTCTCATGACTCTCAATGGTTGTATCTTTTAACACCAAGATACCTTTGCTACAAGTAGGAGAGGTTTTGGGAGAAGAAAAAATAGGATTATCATGATTGTCAATGTATGCATCCTCTTGTATCAAATCATTCTCACAAATGGGAGAGATAGGAAAAGTGATATTAGGGGATTTGTCAATAGTCTCATCCTTGTATCCAATAATGTCTTCCCAAGTAGGAGAAGTAGGGGAAGAGAAAAAAATATAATTCTCATGACTCATTGATTGGATATTCTAATAGTAAAATATCTTCTTCAAAAATAGGAGAGATATTGGGAGAAGAAAAAGTGATTATCATGATTATCCAAATTTGTATTCTCTTTCACTAAGTTATCCTCATACATAGGGGGAGAGGGATCATTGAAAAAAAAGAAAAGAGGGGAGACGACTTCATATCCATATTCTTACATAATAACAATTTACTAGAGTATTCAACAAAATCTAAAAATAGAACATGAAGTATGATAACCAGAGATTTTTGCAATGAGAACATGATGTAATAATTGTTCTATAGATCTAAAATGCAACATTTTTCCCAATTTTTAATGCCTAAACTAGATGAATGATTAGACCTAATGCATAAAATAGAAATTCCCAAAAATTGACAGAAAAGTTGGTTCTAATATTCCCTCAAGGAATCATTCACCCTAGGGAAAATGAGTCCTTGTATAGGGTTTTTAAAAATGAAAATTGTAAATTATGAGTTGTTGTTTGTGTTCTTTGTTCCAAGTTACAAACTGTGGTTTCTATGACAAAATTTTCATGATTTTGGTGTATTAATGCAAATGCAATTAAGCAAAAAAGTGAACAAAATTGACACTTTTTGAATGTAACCTCAGCTAAGTTTTCTAATGTAAATGACTAAAAGTACACTAATATGTAAGTACTATACAAAATCAATGTGATATGTATGCAATTTTTTTGGATTTTTCATATTTTAAACAATGCAAAATAATGCAATATTGACAACCCTAGATGAAATGAAAACTAATGCAATGCAATGCAAACTAATGAAAATCCTAGATCTAGGGTTTTAATGAAGTCCAAAACAAATATTTTATAGTGAAATAAAGTCAAGTTCACCAAAATGAAATGTTAAAAATTGGGTTTTCAAGTGGGGGTTCACCAATAATTTAATAAAAATATAATAGGAAAAATAGGGTGTAATGAACCTATCTTTCTCCTATTTCATTAAGAAATGAGATCTCCCAATGGTAGGATTGAATTTCAACCCTAGGTGAGTCAACCCAATTGGAGATCTTGTAAATTTCTTTATGATTGAGGATGGGGTAAAATCTATCTAAACAAAAATTAAATGGGAGATAAAAATAAAATAATAAATGAACTCAAATATGCAATGTAAGACCTGAATCATCTAGATGAAGCATAACTCTAGTAGAAACAACAAAATTTTAGCAAATCTAAGAAAGGTAAGACACTACATAGGTCTATCACCAAATGTTGTTGTTGAGTGTCCAAAAATGGTGAATGAGTCCTTGTTAAAAAAATTCCTAAATTTTTGGGAGCCCCTAGAGATGGATTTGAGATGCCTTTTCCCACAAGTTTCACTACAGAAATATCAAAAATGAATTCAAGATCTGAGTTTCCATGGTCTCAAAAAATTTTTGTGATAACTTTTCAACTTTGACAACTTTTGAGATCTTTAATTTCAATCCTTTCTTCACCTGTGAACCTACACATACACAAAAAGGGGATAAAAATATTTGTTTTTGGTGGATAATGGTTTTCCTTGATCAAACCCTAGTTTGGTAATTAAACCTTGAAATGAATTGAAATATGAATGGAAGGAATGATGAATGAACAATGCTATGTTGCAAATCACCAAACCCTTTAATGGAGATCCTTAGAGGACTAAGTCTAACACATCTCTCTAAGGTCTTAATCTTGCATGAAATGGCTTGATTCAATGTTGATCTTGATGCTTGAAAGCTACATCACAATGTTAGCTTCAAAAACATGCATAAATGCAAATAACACTGACATGATGCTTGAGATATTGAAATTTTATGTATAAGATTGATAAATCTACTCTTGAACACTTTTGACAATAATATTTGCTATATTTTTTTCTCTCTTTCTTGTTCTAGCTTGCTTCTAGGATGTGAATTGATAAAAAGACCTTGTATTCATAGATAATTTTCCAATCTCCAAAAACTTAAACATCAAAGGCTGAAAATTGTAATTTGAACTTGAATCGTAAAAATACTGCCAAAAACATATTAAATTGAAGATCCTCAACTTAAGGATGACCCATTCGCCCTTGGGTGAATGGGTCCTCAGACCTAAATCTAGGACACTCAATTTCCAAGGTAATTTAATTAATGTTTACAATTGTTTAATAAAGGTTCCCCTTCATAAAATGGGATTAATTAGGCTTTTAAATGCATAATTGGGTTAATTAGAGGCTTAATTAAGTCCAATTAAATTAAAGGACACAAACATAGAGTGAAAATGTAAAGGTGTACATTTTTCTACACTACACAAGGAAAGGAGGATGTTAGAGTAGAAGACCTAGCACTAAATCAAGAGGTTGACAATAGTGACTTAGCAAAATACATGGATTCCCCTCTGATTTCAAAGGCTAGGAAGGAAATTGATATGGAAGGAATTGACATTATAGAGCCAAGGCACATAAGTGAAACTGCCCATTAGACCCTTGAATTGGGAAATAGTAAGAAATCAAGAAGAAAGATAAATAGGTAGAAGAGAGAAGAGGAGGAAAGAGATCAAGGCCTACCAAGCATTAAAGAATACCTTTTAACATCAAAGGGAGGTATCACCTACATTGTAGAGTAATGAAGATAATCACTTGAAACATTAGGGGCTTAAATGCCCCTAACAAATGGTGCAGGGATTAGGTGCCATATAGATCTCTTAAATACTGACATTCTAATTATGCAAGAAATAAAATTAAGTGGGAAAGATGCAAAAGGCTTTCTAGACTAGTGTAAGAGATGGGAAGGATTGTGGGTTGATTCGGTAGGAAGTTTTGGTGGGATAATGATAATATGGAATTTGAGGACAGTGGCAATCACAAAAGGTGCTTCAAAGGAAAAAATTAAATGTGAAAGTTATGAGTGTTTAGTTTTAATATCCATTTTTTTTTATTTAATGTGTATGGTAAAATTAGAATAGAGACAAAATCTAGATTATGGGGTGAGCTATTGGGAAAAACACAACAAATTCAGAACCAAAACATCATCCTAGGAGGTGAATTTAAGGTAATTTTGGAACTAAGGGAAAAGGGTGGAGGTTTATCGAGTTGATACAATAGTCATAAAGCATTTCAAAACCTTTATATCTAACAATGAATTTTTAGATGTTCACATGAAAATTGGGTGGTTCACTTGGAACAACTGAAGGTTGGGTGTTACTAACATTATATAAATGTTGGACAGATTCCTATTGTCAGCTAGCTGGCTAGGCACAAACACCATCTAGGAAGGGATAGTCCTACCATACTTAGTATTGGACCACCATCTAGTATCACTAATACTAAAGTTAGATAAATTTCCTTCCTACTATATTTTTAAATTCAAAAAAATATGGTTCAATAATGAAGATCTTCTATGATAATTACAAAATGGTGGGTTGTTGCTAAGATAGGGCATAAGCTAATTTTTTTTTAAGTTTATGTCAAAGTTGGAATTGATAAAAGTAAAAATATTAACATGGAATAGAAATGTGTTCAGGGATATATTCAAAGAAAAAATATGTCTAGAGAAGGATTTGGAGACACTACATAAAAAAATTAATACCAGTTATGACAAACACTGAATTCCAGGAGGAGAAAAGATTAAGGGGGGCAATAAATTAGGTTCTATCAAGAGAAGATATTTTATAGAAATACAAATCCAAAGAGCTATGGCTAAATTAAGGAGATTCAAACACGGGTTTCTTTCATAACACAGCTAAAATGAGGAGGATAAGGAACCAAATAGACAACATCAATAGTAGTGGTGGGGTGTAAGTAATAAGTGAAGAGGAAATAAAGATGAAGTAGTGAGACATTTTAGGGAGTTATTGGCTCCACCAAATGAGGTGGAGCCAATAGATATAGGATAGATGTTGGTAGAGATCCACTAGTTGGTTATTCAAGAGATAAATTCTCAATTGATAGCCCCATCATGAAGGAAGAATTGAAGAATGTACTATTTGAGTTACACCTGGAAAAGTCCCTAAGTCTAGATGGATTCTTGGCACTCTTCTATCAGCGGTGTTTGGACTTCATTATTGATGAAGTTTGTAAGGTGCTCGAAGACTATAAGAAAAATAGGAGAATGTTAAAAGATATCAATAATACACACATTTCCTTGATAAGAAGAAAAGAGGATGCAACATCCTTTGCTAACTTTAGGTCAATATCTCTATGTAAAAGAAATTACAATATCATCTCTAAATCAATGGCCTATAGATTGAAATCATTCATGGTGAATCTAATTATATAGGAGAAAATTGGCTTCATTTCAGCAAGATAAATTATGGAAGGTATAATCATATCCAATGAGGTCATTCAATCATTTCAAACAAGAAGATAAATATAAATGATCCTCAAATTGCATATTAGAAAAGCTTATGATAGAGTAAGTTGGATTTTTTTGTTGAAAATACTTGAGGCATTCGGTTTTGGAAGTGAATGGATGGAATAGTTATTTTAATGTATTTCATCAGTGAGATATGTGGGAATATGTTGTCATTGATGTCAAATGGGGATCATAAGAGAAGTGTATTGACCCTATGCAGATGTGCATATTGCTATCATTGATGTCAAAAGTGTAAATTAGGCAAAGGAGTTTGTTGGCATGATGACAAAATATGGATGAGAGAGCAATGGATCTGATGTAAAATTGAGTGGTTGATTCATGATGGGTTTTTCAAGAGCTTTTCAAAAAGGTATTGTGTAGGCCCAAAGGATGTACATCATGCCCATAAATGAATTATATACACTTTCAGGTGTTTTAAGGTTTATATGTTAAACCCTAGGTCATTTGCAATCATGGTATTTGAGCATATCTTCTATTTTTGATTGTGACTTGTGTTTCGCAGTTGTAGGAAGCTTAAGTAATGACTTAAGCCCTTTATGTTCATCTCATGACCAACCCCTCACTTCTTGGCAATCGGTTGGTAGTGTTCTTAAGGGTTATTAGCATGACAAGAGAATTCTAGTGAGACTCACCCAAGAGTCTCTCTGATAACTTGATGGCTATAACATCAGTGTGACAGTTCTATATCGGCGAGAGAATGGGCTATGTCTCTTTGGCATAGCGATGGTGGAACTACGAAAATTTATCGATGAGACTATATGGTGTCGGTGAGACTTTTGTAAATGTGTCCCTTACATGGTGATGTGAAGGTAGTGGTCGAGTGGGACCAAGTCGTAATGATGTGGGTGACTATGATGACAAAGCGTATGCATGGCATAACAAGATTAGATGAACCATAATCCACATCCTTGTTGTTGATTATGATGCAACCACATGGTGATGAAGTGGATTAGGGATGTCATAAATGGTCTTCATCGATGTGATAGAATGGTTTCAATGGGACATTGAAGGATGTCTCCCTGATGAAACGATGATCCTTTCATTGGTGAGACAATGGTGTATCGCCAAGACCTTGAAGAAGGTCTCTTCAATAGGGTGATAGGAGTGTTTGGTTCTAAGTGGGACCCGAATGTGACGAGGGCTAACAAACAAAAATGGACAATTGCTTGATATGTCATTTTGCATCAGTGTTGCGAATGAAATGGTGACAACATGGAAGATAGATGGAATATGGGCCCATGCACTCAAAGGTGATTTTCATCAGTGAGAACGATGGACATCGATGAGATTATAATAGATGTCCTAGCAACAAAGCGATATGTTAGATTGATGATGGAGATTTGGCATCTGTTTATTGAATGGTTGTGACTTAAAGATATGATAGTAAATGAGGATCACATGATCAGGGCACGAAAGGAATAGATCAACAGTCAGAGTTCAAACATAGAGATCTAAAATGGCTAACTCTGTGTGAATAGGGTTTTAGCTAGAAACCAACATAGAGCAGAGAGTTAATTGGTCCAACTACTCCCAACGACCAATTGAATGAATATTTGATCTTGTAGGTGGTGAAATGGATTGCAAAAGTGATTGAGATAAAAATAAAATCAAAGGATCAAAAGAGAGCATTAAATACACAACTAGACTTTAGGATTCGATAGGGAGAATAAAGGAAAATTCTTTGCAATTGAATTTAATGTTCTATGGCTCGATGCAGGGCATGGTGATATTTGATAAACCTTATCAAATGTCTTTATGATGGTGTGTGGTTCAATGAACTAGTAGCCTATTGGTGAAGCTAACTAATAAGGGAAACTGTAATATGATGCTACAACTATTTTGGATGATGATGTGGATCCTGAGGTAGTAATTGTAGTTTGGTGAAAACGTAAAATAGTTAGGGAATGGTTTGTGGATTGACGTGTGTTGTAGAAGGGGAAAGAGAAGTTTGTAAATGCAATGTGTGTTGAATAGAGAGAAGTACATTTGAGAGTGTAGAGTAGAGAAGTGTGTAGAGTAGAAGTATGTGCTACTAAGAGTGTAGCTACAATAGTAAAGTGTAAGTTGGGATAAGTGTAACAAAGTATTGTGTGCATTGATGCATCTCAAGTTTATGTAGGACCACTCATATGCATATTTGAACTTGTAATTTTTCATGAGTGTGTAGCCTCCATTTACACTAAGTTGTAGCTTAGAATAGGGTGTAGTAGCATTCGAAAGTTTTAGCTTCTAAATAGGGAGTTGTTGCTTCCTTGGGTTACATCCCTAAACATTGTAACTGAACTTCATTGATTACGAGGCTAGATTAGGATAGTAGATTCTTGCAACATTTCTCACTATGGTTTTTCCCATGTTGGGTTTTTCACGTATATTTGATGTTATGTGTTGATCTCTCTTGTGTACTTGTGGTCATTATATTTATTCATGTTTCAATTTGCACATCTGAGTTTAGGATTGAATCTAAAAAAGTCTTTAAGAATCGTAAGTTTCAATATCTACTAATTCACCCTCATATTAGTAGATCATTGTGTTCTAATAATTTGTATCAGATCCATAGGTTCCCTAGGAGAAGCTTAATCAAATCAACTAAATCTTGGATAAGGAAACACAATGGCATGTTAGGAAGGTTCAAGCAAGCCACCTAGATTTGATGGAGAAAACTATTCTACATGGAGATCTCTAATGAAAGGATACTTAGGTTAGCTAGGACTTGATGTTTGGATGTCAGTCAAGACCAAATATGTTCCTCCTATTGCTCCTCCTACTGATGTTGTAGCGAAGAAAGACAATGAGAATAATGAGAAAGCTTGGTTCATTATTATGAATAACTTGTTTGATTTTGTGCATAGCAAGGTTATGCATTGTGAAACTACTTATGATGTCTGGGAAAAGTTGAGTAAGATCGATGAAGGAGATTCAAGGTGAAGCTGGCAAAGCTACAAATACTGAGAGCTAAATTTGAAAGCTTGCAAATGACTGAAGAAGAAAAAATTACATATTATCTTTTGAGAGTTGATGATAGAGTGAATGCTAGTAAGGGATATGGTGCCGATCTAAAAGAAGATGTTGCGCTAAAAGTTCTCAAGTATATGACAACTAAGTATGATGCCAAAAAAATTTCCATTGAAGAAGGAAGAGAAATTGATAAAATCACTCTAGATGAGTTACATGGTATATTTACTAATTATGAGATGAGAATTTCAAGTATTGAATCATCTAGGAGAGAATTTGCATTTAAGATTGTCAAGAAAGAAAAAGATGAGGCTAATAAGAAAGACAAATCTCCTATTATTGCCTCTAATCATGAAGAGATTGATGAGGAAGAAGCAAACTTCGTAAGAAGGCTAAGGAGAGAATCTAGTAGGTATAAAGGAAAACTCCCTTGGAAGTGTTTTAATTGTGGTAGAATAGGTCATTTTTCTTCAAAGTGTCCATATTATAAAGAAGACAATTCCAAGAAAGAAGAGATAGCAAAAGGAAGAAAATGGCTTATCCAAAAGAAAGAACTTTGGAAAGAAGAAGAAGAGTCTATACATCAATGAAGAATGTGAAGCATCTAATGCTAGTGATAGTTTAGAAGAGGATCAAGATCATGCTCTTGTAAGGAGAGAAGATGGAAGAGATTTTCTATTTATGGCTAAAGAAACTAAGGATCAAGAAGATGCACAGATTGAAGATTCACTTGAAGAAGAAGAGGATGTAGTTGTTGATCTTGAAGGAGAATTAATCAGTGCTCTTGAAGACCTTGATGAATTAAGAGATAAATATGATGATTTTAAGAAGGAAATCAAGAAACTAAAAAAGAATGCTCAAAAGGAGACTGACAGAGTAACTCAAGAACTTGAGGAATCTAATAAGGTGATAGTTGGTCTGAAATTTCATGTAGAAGAACTCAAAAGAGTTGAAGATGTTATGAAATCTAAATTGCAATCACAGATGGATTGATGCTCGAAACTTGAGGAAAAAATAGTTTCCTTAAGAAAATAATTAGAGAAAGCTAATGAGCAGATCAATAAAGGTTTGAAGTTAAAAGATGGTACTAATATTCTAGATGAACTACTAAGTACACAAAATCCATCTAATAAAGAGAAATCAGGCTTAGGACTTGAAAAAGAAAAAAGTTCATTTATTGATGCTTCTACAAAGCTTTATGAAATATTTAGAGTAGAAAAAAAATTAGTCCCCTATGGTGAAATATCTAACAAAGGAGAAGCCTCTAAAGATGAAAAGAAGTCAACTGTAGCTGAGAAATCCATTAAAGAGAATGAACCATTTGAATCTTACAAGAGAGCTAATAGGATGATTCCTAATCAACTAAAGATGAAGTAGAATACTAAGAGAATAGACAATTATGGTTTCAGAAGAGTACACTATCTAAAGAGGCCTAGACAAAGAATATTTCCCTATCTAGCAGAAGGAAATTCCATGACCAAGTACTCAACATATTTTAATGGGTATTGCTATACCTGTAACAATTTTAGTCATAGGGCTAGAGAGTGTAAAGTTATTTCAAGGAGAAATACAAATTTCCTAAGCAAAAATCCATTTGCTCCATTAGTTGATATGAATGTAATTTGTTTCAACTGTAATAATTTTGGTCATATAGCTAGAAATTGTAGAGCATACTTTGTAAGACCTAATGCTCAATATGAGAAGAAGAAAAAAACACCTCCCAAGGCTGAAAAGAAGACTGAGGTCCTTGAGAAAAAAGGAAGAAAAGGTTGAAAATAAACTGAAGAAGGTATGGAAGGAGAAGAATTATAATTCTACTTAGTTTATGATTTCTCAAACAATATTGCATGCAAAGGAACAAGATCTATGGATAATTGATAGTGGTCGCTCCAAGCACATGATTGAAGATAAAAAGAAATTCATTAAGCTTGCAATGAGAAAAGGATGTTTAGTAAGCCTAGGTGATAATATTGTTGTTAATATTTGTGGTAAAGGAACTATGAGCATAGATGGGAAGAAAAAAACTAAAGATGTGCTATATGTGGAAGGTCTAAAACATAATCTTCATAGTTTTATCCAAATGTGTGATAATGGATACAATGTTGTATTTGATTCTGAAGGCTACATGATAAGATTGAATGGTAAAACAATTGCTCAAGGGATAAGGACTAATAGTAATATCTATAATTTATGTGAAGTGGAAGGCCAAACATGTCTAATTAGCCAAGAAGATGAGAGTTGGCTATTGCATAAAAGACTAGGACATGTAAAATTTGACAATTTGGTAAAGATTAGTTCAAAAGATCTGGTAAGAAATATGCCTAAGATTGTAAAGCCTGAAAATATAATTTGCAAAGGATGCTAGCAAGGAAAGCAAACAAAGTTTTTGTTTCCCACAAATGATTATTCTACTACGAAGGCCTTGGAGATAATTCATACTGATCTATGTGGTCCAATGGGGACAAGAGTGTTTCAAGGAGAAAGATATTTCATGTTGTTGATTGATGATTATAATAGAATGGCATATGTCACATTTTTGAAGGAGAAGGCTGAGGCGTTTGAAGCATTTATAGGTTATAAGAAGTTGGTAGAAAATGATAGTGGGAGAAGAATCAAATGTCTCAGGTCAGACAAAGGTGGAGAATTTATGTCAAGTGAATTCATGGAATATTGTGAAGATCATGGAATCAAACGCTAGTATTAAGCTCCAAGAAAACCACAACAAAATGGTGTGGTAGAGAGAAGAAACAAAATTGTGAAGGAGATGGCTAGAGCCATGTTGAATGAAGCAAACTTGGTAGATACTTTTTGGAAAGAAGCAATACAAACTGTTGTATACATTCAGAACAAATCACTTATAAGATTTAACAGTGGTAGAATGACATATGAATTGTGGTTTGGTAGGCCCGCATCAGTCAAGAATTTCAAAGTATTTGGTAGTAAATTCTATTTTAAGAGAGAAGATAAAAATTTAGGAAGTTTTGAGTCAAGATGTGATGAAGGGATATTTTTGGGGTATTCCAACAAAAGAAAAGCTTATAAGTGTTATAATAAGAGATTGCATAGAATTGTAGAGAGTGTACATGTCAGGGTTGAAGAAAGTGGAAATCAAGGTAAGCCTAGCAAAAAAATCTTGAAAGAGAATCAGATGATGAGGATATAGGTGTAGCAGAAGAAGAAGAATAGAAAGAAGAGAATGAGCAAAAGGTTGAATGTGCTTCTGCAAAATATTTGTAAAAATATCATCCTACAGATCAAATAATTGGTGATAAGAATGAAGCTATGCAAACTAGAAGAAGACTTGCAAAGAACAAGGAACAAGTGAACTTTTCCCTCTTATCACAAATTGAACCAAAAATATTTGATGAAGCCAGTAAAGAAGAAAGTTGGATAAAAGCAATGGAAGAGGAACTCAATTAGATTGAAAAGAACAAAACATGGGAATTGGTTCCTAGACTATCAAGCAAGATTGAAGAGGAAGTATACATTGAGTAGCTAGAAGGTTTTCTGCTAATAGAGGATGATGATTATGTCTGCAAATTGAGAAAATCACTATATGGTCTAAAGCAATCCCCAAGAGCCTGGTATTCAAGAATGGATCAATATCTACAAAAACAAGGATTCAAGAAAGGTTGTGTTGATAGCAATCTATATCTCAAATCTAAAGGTAAGAAAATGATCATTGTTGTAGTGTATGTAGATGATATTATATTTTGTGGTAGTAGTGATGTAATGTGAAAAATATTTGCTACAAACATGCAAGATGAGATTGAAATTTCCATGTTAGGAGAACTCATATTTTTCTTGGTTTGAAAATTACACAAATTGATAAAGGTATTTTTATATCACAAACCAAGTATGCAAAAGAAATGCTTTAAATTTTTGGCATGGAGGATTGTAAACCAGTCAATACTCCCATGGTTACTGGCTGCAAGTTGAGTAAATCAAACGAGTGACTTGATGTAAATCAAACTTTGTATAGATCAATGATTGGAATTCTACTATATTTAACTACATCTAGGCATGATATAATGCAAGCAGTTTGTATGGTAGCTAGGTTTCAAGTAGAACCAAAAGAATCACATATAAATGTAGTAAAGAGAATCTTTATGTTGAGAAGTGTGACTCAATTTACTGGATTGATCGACTTCTTGGAGCAGCTGCGTTTTCCTGGGTGATCCCATAATAGTGGTTTACAATTTTTGGCCAAATTGAACACTAAAATTATTATTTTTAACTAAATCTTCACATTTGGGCACCTATAGCAGCTAAACAGTGATGAATTTGAAGATGGTGCAAACTAGAGTCTCATCAAATTTTGTTTCTAGATTCTAAAAATATTTTTTTCAAAATTTTTGGAATCAAATTGCACTTCTTTTTCCATCTCCCACGAAAATTGATTTTTTTCAGAAAACAATATTTTTAAAAAGTGATGCACATCGTATAACGCATAAATTTTTTTACATGAAGGATAAAATTATAATTCTTTCAAATTTAGATTTGTAGCTCTTATATCTAGTGCTTCCACTTGGTTAGAGTGTTTTTTATTGAATATTTTTTCCTTAATCAAGTTTCAAAGTCAAACGAATTACAATTCAAACACAGTGCGACTGTATAACAGGTAACTTTTTTTGTATATGTCAAAATTTAATTTAATTTTTTTTGTTGGATCAAGGACTTCAATATCTAGTGCACTCATATTTTTCAAATTTTTTTTTTGATAATCTTCTATTTTTCCACATGTGAAGAACAAATAAATTCATTTTCGATGAAAAACCTATGTTTAATAAAACTTAAAAAACAAATACATAAAAAAACCAAAACATATTAAAATTATATTCATTGGATAGCTTGTTCTGAGGAATACCATAATCATTTCAAATAAATTTTAAATTAATTCATTTGATCCCCCAATAGCTAAATCAAAAGTGATTTTTTATCAGCATTTTGATAGGTGTAAAGGAGACGCATTTATAGATATGGTTTAAAACTAGTGAGGTTCTATCCAAGGGGGTTTGATCTAAGGTGATTTGATCAAACCCTCTTCAATTGGTATCCTTAAAATGGAACTTTTTAATGCTTAAATCATTATATTTTCTAAAAATATGTGATTTTAGCTAAAATTCGTTCCTCTCAGGAATTGTAAACCACTATTGTGACAGCACCCTCCTTCATCAGCCTGAGTTAAGTCACTAGTTTTCAAGTTTATCAAACTGAAGTCACGAGGTTTTGAAGTTTCTGAACCTCACAACTTAGCAATTGTGAAGGGAAAGCTACTTCCTTTGTTATCAGCATGTCATGGGTTTTGAGAAATTCATAACCTCTGATAGAGGTTTGGAAGTTTGGGTTTTGAGTGACGAAGCGATCCCTTTGTTGGCTAGTCGCAGGATCATTGGATATCTTAACTTTAGAACTCATGTCGCGAGGTTCAAAAGTTTTATAACTTCTTGACTAGGTGATCTCCTTCTTGTCATGGGTTTTGGGAAAATCCTACCCTCCAACTAGAGGTTATGATGTTTGGATTTCTTATGACTTGGTGACATGACCAATGGATGGTGGGACCAGTCTGCATGGATAGTGATGTCAGCCATACGATAGTGACATGGATGCCATGTGGATAGTGGGGACCACTTGGGATACAATATTTTGGTGGATCATGATGAAGGCTGACAAGTGGCAATGACATGGAGGACAAATGGCATGTGGGCCCATGTGCTCAATGGTTGACTTGGTGACTCATGGAGAACCCTAAGATCAATGGTGGAGATTTGTTTGATTGCTTATCCAATGGATAGGATTGGATGTTGGATGATGGCATGTGGCTTGAGGTGAAACCCTAAAGGGGTGTGGTAGTTGAACAGTTTGTTAGCGATAGAGAAGGAAGTTTTCTTGCAAGGAGTCGAACAATGGCTACCAAGACAAGTCAAGTTGCAGGCCAAAAGGTCAGATGTAGTGAAGGCTGAGAGAAGACTCTCTCAGAGCTTAGATTAGAGAGTGGTGGTGACAATGAGTGGTGACAACAATGTGTGGTAGGATGAAAGGCTGAAAGGTCGTGTGGTGTTGGGAACCAAACAAGCTGAGAGGGTCAAGTTTCTAGATGCAGACCAAGAAGATGGATGTAGATAGAGAGGCTATGAGGTTGGGCACAGAAAAACTGAGGCTACCAAGTGAAGGCCGAGAGGCTATGTGGAGGTCAAGGTGTTGTTGAACTGGTCACAAAGCTAGGAAGCCAAGAGGGAGAGACAGATCTTATAGAAGGTGAAGGTCGAGCAATTGTGCAATAGAGAGTCTGAGAGGTAGGTGATCAAATTTTGTGGTTGTGAAGCCATGAGATGTCTCTAGCTAAGAGAGGTGGTTGTGATGGGTTATGCTACCAAATTTTCTCTAGAATGGAACAAGATGTAATCTCCTATAAAGACCATGAGCCTGATATTGTATTGTAATTTTATTTTGTTGCTGAATAATACAATAGTGATCAGGGATTTTGGAGTGTGGGGTTTTTACCCAAGTAGGGTTTTCCCTCTTTGTCTTCATTTCTTTTGGTTCATCTTTCATGGTTGTTGTTTCTATGGTTTTAATGGTGTTGTTGAAACTAATTTGCATGAGTTTCTCTCTAAGGATCAATGTGGGAAATGAACTGTGCCTATTTTCACTTTATGGCATAGTTGACACATTCTCTATCTTCTCTTTTCCCAACAAGTGGTATCAGAGCTATGCAACAACAGGAAGAGTGGAGTCTAGGACTCCTTGATACCAACAAGTGGTCTCAGAGCTGTGTGATAGCAAGAAGAGTGGATTCTAGGACTCCCTGATACCAACAAGTGGTATCAAAGCTATTTGATAGCAGGAAGAGTGGAGTCTAGGACTCACTGATACCAACAAGTGGTATCAGAGCCTTCTTCTGGGATGTTTTTTCTTCCTGGTGTGTTGCCAGTTTTGGGTATTCCTTCTATGAATATTTCTTAGTCTGTCAGGCTTGAAATTTTTTGGAGGAATCGGCTAATGTTTTGATCCTTTGTGGAGTGGAAATTCTTGCTCTTCTATTAAATTTTATGAGACAACACACAACATGAAAGATGGTGAAGTTGGAGAGACTTGAGTTGGTCATATTGAAATGATGTGACCTGAAGCTCATGAGTTGGTAGTGGTATAACCCTGATGCATGGGGTGGAATATGTTTGCTTCATGGTTGTGTTGTAGCAAAATATTTCATATTGGTTGTCTATGTGAGAAGCTCCCTAATGATATGGAGAAGCTTGGGTTGTTGTTCAGTCTTGGAGTAATGTGCTTATGCTGGTTGGTTTGTCCTGATATTGGAAGGCATAGTTTTTCTAGTACCCCAGTTGCATGAAGGCTATGAGGTTGATCTTTGGATGGTATAAGAACTTTTGAATAGCTTGGCTTCTCATATGCATGTGCATGATGGTGATTTTGGAGTTGGCTTGAAAATGACCTGGAGTTGCTGAACTACTATTTCCTTTTAAGGATGGTTTTGCATTGTTTTGTGGTTTTGTAGGTTTTACATGGCCAAGCAAAACTTGTGGTTATGTGTAGCTGTTGTTAAGCTATTTTCTAGACCCTAGCTTTTGGGTGTGACTACATGAGATAGCTATATTTTGGCATGGTTTGAGGAGGTGTGATGTATTCTCTACATGGGAGTTTTGGTATGTGATTTTTCACTCATCATTCTTGTGGTGGTGCTTATGGGTTCCTTGACTATAGAGCTTGAGTTGTGGATGTGATTGGGAAATCAGGTTTGAGCTTGATCTAGTGTTTGAGTCATGTTGTCTAAGTTGTTCTCTTTGAGATATTTGTTTTGCAATGTCCAGTGTAATGATGGGTTTGCATTTTTCTATTGAATGGATCTATGAGTTGTGCAATATTGTGGGTTGTATTTACCTACATGTTCACTATGAGACAACTCAAAAGTGGACTGTCTATATCCACAAGGTTGATTCATTATTGGTGAAAAATTGTTAGTTGTCCATGTTTGTTGTCCCTTGTGCATTGGTGTGGTTCTTTCAGATGAGAGGATGGATGGTTTCTAAGTACCTGAATAGTTGGCTCTTGGGACCTATAGCACATGTATCACGATGTCATGGATAGCTTGGATACACTTCCTTGTGTAAGCTTGTGATAGTGATGGTTTGGTCTACTTGGTTTGGAGATCTTGGTGCTACTTGGCATTGTTGTTAGATGGACATGTTACTATTGTGGACCTAGAGGATTTTCAGTTTAGCAGATGTTTGGTCATGATGCTTTGAAAGCTCAATGTCACGTTTCAGTGGGAGCTTTAGCAGTGACTATTCTTTCATCATGTGGTGGTGAATGATCTTCTGTAGTGTTGTAGATGTTACTAGGAGGGAATCTTAGATCCTATTGCTATAGAAGGGTTCATTTGCATTTGCATGGACACTATTTCAAGATGTGTAACATCTTGGAGACATGGAGGACTCTTGGAGTCTTTGGTTGAGTTGTTGGTGGTGCTTGACAAGTGATGTTGGTTTAGAGTTTTTTTTGTTTCATGTCATGGTATACTCTTTATTGCGCATTATATTTTTGGCATGATACATTGCTCTTGAGACCATGGTATGTTCACCTAGAGCATGGTATCTCCTAAGGGGGAAGTGTAGATCATGATGTCATGATAAGTTCTTGGTTCAGATGATTGGAGCTTTGACAATGGTATGGTAATTCTTTGTGTATTGGGTGCATTTATCATATGATTGAGAGCTTCATGATGGTGCATTGATGCATTTGGAGTTTAGCATGAGATGATCAGTTGTAGGAACTCATGGATACATGGAGAATAAGGTGACATAGTTGGCATTTAGAGGTGTATGTAGGAGGATTTCCTATAGTTACATGATGTACATATCATTATGGATAGTTCCTTGTAACTACATGTTTACACTCTTTATGTGATGCTATTGGTAGACTCGGTATTCCTTGACCCTTTCAGATTTGGCATTACTCATGCAGTGGGAGTTCCTTGCATGTGTTTGGTCTTCTTCGACTGGTTGGAACTTGGAGCTTTTTTCTATGGTTTATGGGTTGGTTGTGCTGGTGGCATGAGTTTGTTGATGTTTATACCTTGTAGGTATGAGTGATTGGATGGATTATCACATGTTGTGGGTGCTACTTTTAGTCATGTGGATTGATCAGTTGAATGGGAGTAGTCAGTTTTCTAGTTGTTTTTCTAGCTGATGTTCTATCTTATTTTCTGGAGGATGGCTTCACATTTTTGTTTGAGTTGAGGGTTTTGAAGTTGATGTTTGTTGCTTCTGTATAGCTCATGAGCATAGTGGAGTGGTGGGAGTCTTGGTGACCTTTCCATCTATAGGATATGATTCTTTTGTTCTTGAGACTGGTGCAAAATACGCCTTGGTTCATTCCTTTTCTTGTGGTGGATGTTTGGAACTGTTGCTTGAGTTGGTGGACATCTTGGATGTTGATGTTGGGATCTTGGTTGGAGTGTGGAAGAATTTTTTAAGATTCTTGAGTTTGATTTGGAAGGATCTAGTAAATTCTTCATCAAGTGGGAGAATGTTGAGAAGTGTGACTCAATTTACAGGCTTGATCAAATTCTTAAAGTAGTTGTGTTTTCATCCTTCATCAACCTAAGTTAAGTCATTGGTTTTCAAGTTTATCGAGCTGAAGTCATGGTGTTCTAAAGTTTCTTAACCTCCTGACTTAGTGATTGTGAAGGGAAGGCTACTTCCTTTGTTATCGGCATGTCACAGGTTTTGAGAAATTCATAACCTCTAATAGAGGTTTGGAAGTTTCATTTTTGAGCAATGAAGCAATCCCTTTGTCAGTTGGTCATGGGATCATTGGATTTCTTAACTTTGAAAATGATGTTGTGACTGGGTGATCTCCTTGTTTTCGTGGGTTTTGGGAAAATCCTAACCTCTGACTGGAGGTTGTGAAGTTTGGATTTGTCCTGACTTGGTGACATGACCAATGGATGGTGGGACTAGTTTTCCTTGATGGTGACATTAGTTGTATGGCAGTGACATGGATTCCACGTGGATAGTGGGGACCACTTGGGACCCGATATGTTGGTGGATTGTGACAAAGGCCAACAAGTGGTGATGATGTGGAGGATAGATGTCATGTGGGCCCATGTTCTTGATGGTTGACTCGGTGACTCATGGAGAACCCTAAACTTGATGGTGGAGAATTGTTTGATTGCTTATCCGACAGCCAGGATTGGATGATGGATGGTGGCATGTGGCTCGAGGTGAAACCCCAAAGGGGTGCAATAGTTGAACAGTCTATTAGTGATAGAGAAGAAAGTTTCTTCCATGTGTCTCTCTTGAATCTCTTGTAGGGAGCCAAATGGTGGTTACCTGGACAAGCCAAGATATAGGCCGAAAGGTCAGATGTGGCAAAGGATGAGAGAAGAATCTCTCAGAGCTCGAAGTAGAGAGTGGTGGACATGATGTGTGATAGGCTGAAAGGATGAGTGGCCGCATGGTTTGTGTTCCAAACAAGCTAAGAGGGCCAATGAGTTGGATGTAGACCAAGAAGATGAATGTAGACAAAGAGGTCGTGACGCTGGGCATGGACAAATAAAATCTACCAGGTTGAGCCTGAGAGACTGCGTGGAGGCCAAGGTGTTGTTGAACTGGTCATGAATCTGGGAAGTTGAGATGGAGAGACAGATCTTATAGAAGGTTGCAATAGAGAGGCCGGGAGGCTGGTGGTTGAATCGTGTGGTTGTGTAGCTGTGAGATGTCTATGGCTGAGAGAGGTGGTCGTGATGGGTTATGTTGTCATATTTTCTCTAGAATGGAACAAGATGTAATCTCATATAAAGGCCATAAGCCCAATATTGTATTATAACTATATTTTGTTGTTTAATAATACAATGGTGATCTAGGCTTTTAGAGTGTGGGGTTTTCCCCATGTATATCTGTGTGTTCATGTTTTCTAGTTCATCTTTCATGGTTGTCATTTTTGCAATTTTAATGGTGTTGTTGAAACTGATTTGCATGAGTTTCTCTCTAAGGGTTAGTGTGGGAAATGAATTGCACCTATTTCTGCTTTATGGCATAGTTGACACATTCTCCATCTCTTTTCCCAACACTTTAGATACATCAAAAGTATTGTTGACTATGGTTTATGGTATCCCAAAGGCAAATATTTCACCTTAATAGCATACACAGATGTTGCTTGGGCAGGAAGTGTGGATGATAGAAAAAGTACTAGTGAGGGATCTTTATTTTTAGGCAATATATTAGTTTCCTAGATGGGGAAAAAGCAAGAGTTTGTCACTCTTTCTATACAGAAGTAGAATATGTTGCAGTAGCTACATCTTGCACTCAAGTCTTATGGATGAAGCAAACATTAAAGGACATCAAGGTAGAGTACAATGAACCTATCTCAATTCTTTGTGACAACTTGAGTGCCATTAATATCTCAAAGAATCCAGTGATGCACTCCAGAACAAAGCATATATAAATCAAGTATCACTTCATCAGAGAAAAGGTTGTAGATAAGGAAGTCAACATGGAGTATGTTCCAACAAAGGAACAAGTGGCTGATATATTTGCAAATCCTCTTCCTATAAAATAGTTTGAATACTTGAGGTAGAAGTTGGGAGTAGTTTCTCCCACCACATGTCACTAACCATTAGTGATAGGGAATTTATCTAGGGTTCGATTCATTGATCACTTCTTTAACCTTGGTTAAGAATAATGTGATCAAATCATGTAAAATTTTGTTTTACAATTTCTCACGGTTTTATGGTTGCAAAGTTTGTCAAGATTGGAGCATTTCCTCAAGGGGAGTGTACCCTTTTCTATTGGTGTCAAAGGGGGAGAAATATGAAGAAAAATAGAATCATGTTGAGAAGAGAAGAGATGTATGTCATAGGGGGAGATGCTATGTTACAGTATGTATAATCAAATTGGTGCAGAGCTTCAGTGGTATCTAATTGAGTGGTTAGATTTTTTCCATCAATTCCAAAGGGAGAGATTATTGGAATATGTTGTCATTGATGTAAAAAGGGGATAAGAAGAGAAATGTATTGACCCTATGCAAATGTTCATATTGCTATCATTCATGTCAAAAGTGAAAATCAAGCAAAGGAGTTTGTTGGCATGATGACAGAAGATGGATGAGAGAGCAGTGGATTTGATGGTGAATTAAATTTTTGATTCACGATGGGTTTTTCGAGAGCTTTCCAAAAAGGTATTGTGCAGGCCTAGAGGATGTATATCATGGCCAGAAATGAATTTTATTCACTTTCAAGTGTTTTAAGGTTTATCAGTTGAACCCTAGGTCATTTGCAATCATGGTATCTGAACATATCTTCTATTTTCGATGGTGAATTATGTTTGGCGGTTGGAGGAAGCTTAAGTAATGACTTAAGCCATTTGTGTTCATCCTATGACTAGCCCCTCACTTCTTGGCAACTAGATGGAATTGTTCTTAATGGTTATTGACATGACAAGAGTATTTCAGCAAGACTCACCCAAGAGTCTTTTTGACAGCCCGATGGCTATACCATCGATGTGATAGTTCTATATCAACAAGAGAATGGGCTATGTTTCTTTGGCATAATGATGGAGGCACTATGGAATTTTATTGATGAGACAATATAGTGTTGGGAAGATTTTCATCCAGGTCCATTAGACAGACTGATAGCTATCTTATTAGCAAGAGCTTGGGAGAAGTCTCCTCAATGGAGCAATAAGTAGTATGGAATTTTTGTCGATGAGACTATATGGCATCAGTGAGAATTTTATAAATGTCTCCTCAACATGGTGATGTGAAGGAAGTGGTCAAGTGGGATGAATTCATAATGATGTGGGTGACTATGATGATGAAGCAGACACATGGCATAAAGAGATTGGATGAACCGTAACCCACATCCTTGTTGTGGATTATGATGTAGCCACATGGTGATGAAGTGGATTGGTGACATCATAAATGGTCTTCATTAGTGTGACAAAGTTGTGTCGATGGGACATTGAAGGATGTCTTCCTAACTAACCAATTATCCTTTCATTGGTGAGACATTGGTGTATCGCCAAGACCTTGAAGAAGGTATCTTCAATAGGGAGATAGGAGTGTGTGGTGCTAAGTGGGACCTGAATGTGACAAGGGCTAACATACAGAAATGGATGATTGCTTGATATGTTATTTTACATCAATGTTGTGAATGACATGGTGACAACATGGAAGATAGATGGCATATGGGCCCATGCACTCAAAAGCAATTCTCATTAGTGAGAATGATGGACATCAGTGAGACTATAATAGATGTCCCAGCAATAGAGCGATATGTTAGATTAATGATGGAGATTTGGAAATTTTTTATCAAATGGTTGTGACTTAAAGATATGATGATAAATGAGGATCACAAGATCAGGGCACGAAAGGAATAGATTGACGGTCAGAGTTCAAATACAAAGATCTGAAACAGCTAACTCTATGTGAACAAGGTTTCATCTAGAAACTGACATAGAGCAGAGAGTTAATTGTTCCAACTACTCCCAACGATCAATTGAATGAAGATTTGATCTTGTAGGTGGTGAAATAAATTGCAAAAGTGCTTGAGATCAAAACTAGAATGAAGGATCAAAAGAGAGCATTAAATGCACAATCAGACTTTAGGATTTGACAAGGAGAATAAAGAAAAATTCTCTAAAATTGAATTTAATGTTTTATGGCTCAATGCAAGGCATGGTGATATTTGATAAACCTTTTTAGAAGACTTTATGATGGTGTGTGGTTCAATGAACTAGTAGCCTGCTAGTGAAGCTAACTAATAAGGGAAAGCGTAATATGATGCTACAGCTGATTTGAATGATGATGTGGATCCTGAGGTAGTAATTATAGTTTGGTGAAAACATAAGACAATTAGGGCATGGTTTGTGGATTGAAGTGTGTTGTAGAAGGGGAGAGAGAAGTATTTAAATGCACTATGTGTTGAATAGAGAGAAGTACAGTTGAGAGTGTAGAGTAGAGAAGTGTGCAGAGCAAAAGAATGTCCTATTGAGAGTGCATCTACAACAACAAAGTGTAAGTTGCAATAAGTGCGACAAAGTATTGTGTACATTGATGCATCTTAGGTTTATGTAGGACCACTCATATGAATATTTGAACTTGTAATTTTTCAAGAGGTTGTAGCCTCCATTTTCACTAAGTTTTAGCTTAGAATAGGGTGTAGTAGCATCCTCAAAGTTGTAGCTTCTAAATAGCGAGTTGTTGCTTCAGCTGAAACCAACACAGAGTAGAGAGTTAATTGGTCCAACTACTCCCAACAATCAATTGAATGAAGATTTGATCTTGTAGGTGGAAAAATAGATTGTAGAAGTGATTGAGCTAAAAATCATATTAAAGGATCAGAAGAGAGAATTAAATGCACAATCATACTTTAGGATTCAATAGGGAGAACAAAGGAAAATTTTATAAAATTGAATTTAATGTTGTGTGGATCAATGCAGGGCATGGTGATATCTGATAAACCTTATCAAATTTCCTTATGATGGTGTGTGGATTGATGAACTGGTAGCTTTTTGGTGAAGCTAACGAATAAGGGAAACCCTAATATGATGCTAGGGCTGATTTGGATGATGATGTGGATCCTAAGGTAGTAATTGCAGTTTGGTGAAAATGTAAGACAATTAGGGCATGGTCTATGGATTGAAGTGTGTTGTCGAAGGGAAGAGAGAAGTCTGTAAGTGCATTGTGTGTTGAATAGAGAGAAGTATAGCTAAGAGTGTAGAGCAAAGAAGTGTATAGAGCAGAAGTATGTGCTACTGAGAGTGCAGCTATAGTAGCAGAGTGTAACTTGCAATAAGTGCAACAAAGTATTGTGTGTATTGATGCATCCCAGGTTTATGTAGGATCACTCATATGAATATTTGAATTTGTAATTTTGCAAGAGGTTTTAGCATCCATTTGCACTAAGTTGTAGCTCAGAATAGGGTGTAGTAGCATCCTTGAAGTTGTATCTTCTAAATAGGGAGTTGTTGCTTCCTTGGATTAGGACGGTAGATCCTAGCAGCATTTCTCACTATGGTTTTTCCCATCTTGGGTTTTCCACATATATCTAGTGTTATGTGTTGATATCTCTTGTGTTCTTGTAGTTATTATATTTTTTCATGTTTCAATTTGCACATCTGAGTTTAGGATTGAATCTGCAAAAGCCTTTAAGAACTTAAAGTTTCAATATCTACTATTTCACCCCCTTCTCAATAGTTCATTGTGTTCTAAAAAATATTCATTTTTTATAAACTACATGCCCTATGGATTATTTGAATACACTCAAGGGATACAATAGGGGCATCCCGTCTCACCATTTTTTTTTGTATTAATGACATATACATTAATCAGGTTGATAAAAGGAAGTATGGTGAAGGGTTTGTGGAGGGGCATCAAGGTTTCAGAAAACATGAAACAACTTACTCATCAACAAGTCATCTAGAGTTTGTCATGGAGGTGGTGACAAATAATTTGTGTGCACTTGGTTTTGTTTATCATTACGTAAACATATGTATCAATGTAAGGTGGTAACATATATGTGTCTATATATTTTTATCATGTTAACATATATTAGATTATATGTTTTTTTGTTTAAACATCTATATTTGGTCAACAAAATTGGTCATTTATTTTGAGTTGTTGGAGAAGTTTATTGGCTTGTATTGTAATTCCCAAAAAATTTTGAACTACACATACTATGTAATTACTCTAAAATATAATATAATAGATCGGCTATATGCCCTTTTCCTAAAAAACCACAATTTGTTGATGATGCGATGCTATATGGAGAAGCTAGGTTAACTAAAGCAAAAGAAATCAAATCAATCATAAATCTATTCATGTCCAAATCAAGGAAAAATATAAACAGTGAAAAATATACAATCCTCTTCTTTAACACTAACAGACAAATCAAAGGAGAATTTCTAACCATTTTGGTTTCAACATTCAAGATATCCCATGCAAATATCTTGGCATCCCAATTTTTCAAGGAGCCATGAAGAAGGAGAATTAACAAAATTTTTTGGAGGCTTTCCAAAAGAAAGAAGCCAATTGGAAAGGGAAATAGCTAGCACTTGTAGATAGAATTACAATGCTAAAATCTATCCTTGCAATCATTCCCATTTATGCAATATCATGCCTAAGATTCATAAATTCAGTACAACAAAGAATGAAATTAATAATGAAACATTTCTTATGGGAGGGATTCAATGAAATTTGATGCCTTCCACTCTTTAGTTGGGATGTTGTGAGAGAAGGTAAATTTTATGGAGAGGCTACAATAAAAAACATAGACCTCCAAAATATGGTGCTTGGCGCTAAATTTAGGTGTTGAAGATTTTTCAACAAGTCAACTAGGTGGTTCAAGTCAAATCAATCACATTTCAAGCTTGGAGAAGGTTTTCTGTTTGTTTCTTATAGAATTGACTTCAACAACCTAACAAGCAGACATTTCGAAATCTAGTGTTGCAAAATCGTCTCTTGATTTCTCATAATTTTGGGAGAGGATTGATTCGCCACCAGTGGTGAATTAGTCCCACCTTAAGATTGAAAATCAGAATTTTGTTAGATTTTGAATCTCGGCAGTCAAAACCTATTTTCGACATTTTTTCACCAGTAGCAGGACTAATTCACCACCTTGGGTGAATGAGTCCCAATGTGGATTTTTTAGTAATTTCAGACAACATTCAGAACATTCTAGATTCCTCAAATCTTGCTCAGGTGCACTCTGTTTCATCCCATTTCTTTATGTTCTGCATTATTTCATCTTTTAGTTCATTGTTTGCATATCAGAGTGTGTTTTCCATCATAGCTTAAATCTTAGTTTTGTAGGCAAATTCAATCATATAGATCATTTAATTCACTCCATTTAGCTTAGAAAAAATCACACATAACATAATTTGAATGAACCTTTTAGCATTTTTGGCCCTACCTCTCTCCTTTTAGGCGAAAAACCCTAGAAGAGCTAGAGAAGTCCTAGGGTGCCAAAAATATATAATTCATTTTGGTCAACCCACTTTGTTTGAACACTTTGCATTTCTGATTTCATTCACATATTGCATCCTAGATTAAACTTGCATTAACATTCAATTAGGAAATTGTTTTGTTTTACACTCTAGGACTTTTCATATTGCATTAGTGAAAGCTATGTTTAGATTTCATTTTTGCATTGCATATCATTGAAAAAACTAAAAATTTGCATTCTGCATCCTTAATTGCATTCTAAAAAGCATTAGAATCATTTAAAAAAAATTGAAAAACATAAAAAAATATCATACTGGGACTCATTCGTGACCTTGGGCGAATCAGTCCCTCTACACTTTTTCAACAACATTTCTGCCATTTTCCTAGAATTTTCCTACATTAGGGTATGTGCAGGATCATCATGGAAAAAACAGGCCCTTAAGTGGCAAAAAATTCAAAAAAATCAGAGTTAGGAAACTTGACTTAAAAATTTGAATAAGTTATCTATATTATTTCAAAAATATGTAAGAATAGAATCTATAGAAAATTGAATGTAGTTTCTAAACGACTAAGTTTATTTATTTTTTTTAAAATTATTTGGTGAAAATTTGAAATTTCAATGTAGTAGTACTTAAATTTCAAGGGAAAAATAAGAAGTAGGTGTCTGTCTGACCACCCTAACCACAATAAAATGATAATATTTTTTTATAATATTTTAGATATAAGTAAAGGAATCATGTCCCAATGTGATGCATATTATTTTTTTGTAATTTTTTTCCAAGTAAATAATTAATTATGATTTTTTTATTACAAATTTTAAAAAATATAAAAAAATTGTATGTCTGACCACCTTAACTTGGTCAAAACTTCATAAAATTCCTTCTTCTTTTTTATTCCTATAGTATGAAAAATATAGAATGTGACACATGTTTTGGATTCAAAAAATGTGATACCATTTGAAAGCTATCGATGTTTTTCAATCAGCCTATCAATCAGGACTTTAGTCGTAATTCAAATAGAAAATGAATAATAATTATTTATTAAATTAAAAGTAAAGCATAATTTATATTGGTGGAAAGCTGAGAATCTCCTTTAAAAATCCTTTTCGTTTCATCAATTTTGGGTTAAAAAAATGTCGTGAGCCACATACCCTACAAATACCCATCATATCTCCACTTTTTGGCTCATCATGATCCTGCACATACCCATTACAGTTTTCTATTCTTGCATTCTATTTTAAGTTCTAGGATCTTTGTTTTTAATTATTTCTTGCACCTTAGTTTATTTGCATCATAGTATTTTCTTTCAATGTGTTTTGGAATACATTAAAATCATTGGTAGACATGTCCAATTGTGCCTTTGGCTATGACCCTAATGACCTTGAACTCCCACATGCTCCTTCAAATCCTCATGATTGTCCTCCTTGTGAAGTAGACATCATTTGAGAAGATGACGATAGCATGAACAAGTTATACAATGACTACCTTGATAACCTAGAAGAAAATGCAACCTTTTATCCCTCCATGAAATCACAAGATCTTCCTACTGTTGCACCTCTTGATCACTTTGTATACTTACATCCTAAAATCGATGAAGGACCTAAGATTCCTCCCTCAAGTGGACCTAGTTCCTCTAAACAATCACACTCATAATCCTTTTACGGTCATAAATTCACAAACACTCCTATAAATCTTGAACAAACATATGGTAAAGGCTTCACTATTTTAAGTAAACAAGGTTGTGACACAAAACATGAATATGGCATTCATCAACTTCTTGAACAAAAACCAACCAAATACAACATAACAAGACTAGGATATCAAGATCCTCCTCCTCTTGATGGACCTCAATTTACATATTAGAAACGTTGGGATGATGGTATAGTGATCTTTGATACTCCTCCTAACTTAAACATTCTCCTTCCATGAGAACAACCATTATCCCCTTGTAATGACAAGGTTGTTGGGATCCCCATGGGTCCCCTTCCTCCTTATATTCATGAACAAGGAAAACCTAGCAAACGAAAAATGACCTTACAAATTGAAGAAACTCAAGTTTCCTACACATCCTCCACCCAAATGTGAAAGGAGACTTCAACTAATTTTAAACAAAGGTCTTATACTTTTACCACCTATGAATAGGTTGGTTATTTTTCCTAAAGACTCTAACATACCATTTTTCAAATATCATCATATTCTTGGAAATAAAACCAAATAATGTCAAAACATTGAAGGATATACTGGATAAGTATCACTTCATTGATACAAATTGTTTCCCCATCATACCTTAAAGCAATAAAATCCCTTCATCATGCCATAGTTGTAGAATTCCCCATTCTCACTATTGCATGGTCCTTTCCCATCACCCACCTCGGCTCATTCTTTCCTTTCCACTCTATGGGGGGCAAGAAGTTGTTAGCCTTGTCCTTTTAATGCACTTGTCTTTGTCTCTTGACTATGTTATTCCATTTCTGCTTAACCATTTAAGATTGAGAAACTAATAACTTATTTAATGGTTGACTTACATTTGCATTACTTGTTCCTTTTCCTTTTCATTTGTCTATCATGTTCCCCCGTATATTGCATTTGATGTTCACTCTCTTTGCACACTTTTTCTATTTGTAGCTTTATTCTTCTATTTGTCGTGCATTGTCTTTTTCACTTTTATTTTGTGTTTTCCTTCTGAGGATGACGCAAAGCATAGAGACACCCTATGTCTCTTCCATGTTGACCCAAAAGGTCCTTTTTCTCTTTCATTTTCATTTTGTCTTTTCCTTTTGGGGATAACACAAAGCATAGAGATTCCCTATGTCTCTTCCATGTTGACCCAAACGATCCTTGTATTTTTCTCTTTTTGTTTTGTGTTTTCCTTTTTGGGATGATGCAAGGTATTGAGACCAAAACATCTCCTTCATGTTGACCAAAAATCTTTTTTTCATTTTCTTTCGCCTTTCTGTTTTATTTATTTTCACTCATATTTTCCTTTTGGGGATGATGCAAAGCGTCAAGACTACAATGTCTCTTCCATGTTGACCCAAAATGGACTTTATTTTCCTTTTTTTTTTTCTCTCTTTGTGTCGTTCTTCTAGTTCTATGTGCTTTGGGGAATGATGACAATTTTGAGCTCTTTCATAAAAACATTGCAGCAACAAACATACTAACCCCAAATAAATAGATGCCTTATGTGTTTGGTGTGCTCTTTTCTATGGGGTGTATGCAACCTAAAATGGTCACCTAGACTTTGGGCCCCATTTATTTAATTTGTCAACATCAACATTCTGAATCAATGATTGTCGCATTTTCAAGTCAAATTTCTTAATCAATTCATAACTATTTCAAATGTTTCAATTTTCCCTAAGGTTTGAATGCTTCATTAATTTTATTTAATCAAAAGAAATAAATCCCTTTTAATAAATAAAATAATGTTATTTAATTGAAGTTAATATTACTTAAATAAAATGATGCTATTTAATTAAATCTATTTTTTTAAATAATTTTATTTTATTTTATTAATATTCATTTCTAAATTACATAATCTTATTTTATTTTATTAAAAGAGATATTATCATCTTAAATTAAATAAAATAAATGAAATATCCTCTCAAGAATATCCTGTGATGAAAAAAATGGAAACAAATCAGTTAAAAGGGAAATAAACTAAAAAAGAATTCTAATCAAGATTTGTTTCTATTTTTCTATTTATCCCACGTTGCTTCTGAATTTTCCTTCAATTCCACTTTTGCCTATAAAATGAGCCCTCTCATTCTCATTTAAAAAAAAAATCACGAATTTTTACATCAGACTTATGCTACAAATTTTCTTGAGTTTTATCATTTGAGATTACACATTAGTTTGATTTTATAAGCATCTTAGTTTTAGAGCATATAGTTTAATATTACATTTTAGCTTAATCTTCATAGTAGATTAATTTGCAAAAGTAATTCATTTATGGCATTGCATGTAGATCAATTTTCATTTCAATAAATTAGTTTTGTTTATTGCATTTTCTGTCATTTAGATTAGTTTTCATTGTTGCATTGCAAGAACAGGATTCATGGAGATTGGCATTCTTGCTTCTCCTCTTTGAATCTCTCGTTCCGAGACTGTATTTGCAGGGGTAACTGGGTTAATCTGAGGGCCACAATATCAATCCCTGCTCTTCTTGGATAGAGAGTTGTGAATTGATTTGCAAGGACTCATTATTGAGTATCCTCGCATGCAAGGATTCACAGAAGTATAACATATTTTCAGTTATACATGGGGAACCTCCCTTTCTTTTTTTTTCATTTTCCTTGACATGACACAACCTAAGTTTAAAAAATATGACTTAGCATAGGGTTTTCCAGGTTGGCTCTCATGTCTTGTTTTTATTTTTCATTTTCTTCCCTTTACTACTTTAAAGTAATTTCTCATAGAACGATATGTAGAAATTCCTTTAAAGTGGGGGGCATACATTACCATAATCCATGTGCATTTTTGGTTCTCAGTGTAGCCTTGTCATTTATATGATGCATTCGTCACTTTGTGGATGACACTGGGTGTGATGTCCTTCATAAGTGTGATCTTTCTAAGTATATTACATTCCTTTTGGTTGCTTGATGCGACACACTACATCCCCCTAAGTTGTGAATATACTATTCTTTAATTGGTCCTCTCTTGGAGACATTAGACACAATGTTCCCTAAGTGACTGACCTTGCATGAACTTAACAAGAATCCTTTGAACATCCTTTACATTTTTACATTTTTATATTTTACATTTTGCACCTTTTTCCACCTTGCATAATGCAACTTGCATGCCTGTGGTACCTTGCTTTTTGTTCATGAGTTCTAAGCATACTAAGCTTTTCTTGTCTTATGAAGTACAAACTAACATTTTCATTGTGGCACCTTGTTAAAGTTATCAGGAGGTATAACTTTGATATGGTTGAGCAAGAAGCCCCCCTAGTGGCATGACTTTTCCCCATAGCCACCTTTGTGTTTGTGAGTTCATACCAACTAGTGTATGTATCTTACCTTTTGTTATTTCTCACCCCACGAACAACCAGAAATTCTATGGCCCTAGAGTGAGTACATTTGCGCCACCATCATGAGTTATGTCACCCCAGAGAGAGTATACATTCTCTTTTTCAAACAATCATCCTAGATCTAATCCATAACTAGTTGGATTGACGATCGAAACTTCATCCAATTTTCTCTTTCACTTGTGTGTTCCTTTGTCCTTATGTTTAGTTTTCCATGGTATCTTCATCCTAGGGGCTTGATAATCCCTCTTGATCATTTTTATTCCATCTTGCTAATGTAAATGCATTTGAACCCTCTTCTCGATGTTCATGGCTACTTTAGTGTGAGTTTGAAGCAAGTTGATCCTCTCACTAAAGTGGGGACTAAATGTACCATAGAAAAATGGCCCCTTGTCATTTTCATGGCCTTTTGGGTCTTGTTTCATGATGTTTGGTCTATTTTTCTATGATTTTATGTTGTAACATGGATTGAACATGAATATTTAGGTATTTGAAATTCAAATAATAACATCTTGTGAAGGTGTTTTGAAGTGTTCTAAAACATTTCTACACTCTTCTAGACTATATTAATTACAATTCACCTAAAAAATCACCTTTTCATCACTAATCAAATCCTATTTTGAAGTGTTGTAATGTCTTGTAACAAGATTTCATGCTTTTCTAGGCATAATTTCACTATTTATCCCTTTCTTATGCCTTATTTGGTCCCTTTATGCCCTTATATGCTTTAATTAAGTGCATTTTTGAATGTAAAACCAACAAACAACATTAAATACAAGATAATTCCTGACACCCATTTTCAGGTCCTAGGTGGGACCCATTTTTCATGGGTAGCGAATGAGTTCCCCTTGGCTCCAAATTCAAAAAAAAAGAATTTTTTTTTGAGTTTTTATTCAAAAACACTTGATGTCGGCCTATGATGAGGTATGAATGGGTAACTAAGGCACAAGATTGTATAAATAAGTGATTTTCACCTCATTCTAACCCACATTCATTCAAGTATTCATTCAATTATTCATTCAAGCATTCATTCACACATCATCTCAAGCATTCAAGCATCTTACAACATCAATTCAAGCATTATTCAAGAATTTTGGAGCATCCATTGACATTACTTCAGATTTGCATCATCAAGGGTTTGGTAAGTTGATAGAAATTACATGTTATTAGTTTATCATTCTCTTTCATTTCATTGTTCCATTGAGGGTTTGATTACCAAAAGTGGGGTTTGACCAAGAAAAGCCCCTATTTGCTAACCCTCAACCACTTTTCCCCTCTTGCATGTGTGTTTGTAGAATTTTGGGTGTAAATTTAACAATAATTTAGGTGTTGAAGATTGTTCAACAAGTCAACTAGGTGCTTCAATTCAAATCAATCACATTTCAAGCTTGGAGAAGGTTTTTTGTCTGTTTCCTGTATAATTGACTTCGACAACCTAACAAGCAGACATTTCCAAATCTGGTAATAGTGCAGAGTTGTCTCCTAATTTCTCAAAATTTTAGGAGAGGATTGATTTTCTACTAGTGGTGAATGAGTCCCACCTTAAGATTGAAAATCTGAATTTTCTCAGATTCTAGATCTCGACAGTCATAAACCTGTTTCTGACACTTTTTCACCAGTAGTAGGACTAATTCGCCACACTAGGCGAATGAGTCCCATTGTGTATTTTTCAGTAACTTCAGAAAACATTCACAACATTCTAGATTCCTCAAATCTTTCCTATCTGCACTTTGTCTCATCCCATTTCTTTATGTTCTGCATTATTTCATCTTTTAATTCATTGTTTGCATATCATAGTGTGTTTTCCAACATAACTTAAATCTTAGTTTTGTAGTCAAATTCAATCATATAGATCGCTTAATTTCACTTAATGAACTCTATTTAGCTTAGATAACATCACACATAACATAATTTGAATGAACCTTTTAGCATTTTTGGCCCTACCTCTCTCCTTATAGGTGAAAAACCCTAGAAGAGCTAGAGAAGTCCTAGGGTGCCAAAAATCTACGATTCAGAGCCCTATGTTTTAGAGTGTGTTAGGAATCATATTTTTTCATTTAGATATTTTTTGTAGTTTAAAGCATGGTAAAAGAAGAAAATAAGTGTTGGAAGCAACTACCATCTTTTCATGGGAAATGTTACGATTTGTGGGTAAAGACAATGAAAAAAGAATGGTACCCAATTATTTATGAGAGATTTTGGTAAATGCATTCATAATTATGATAGATAAAATAGTCTATGAAACTCTTACAAATAACTAAAATAACTAGTTGAAGAAGACCAAAATAAAAGATACCAAAGCTCGAAGTTTGATAGAGGCAACCTTAAAAGAGGTAGTATTCCCTAGGATAGTAGTAACTAACTACAAAATGGATGCTTGGGAAATTCTTCAAACCTATTACAATTGGATTGATAAGGTGATGCTACTTAAGATCTAAATACCTAAGAAATATTTTAAAACTCTCAAAATGAAGGATGGTGAGTCTATTTTAGAGATTCACACAAGAGTTTCCACCTTGACAAATTAGCTGAGGATTAGTGGTGAAACAATTGAAGAGAAAAGTATTCCTGAAACAATCCTTAGGATTTTACCACAAAATTTGGCCCAATACTTGTTTCCATAGAATAGGCCAAGGAAATATTAAATATTAATATGGATGAGTTAATGGCTTCATTACAAACCCATCAACAATGCTCAAATATGCATGCACCTTCTTGCTAATAGAAATAATTCAAAGATAAAGTTAATACAAGATGCAAGGGAGAGGAATAAGCATCTTCAAAAGAGACTTTAGAGGTAGAGATAGAAGTAACATTGGAAGGAGTATCTTAAGAGAAGATAGTTCTAGATGAAAAAATAGTCAAGAAGGAGCAAGAGACTCATATCCAAATTCTAGGGATAAGAAGAATAGAGGTAAATAAAATTAGGGGTATGATAAAGTAAATGTGTAGTGTTACTATTTCCTCGAATATGATAAATGCAAGTGAAAATTTCAAAATTAGTGTGAATAGTTAAAACAAAATGTATATGTAGCTAATGAAAAAGTGGCTAAAATTGAACAATGAAAGACCTTCATCATTTGAAACATTGGTGAGAAAATGCAACAACCACATGAGTGGTAATGAGTTTTTTTTTGTATTTATAGACAATAATGTCAAGTCCAAGATCAAAATAAGGAATAATAAAATAATTTTAGTAGTGGGAAAAGGGTCTTTTATGATCTAAACTAGACATGGTGATAAGAAAGAGATATAGAATGTGTATTTTCCCTAGAGATAAAGCATAACATTTTGAGTTTTGGATAGTTAGTCCAAAGAGGTTACAAAGTGATGATGGGAAAAGGAAAATGTGTCATATTTGACAAGAATGGGCTCAAGAATTTGGTAGTAGCAATCCAAATGACAAGGAACCAGATGTTTCTTTTGTCGATACAAAATATTTTATCATCTTAGTTTGTAGCTCCTCTAAGACATGAGAAATGTATAGTAGTACAATAGCAAGAATTTTTCAAGAAAATCATTAAAGGCTCCTACAATAACTAGCATTTAAGGTACACACATTTAAGTTATTTTGGACCGGTTATTTTATCTAAGATGGATTTGGTTGGGGTTTACCAACTATAGTAGAGACAAATGTTAGATGTGAAGCTTACAATTTAGGTAAAAAATATAGGCACTCATTTCAATCAAGGAACTCAAGAAGGAGAAGAACATCATTAGAGTTAATGTACATATAGATTTTTTTGGCCCTATGCAAACTATAAAAATGGGGAAAAATAATTTGTTATCACCTTCATTGACGATTATAGCCAGGAGACATGGGTCTACTTCTTGAAGCACAAGTATGAAGAATTTTGAAAGATCAAAGTTTTTAAAAGTTTTTAAGGCCTAGGCTAAGAAGGAAAGTGTATAGTTTATTAAGGTCCTTAGGGTAGATAGAGGGGATGAGTATTCGTTTAAAGAATTTGAGATTTTTTGTAGAAATGAAAGCATAAAAAAAGAGTTGACAACTAGCTATACTCTAAATCAAAATGGACTGGCTAAGAGGAAGAATAGGATGACCATGGAGATGACAAGAAGTATTTAGAAAGCCAGGGGAATCCAAAATGAGGGTAAGTGTAAGAAGTTGGGTTCACTTTTAGGGGATGTTTCGGGCTTGGAAAAATCTTGAGAACAATGGGACCCGTTTCATAAAAAGTGGGTACCCATTTAGGCTCGAGCTCCCAAACCTAAAAATGGAGATTGCAAAGGACTCTTAGTCACTCTTTTATGAATATAAAGTATCAAAATGATCAATAAAATTAGGTTTATATTCCCTTCATTAAGTTGATCTATGCAAGCATTAATCTTTGTAGGGAATTTGGAAGGTGCCATAAATATGTATGATTTTCATAAGAATTAACCTTAAGATTTTACTTTGTATTTTTTGTCACTTTATGATGAATATAAGTGGAAGTGGTTGTAGATTTTAAATCTTCAAAAGTTTCGCATTTGACAACATCTTCCACAAGAAAAAATTGCAAGACCTAACTTCTTAACAACATGACATTGAACCCTTCAGAAAGATAATTCGTAGGAAAAATTTGGATGATATGACAACAATGTGAATCAAATTAGATCTAGTTTGAAATCATGTTTTCGTAAACTTTCTTTTTACAAGACTTTTAGTACCTCCACTCTTTTGTGGAAAAATGGTGCAAGAATGGAACAAATATTTGGATAATCCTTTATGTCTACATCCTATGTGCAACTCTACATTTTTTTACAAAACTTGAATTAAGAAAAAAAACTTTTGTCAAATCATCCAAGACTTAGGGATGCAAGTTAGGTATTTAATAATGCTATGAAAATCCACAATCTCAAATATGACTATTTACACTAAGGGTTTTTAAATACAATAGACTTATGACCATCCTTTGGAAAATAAAAGCAAACACCTTCTCTTTACTAACTATAAAGAGAGAGAAAAGTGACCTGATTAGTCAAAACCAAATTTAATTAATGAAAAAACAAATGCAGAAGGGGTCCATGTTTTGCCAAAAACAAAATAAGGCATGTGTGTAAGATAATACTATTCAATTAAAAAATGATAATTATTGAGTGTCAATTAATGAGATCATTGGAATAATGCCTAAATTTGATGATAACTTTAAGGATCAAATCAATATTTAATAAGAGCTCTCCATCATAATTTCCTTTGAAATGAGAACATATTTATAAAAAAATTTACTAAACCTAACAATTCCACGGTTCATTCAGGTAGTTGAAATGAACGAATCCAAACAGAGACATATTTGTATGTTTATTTGGCAGATAAAGATAAATGAAATGTGAGTCACCTAAGCAGATCCCATCTTCTCTCCAACACATTTTCCTGCATTGTCAAATGGCTGTGACAATTGAAAGGCGTCTTTTGGATTATAAATATAAATGCATACACAGATTTCTAAATTTATACACAAGTGTCTGATTTTTGTTTGTTAACCACAACGTCATATCTTTACGACCATTGCATTGTTTTTCTGTTTGGTTTCTTTATTGAAGATTTGACTACTAATTTTACAGTTGGATTTGATCTGCTAACTTACAAGATAGTTACGTTGTACGTTCTATGCTTTATTTTCATTAAGATATTTTAAAATTTAAATTAAGTAAATTTCTTATAAAGACATTATTTCGTGAGTATTTAGTTCTGGGTTCTGAATTCTAATACAGAAGAAGAGAAAAATGGGAAGGATAAAGAAATATCGTGGTGTGAGACAACGCCACTCGGGTTCTTGGGTTGCTGAGATTCGTCATCCAATCCTGTACATTCTTTATTGTTTCTGTTTATTTTATTTTTTCAGTTTTTAATGTACAATCTATATTATATTCTAAGTTTTGATTTGTTTAAACGATTTATTTGAAACCATTTCCGATTGCTAGTGTAAAAAGAAGAGGGTGTGACTTGGAACATACGAAACAGCCGAAGAAGCAGCTCGAGCATATAATGTTAGTTTTTTAAGACTAAATTTAAAATTAAGAAACTTCTATTTCAAATAGATGTTTCTACTTCTAATTAAGAAACATCTAATTCAAATAGAAGCTTCTAGTATTATCTAGAAACTTTTCATTTGAGCAACTTCTCATTCGAAAGCTTTCCCGCTTTCATAAATATGTCAATATTGATCTCTTCTCTGTGTTGTCGTTGTTGAGAAAAATGATTATTCTTCATATTGAGCTCCTGATGTAAAAAGATTTTATGTGATAATAAAAGCTATTGATCCTTGCCCCGTGGTTTTGTCTCCACATTGGAGGTTTTCCACGTAATCTTTGTGTTCTTCGCAATATCTTATTTTGTTGTCTATTTTATTTACTATGTTTATTTTATTGCTGCTGCTGTTATTATTATTCTCCAGCATTGAACACATTAATAAGATGGCTCTAATCTCATCATCCAAAGTGATTTTAACAAAGATAAGCTGACTAGTAATTATGTTGAACTCATTTAACTCATTTAAATGTTCTACTACTGAAGCACCCTCCTTCATCTTGAGATTGTATAATTTTTTCATCAAAAAAAAATTATTTGATGCTATGTTCTTCTCATAGAGATCATGAAGCTTTTTCCATAGTTTTGTTGTTGTCTTCTCTCTGGCAACATTAAAATACACGCTTTTAGCCAAATATTGACGGATGGTTGCAACTGCCTTTCTATCCAACTTTTTCCAATCTCCATCGGTCATTGTTGTGGGTTTCTTTGATATTCCTTTGATCGGCAAATACTGATAATTCAGAATCAATATATCCTCCATTTGGGATTTCTATAGGGAAAAATTAGCCCTGTTTAACTTCTCCATGTCACTCGTTGTGACCTTCATGCTGCTCAACAAAAAAACCTACACACACCAAAACTAAATTTAGCTTCAAGTGGGAGAATGTTAGGTTTTTGAAGACTAAATTTAAAATTAAGAAACTTCTATTTTGAATAGATGTTTCTACTTCTAATTAAGAAACATCTAATTTGAATCAAAGCTTCTAGTATTATATTGATCTCTTCTCTGTGTTGTTGTTGTTCATATTGAGCTCTTGATGTAAAAATATTTTCTATGACAATAAAAGCTATTGATCCTTGCCCCATGATTTTTCCTCTATATTGGAGGTTTTCCACATAATCTTTTTGTTCTTGGTAATATCTTATTTTTTTGTCTATTTTATTTACTGTGTTTATTTTATTGCTTATGTTATTATTATTATTCTAGCTTAAATTTCATAACATATAATGAGGCCGCTCTAATTGTTCGTCATCATGGTGGCAACCTAAATCTTCCCCATAATTCAGAGCAAAGAAGAGTTATTTCCACAGCAATGATTTGTAAGCTCCACCATCTGAATATGGCCTCCATGAATAAGGTGTTGCTGCAATATGCTGCTAAGAAGGGGGGCTCCATATTCTCTTCTCCTTCCTTCGTCTGCTTAATGAATTCCAACTGGGTGATGAAAATCAAAATTCCTTCAATTAAAGCGGATGATGGGAGAGATGATAGCAGAGTTTCTTCAACCCTGCATAATACAGCATAGCATGAATATCTTGCTTGTGAATACATTGTCATTGTCGTCATTTAGTAGGAGCGAATAACTTGTGGGTAGTGATGCAACTCATTTTAAGTGTGGCTATGCTTTCAAAGAGAGAAAGTGGAAGATATGGTAGATTTAGGTACCATCTTAAGTTCAGAAATGTCAAGCTTCATTGATGAATAAGTCCATAAATGTTTGAAAATAAAGTTTGAATCGACTTGTTCAGTAAAGATCTTGATAGATATGAAGTAAAGTTTTTGGACTGAGCCTAATTAATTATGAGTTGGAAATGGTGTAAAAAATAAAGTTGGAAAGCTGTAATTCCTAAGTGTTATTCTTTATTAGGTATATATAAAAAAGTAGATATATGTTTTATTTTAAAAATTGAATAAATGGTATCTTATGTCTTATTGTTTAGTTCTAATGGATATTTGGTTATTATGATTTATTGAATCATCATGTGTTTTGATATTTGGATGAGATTTGAATATTTGTCATAAGGTTAATTAGCATAACAATCACACCATTCCACTGTGCATCTCCATGACATTCTTGCATCCCTAATATCTGATTGTAATGTTAAAGCATCAATTATAATAATAAATAATTTTTTTTCAATACCTATCTCTCAAAAAATGACTATCACTTATGTCAGAACTATAAAATCTTATGGATAAAGTGTAGATACTAGTGCTACATGAGACTACCTATCACATACTATGCAAGTTTAATAAACAAAGAAATGATGTAACATTAGAAATAATGCATATAAAGGAAATGGTCAAATGTGGGCCCCTATTTTGACTTCCTTTTCCATTTGCTAATGAATCCCTATTGCTCATGAATCCACTTTATTCTTTGTTTCACATGTACTAGTGATAACAATATTATTATACTACCTTCACATGTAACGGCTATAATATTTAAACTATTATTTAATGTGAATAATTAAACTTATTTTGTAATTATATTTAATATAATTAAATTATTATTCAATATTTATTAAATAATATTAATTAATAATGAATATTTTTTAAACTATATTCAATATTATAGTGTATTATAAAATTATTTAATATTATTCAATTAATAATATATTGTCATTATATTAAATAAATATAATTTAAATAGTATTAATTATTAATGATTAAAGCTATATAATTTGTTGGAGTAAACAAGTCATTATCTGATAATTAATTAATCATCAATTAATTATTAGAGGTTTTTTTATTTTAGTTCACTTAAGCTAAACTTATGAGTTGATGTTTAATCTTTAGTTTGATTCTTATTATTAGATTAGACTAAATTTAGGACAAGTTGTCTCATTGCATAAGATTATCACACTTTTCTCTATCTTGTTAATCCACATGTAGGGTTTACTCATGTATTGCTTATATAAGCATGCACATTCATTTGTAATATTTATCCAAGTTAATTGTATCAATACAATTCTCAGGTTATTGATCATCTCTATATTGTGATAAGTAATTGCTTGCAGGTGTTTCATGGGAGTTATGGATTGAATCAGTCAATTTCAACTTGGTATCAAAGCCCAAATTTGCAACCCTCTATTTAATTTTTGGAGAAATCTAGCCTTGAGAGAAAATCGACATCTTGGAGCAAAATGGGCATCATCGTTCCGTCCAAAATGATCAAAACCCTAAGGATCACCTATTGTTTCATCAATTTTGGTGCAGTTGCAACAAAAGGAAAAAAAAATAGGCACGCAGATCTGTACAAATCTGTACAGATCTGAGCACCTCGATTTTTGTGCCAAGATATATAGGGTTTTTTTTCTAGTTTTCAAATTTCCAAAATTCTTTTTATCAAAAAATAAATTAAAAAAGAAAAAAAAAACAAATTGAAATAAAAAAAACTTTGAAAAAAAAATTAAATAAAAATCTTTTCAAAATAATAGGCTCATGGTTGTACCCTCTCTCCTATTGGCAGGGTCTACTAGGCTGCATCGACGGGGCCATCAACCACTGTCGATAGTCTTAGCAAGCCTCTCGGTGCCTCACACCATTGCCGACAGCTTCACAATCACTGATGGAATCTTCAAAACTGGCGTAGCTCAACTTGGAAATATTTTGATTCCCTCTAACATATTTTGGGGTTTCCAGTGAATATTCTGGGCAGTATACCTTTTTCAGGCAACTAGTGAATTTTCCTAGCCAAACTATTTTTTTTTCCATGTGACGTTCGTCAATTTTAATGTAGTGAATTGTTGATGTGTTAGCATGACGTCGGTCATACGACCCCTCTAGCCCCCCTCCTAACTCCAGTTTGTCCTTAAAGGAGTTGTTTTTTTCTTTTTGGAATAACTTGGGCATACGGTGTCGAAATCAGGCAAACGAGATATCATTAGAAAGCAGGTTTCACAAAATTCCCAATGGTGTAGGTCTCATTAATATATTTTTACAATGGTTCCTATTATTCTTAGTCAAAGTTAGATCATCATATTACACTTCCAAGCTCATAAAGTTTTTCCCGAATCTCCAATTTTGTGATTCAAGCGGCATTGGAAAGGTATTTAAAAGCTCTTTAGATCTATTCATGCACTTTTTCTAGAATTTTCTCCAAGTACATTTTACTCAATGTTTGTTGTTTTCACACTTTGCTTAATTACTTAGATGTCTTGGCACCTGGAAAGGATCCATTTGCATGGGATGACATCATTTGATCTAATTTATCAGTATTGAGATTATTAGTCTCTAATTTTTTTATTTGAATGAGTATCATGGGTTTTTTTGTTCATCCTTTTGTGATCAACTTGGATAAGGATAACTATGAGTCTTGGTGAGATGGCATCCTGAGGCATCTCAAGTGGCTTGATATTTTTCCTTATTTATATGGACTTATACCTACACTAGACACACCAGGGAGTTTATCAGCATGGGGTATCATCAAAGATCATATTGTAGGGGTTATAAGTTCTAGTGTTGATCTTGACACTATGTATGCTATATCAGACATTAAATTTTCCCACATACTTTGGACATAAATTTGAGAGATCCATGGAGACCCTCATATCTCTCCATACCCAGAGGATCCTACTGCATATTGTCTCATCCCTCTTGCAGATGTAAATTCCATACCCTTTAATAATGATACTTTAGAGGAGCTTGAGCATATCACAAGTCTTGCATGTTCTGATGGTTCAAAGACTTGTCTTCATGTTCCCACTCTTCATATCAAGACTACATTAACATCTTTTGTTGTTCCTAATCAGCTTGGTATTGCCAGATCTTTGGCCCCTATTGATTCAATGCAATAGGACATCATACATCATCCAAACATAGACTACTTAGGATTCATATCTCATAGATATATCATCTATGTTTGTGGAGTTCTATATTGCAGATCTAGAGGATTACTTTGAGGACATTCATCTCCTCTTTATTGATAGCCACATCAACACTGTCATCCCACCATCTTCATCACCTTTGCAACTTGTTCTATATTAGTCTTCACAGTATTCTAGATTGACATCATCGCTTTCCAACATGTGGAAATGTAAGCAATTTTCATAGGAACTCAGCAGGGTATGTGTAGGATCATCATGGAAAAAATAGGCCCTTAAGTGGCAAAAAATTCAAAAAAATCAGAGTTAGGAAACTTGATGTAAAAATTTGAATAAGTTATCTATATTATTTCAAAAATATTTAAGAATAGAATTTGTAGCAAATTGAATGTAGTTTCTGAACTACTAGGTTTGTTTTTAAAAAAAATCTATTTGGTGAAAATTTGAAATTTCAATGTGGTGGTACTTAAATTTGAAAAAATAAGAAGTAGGTGTTTGTTGACCACCCTAACCACAATAAAATGATAATATTTTTTTATAATATTTTAGATATAAGTAGTGGACTCATGCCCCAATGTGATGCATATTTTTTTGTAATTTTTTCCAAGTAAATAATTAATTATGAATTTTTTATTACAAATTTTAAAAAATATAAAAAATTCTACGCCTAACCACCTTAACTTGGTCAAAACTTCATGAAATTCAATTTTTATTTTTTTAATCCTATAGTATCCAAAGCATAGAATGTGATGCATGTTTTGGATTCAAAAAATGTGACACCTTTGGAAGTTATAAATATTTTTCAATCAACCTATCAATCAGGACTTTAGTCATATTTTGAATAGAAAATTAATAATAATTACTTATTAAATTCAAAGTAAAGCATAATTTATATCGGTGGAAAGCTGAGAATCTCCTTTAAAAACCCTTTTTGTTTCATCAATTTTGGGTAAAAAGATGGTCGTCAACCACATACCCATCATAATGCCACTTTTTGGCCCATCATGATCCTGCACATACCCATCATCTAGATTTGGATTCCAGAATCACCCATTCTTTTGGATTGGCTTCTCCAATCACCAGTGGATCCTTTTCTTTCTAAGGGGAGAAATGTTGTTTGTAGGCAGTGTATGGAAAAAGAGCTCTTTTTTTGTGGGGGGATTCATATCCTCATTTTCTCTCTTCTATCAAGGGGAAATCTATTGTACTTGCATGATAGAAGCAGTCCTTGGGGGGTCACATTGAGTCCTTCTATCCTTCTTTCTCTAGTACATTCATTTCTTTTTCTCTCTTTTGGAGAGGAGTTTTTCCCATGTGATTTTATCTTCTCTAGTTATGAGAGATTTCAATTGCTTGTTCTGTTGGTATATGGAGCCTAATCAAACTCGAAGGTTAAATTTTCCCCACTTTTATAGGAATGGTTTCCCCCAAATTATTTAACAAGGGTTTGGGGGCAGCGCCCCTTGTGGAGTCTAGGGTAGTGCCACTGAAACCTCTCATGATTTTTATTATTTTATAAGGGCATTAGGAGTTAATTTTTTCTATTGGCCAACATAAAAAGAACTATTTTGTAACCAACATAAGTCTTGATAAAAGGCTAAGGGTTAGGGTTTTCGTTGATATTGTATTGTAGCATTTGCAATGGTATTGAGTTGCAAGGGATTGTTGGTTGTAATCGGTTTGATTTACTTGATAATAATATTGGACTCTCTGTTAGTGGATGTAGCCCAAGATTGGGTGAACCACATTAAATATTGTCTCTCATTGTTATTATTTATGTGTTTTTCATTCCTCTATTTAATCTTTATTTGTATTTAATTGATATTTTCTGCATGCAATTCCTAACAAGTTCATGGGTACCTCATCAAGCCTTGCAGTCGGGACCCATTCTGCATTCTTTAGTTGTTTAGTTTCTCCCTAAGTTGAAATTAAGGGGGGGTGTTGGATTAAACAAGTCATGATCTGATAATTAATTAATCATAAATTAATTATTAGAGGGTTTTTTACTTTAGTTCACTTAAGGTAAACTTAGGAGTTGATGTTTAATCTTTAATTTGATACTTATTATTAGATTAGACTAAATTTAGGACAATTTTTCTCATTTCATGAGATTATCACACTTATCTCTATCTTGTTAATTTGCATGTAGGGTTTGCTCATGCATTGCTTATATAAGCATGCACATTCACTTGTAATATTTATCCAGGTTATTTGCATCAATACAATTCTTAGGTTATTGAGCATAATCTTGCTTTTGATCTTCTCTATATTGTTATAGGTAATTGCTTGCAGGTGTTTCATGGGAGCTGTGGATTGAATCGGTCAATTCCAATAGAATTTTATTTATTAATACACACATATAATGATTTACAATATATTAAATATTAATAATATATTATTATTTAAATAATATTAATTATTATTGAAATTATAGTTTGCCAACCATATAAATTATAGTTCCCAAGAGGAGTTTCCCACCCTATCTAATAATTATCATTATTATAAAATATTAAATATATTATATTTACTAATTATAATTAACATATAATTTATTATGTAATAATATATATATAATTAAATATTATTTAAACTATTATTTAATAATTATCAAATACTACTAATAATCATACATCACTATATAACATATTTTATCATATAATATATATAATATTATATAATAATGATAATAATGATATACTAGTAAATAATAGTTATTAATTATTATTAATATTTAATATATTATACATCATCATATAAACTTATTAATAGTTGAGGGAAGTTTATTTTTGAAGGCAATAGCGGAGGATATTGGGCGGGAGAGGGAGTGAGGATCCTAATTTGAAATCCTTAGTTGAAGTGGGAAACAAAGATGCAAACTCAGAGGAAGATGATGATTTTTGGCTCGGCGTGGGTCTCTATCCTAGTTTCCTGGCATTGGGCAACTGTAGGAGGTTGCGGTGGTTTCTTTGGTCTATTGCATTGTTTTGTGTGTTGGCCTTTCTGGTTGGTGCTCTTGTGGTGTGCGGGTCCCTATTGCTTGTTGGAGCTATTTGTGCTCTCCTTGGTTTGGATCTATTATTTTCTGACAGCCTGGTGGAGTCTTCTCTAGTTCCTCTATTGGTGTTTAGCACTTTTTGGTTCCTATTCTCTTGGTCCTTGATGGCTAAGGATTGTTCCAAGCTTTTGGTTTTGTGCTTCGGCTGCTTTTTTGAGATGACTCTTATGCTATTTCCTATTGATCATTTGGATTCATTTTGGAAGTTCCCGGTTTGGGCCAGAGGTGGGGTCTACCCTTTATAGTCTAGTGTTTTTCCTCTATACTGCTTTTGGCTTTTTGTCATGAGCTTGGTGAGCCTTGACAAAGTTGTGCTTCAAGGTTTATTTACTTGGGAAGTTGTTGGGGATGTGGTGGGTGCCTTCCCTAGTGCTACTTTGGATGTTCTTTAGGCTTGTGTTGGGTGTTCCCCTATCTTGGGGTGGCCTTTTTTGGGTTTCTTCCTATTGGAGGTGTTATCCTCTCTGTTCTCTCTAGTTTGTGGGGAGGATTTTTTGCCTCTATCTTTAAGTCTCTTCCAGTGGCTGAGTAGAGTTTATTTATGTTCTTCTTTTGTGCCATGTTCATGGATTAGGGTGTTCCCCATGGCGGTTGAACCCCTTCCTTTGCTGATGCTTAAGGATCAAATATTTCTTCTCTCTAGAATGTTGTCTAAGGAGTGTTTTCTTGGGGTTTCTCAGTTTATTTTTTTTGTCTTGGTTCCCTGTTGGGATTTTGGCTTATGGGATATTTTAAGTCTCCTTTGAATGGGTTTCTCCTATTGTGTATCTTGTTTTCCCATGTTCTTTATTGGAATAGTGTGTTTGGGATTTTCCCTTTGCTTCTCTTGTTGGATCATCCTCTCGAGTTGTAGGTGGCTGTCATGATTTTCCTTGCTGCTAGCTGGGTGGATCTCTTCCCATTTCTCCATTTTGTGCCTTCTATTGAGGTGAAGACTACTCCTATTGTGGTGGAGTCCTCTCTTTTAGAGGTAGAGTGGAATTCTATGGATTTTTGGAGGTGCCTCCCATGTTGTTGGCTTCTACTATTACAATACCTGTTGAGGTGGTGCACACTCTTGTACCATAGAAAAATGGATCTTGGACATTTCCATGGTCATTTAGGTCTTTCTCTCATGATGCTTGGCTTATTTTTCTTTGATTTAATGTTGCAATGTAAATTATGAATTCACATTAGGTCCTTTTAATATTCAAATTATGATGTCTCGTGAAGGTGTTGTGAGGTGTTGTAATAGATTTCTACAATTTTCTAGAGTCTTCTTATTATAATTCATCTAAATATTCCCTTTTTATCACTTATCAAGTCCTATTTCAAAGTGTTGTAAAGTCTTGTGACAAGCTTTCATGCTTTTCTAGGCTTGTTATCAATATTTACACCTTTCTTATGCTTTATTTGGCCCCTTTATGCACTTATAGGCCTTAATTAAGTGTATTTTTAATGTAAACCTAGCAAGACACATTCAATGCAACTTAATTCCCGAAACCCACTTACAATCCTAGAGTGGGACCCATTCGCCATGGGTGGCGAATGAGTCCCTCTTGGCTTCAAATATAAAATAAATTCTAATTTCCTTTGGGTTTTATTCATTAAGACCTTATGTCGGCATGTAATGTTGTATTTTTAGGTAATTAGGGCATAAGTGTGTATAAATAAGTGTTTTTCCATCCATCTCAACCCCTAATTCATTCACTGGTTCATTAAAGCATTCAATCTCATTCAATCACTTAAGTATCAAATCATCATTCCATCAAGCGTCTATCAAGCATCTTGGAGCAACCATTGACATATCTTCAGACTTCTACAACAAGGTTTTGGTGAGTTTAGGAAATTTGCATGCTTTTAATAATTCATCATTCCTTGCTTACTTCATTTCATTTCTTTATCAAGGGTTTGATTACCAAAATGGGATTTGACCAAGGAAAATCCCTATACTCTAACCCTTAACCATTTTCCCCCTCTTTACATGTGTGTTTCCAAGTCTTCTAGGTAGATTTGGCAAAGAAATGGGTGTTGTAAAGTGGTCAACAAGTTCTCAAAGTGTTTCAAGTCAACTAAACCCTAATTCAAGCTTGGAGACAACATATAACTTGTTTTTTGCAGATTTGACTCTATCAACCCGACAAGAAGACAAGTGCAGATCTGGATCTACAAAATTGACTATAGAATTTTTTAGATTTTTGGAGGAGGACTAATTAGCCATCAGTGGTGAATGAGTCCCACCTATAGGATGAAAATTTTGATTTTTTCATAATCTAGTTCCCGATAGTCGGAAAGCAGTTTCATGTCATTTTACCAATAGGAGGACTGATTTTCCATCAGTGGCGAATGATTCCCACTGGTGATCAATAGTGATTTCTACTAGTTTTTAGAACCTTTTAGGATCATCATTCAACTTCCAAGCGCACTTTGTTAAACCTCATTCAATTATGTCTACATTTATTTATGTTTTTAGTTCATTTTCTACATGTATCACATCATGTTTTCAAACATTTCATATCTCATTAGTTTTGCATTCATAATTAGTCAATTTCATCATTTAGCTGCATTTAGATCATTTCATTTAGTCATAATTACATCATACATCCCTTAGTTTGAGTGAACCACCTCAATTTTTGGGTTCTATCTCTTTCCTTTTAGGTGAAAAACCCTAAGAGTGCAACAGAAGTACATAAAACACCCCTAAAATTGATGGTTCATTTTGGTGAAGTTGCATATTGAATGCATTATCTTTATGATTTTCATTTGCATTCACCTCCTAGGACTCATAGCATTAGTCTTTTCATTAGCTTTTGCATTTTTTTTGCATCCTAAGAATTATCAACTTGCATTAGTGAATATCTCATATAGATTTCATTTTTGCATCCCAAAACATTACAAAAACTAAAATTTTGCATCCACATCTTCATTTTGCATCTGAAACACATACAATTCACTTTAAATTTTTTGAAAAACACAAAAAAATCTCATCCCTGGACTTATTCGCCATCCTAGGCGAATCAGTCCACCTGCACATTTTGAACTACATTTTTCAGGCATTTTCTAGGCATTTATAGCATTTTAGTTTTTTGTTGTTGCTCTTTTGTTCCAGTTTACAAAATTTCTATTATTTTCATTTTACTCCTATATTGTATTGCATTTGCATTCACCCTACCTCTTGTGCTATTTGTATGAGTGTTTGGTGCCCTATTGATAATACTTTAGTGAGAGGAAGTTCCCGACTCATGGCCTCCTATGATAACAAACTCGTTGTGGACCTTGGGTTGTCTCAAGCTCCTACTCCTAGTATGGGAAATGGTGCATTAGAGATGAATACTACCACTAGTATACCTTTACCTTCACATACAATGCATGTCGACACAAAAACTGATAAAATTTCACAAGATAAAGTCATTAGTATTCATGAGGATTTTGCACATTTGCAACAAGATGTATGCCTCAAAAACATTTCCACTAGTGCCATACCTACCATATAAAATCTTCATCGCTTGATTGAAAGTGATGATGGCTTAAAATTTATGGAAATAATTGCTAAGATATACAAAAAACATGTTCCTTCCACTTCCCAACCATCAAACAATGTGGTTAGCCAATGACGATCTCACATTTTTCCTCCTTCAACTGTGGTGTTTGTGTAAATAAGTATTTTACTTATTACACTATACTTAAGCTTACTTAGGGAATGCATATCATTATAGTTTACACTTGTGACACCTAGTTATTTGCATCTTTCATCTAGTTTTGTGCATATATTGAGAGATGTGATTAGGACACTTAGGGAAGTGTGTGTAGGAGAAATTCCACTCTTTGTGGTGTGATCTAGTTATCACCTTTTTATCTCCACTTATCATGGTATGATAATTCAACTTTAGGTGGGTGATCCACCTTTCATGGAATTATCTATTAATTATTTCTACCTACCCTTGCACATGATTGAGACTCTTGTCTCATTCATGGCCCTTCATTGTGTCCTAGCTTGTCTTTATAAGCAAGCCTTGTGCATACTTGTAATTGAACATCTTCATGCATATTGAGAATACAATCATCATATTCTCTCTTTTGTGCTACCTTTGGTCTCTTGATCCTATTGTTTCTTTTTATAAGTTCTTACATGGTATCAAAGCGGTTGGAGGTTCTTTGCATAGCCATTGTTGGGAGATCTTAGTTCATGTGAAGCTGGTCAAGAGGCAAATCTGAGGAGCAATGGCATTTTGATGAGTCCTAGACCAGATCTGACCTCAAATTCAGATTCAAAAGGCTATTTCCAATTAGGATAGCCTTTCATTTCGTCAAAATCCGACATCAGGAGCTCCAAATCGAAAAAAATCACCCATTTGGGTATTTTTTTCAATTTTCTAAATTTTTCTATAGTTTCTAAAAAAAATTCTGCAAAATTTTTTGTCAAAAACAAAAAGATCAGTTGAAAATTTTTGAAAATTTTTGAATTTTTTTTCAATTTTTATGATTAAATTCATTGTAGAATTTTTATTGAAAAATAAAAAAATAATTAAAAATTTTGTATTTCGGTTTTTTTATTTTTATAAATAAAAAATCAAAAAAAATATTTAAAGTCTATGTACAATAGACTGTAATGGTGCCCTATGCAAAGGTAGGGTATGCCATACCCGCCCGCAGGTACCGGGTGACTGGTGGGTGTCACGTGGCCGATGGCCTGGCCCCTGCTATCCCTCCACAAAATGGCATCGGTCAACTCAAAATAATCTGACTGTTAGTTTATTCAAATGGTGGAAAAAAAAATTGGTGCTTTCTATCAAAAACTAAAAGGTGAAAACTTCAATGGCAGTGGTCTTTTCATTCAAATACCAAGTGAAAAGAATCTGAAGATTTTGTTTCTGGCAAAGAATATTCCAACAGATCTACAATATTTTGGCCTAAGCCCGCTCGTGCCCTGTGATGGCCTCTGGGACATCAAATTTAACTCAGAATATAGTGTGACAGTCATTTAGCCATCAACTTTAAGCTCACAATCAAGTGACTTCAGCAATTTTCTAAAAAAAAAATTCCCCCTCACCAATGGAGTTTTTGATTTCGTAGTTCGGCTTTGAAGGCTCATAACTTGCTTGTTTTAACTCCTTTTTATGAGCAATTTTCTTTTATTTGGACTAATTTTTCGTGTACTTCATAGCCATGTTCTATGGGAAAGCATCTCGAAGAGAAGTTTGATAGAGGGAACTCCTGGAGAGCCTTGGATCTTCTTTATCTTGTTCACAGTGATGTAGCAGGCCCATTTCCAGTGACATACTTTGGAAAAGCTTGTTATGTCCTCACTTTCATTGATGATTTTTCATGACACACTTGGGTCTACTTACTTTTTCGTAAAAGTGAAGTATTTGACAAGTTTCTCAACTTCAAAGCACATGCTGAGAAGCAGTCTGGGAAGCAAGTCAAGATCCTTCGTAGAAATAATGGTAGAGAGTATTTGAACAATAGACTTGAGGAATTTTTCACACTTGAGGGAATTGACTTACAACATTTAGTTGCCTACACACCCTAGTAGAATGGTGTGGCAAAAAGGAAAAAAAGAACCCTCAAGGAAATGGCAAGCTGCATGATACATGGCAGGTCTCTTGGTCTAGCTTTTTGGGTAGAAGCAATCAGTTGTGCCACCTACATCCAAAATTGGGTTCCTCATAAAGCTTTGAAGGGTATCACTCCTTTTGAAGCTTTGTTTGATAGGAAACCTATTGTGAAACACTTCATAGTTTTTGGGAGTCCAACATGGGCTCATATTCCTCCGCATAAATGTAGGGTGTTTGTGGCATATGTAGATGGTGCTAAGGAATATAGACTAATGGCTCATGAGATTTTATTTGAGAGGATTATACATTTTGAGGAAAGCTCACTTGGATTTGAATCTTCTAATCCTCCTCCTTCCTCCAAAGTTGACAATGATGATAGTGATTCAGATGATGATGACTCTCCTTCCTCACTGACTCACAAGGTTAAACCTTTGCAGGGTCCACATCTAGTTGAGGAACCTCATCCTTCTACCCCTACTAGACCTCATTGGGCTCATCAGACTCTTGGGGTAGCATATTCGCTTGTTGGGGATCCTTTGGATACTCAAAGGACTAGGTCATAGCATGAGCATGAGCCTCTTCCACATGCTCTCATTTTATCAGCTTTAGATCCACAATCCTTTAAGGAAGCCTCCAGGGTTCCTGAATGAAATGCAACAATGGAGGAAGAGTATAGTTCCTTGATGAGGAACAACACTTGGGAGTTAGTCCCTCTCCCTAAGGGGAGAAATATGGTTCGATGCCAGTGGATCTATCGAACCAAATATGTAGAAGATGGGAGTGTTGATAAGGATCAAGTATGACTTGTTGCAAATGGTTTCTCATAGGTTGCAGGAGTTGACTACAATGAGACCTTTGCACCTATTGCAAATATGACTTCCATTCGACTAACACTTGCCATTGTCTCTTCACATGGCTGGGAAGTACATCAGATGGATGTTAAGAGTGCTTTTCTACATGGGGATCTTGATGAGGAAATCTATATGGATCAACCACAAAGTTTCATCTAGGATAATTCATTGGTTTGCAGGTTTAGTAAGTCCCTCTATGGCCTTAAGCAGGCCCCTCAAGCTTGGTATGCTAAGATGGATTCCTTCCTTCTCTCCATAGGATTGACTGTGTCATTTGGATTAGAATGTCTACATCTTGAGGTAGGATGATGCACATTTGATACTTGTGCTCTATGATGATGACTTGATCATTACAGGGAGCACCTCATCTATCATTGGCAGTGTCAAAATAGCTTTGCAAGATATATTTTCTATGTCTGACTTGGTCCATCTTCACTACTTTCTTGGCATTGAGATTCAACAGTCTTCATTAGGGATTACATTGTCACAACCCAAGTATGCTCTTGATCTTCTTACATAGTTTTGCATGACTGATTGTAAGCCTAATCCAACTCCCTTCCTTTTAGGAGTCAAGCTTGAGGCTAAGTGCTCCACTCCAATTGTTGATGCCACTTTGTATCATCAGCTTGTTGGAAGTCTCAACTATTTGTCTCATACATGCCCTGACATCTCTTATGTGGTTGGCATGGTATCCCACTTTATGCAGGAACCACATGAGATTCATTGGAAAATTTCCAAATGCATCTTGCACTACATCCAGGGTACTCATTAGCATGGGATTCATTATACAGTAGGTGCACAGCTTGACTTAGTAGGATATACTAACTCAGATTGGGCTGGTGATTTTGATGATCGCAAGTCCACCTCCAGCTATAGCTTCCATCTTGGGTCAGGACCTGTTTCATGGTAGAGCAAGAAGCAACATGTCATTTCTCTTTCATCGATAGAGGCTAAGTATAGGGGGACTATTACTGCTGCCACTCAGGCCATTTGGCTTCAACACATTCTTTATGAGTTTGGTTTCTCCATTCCACATCCAATAGTCATTCTATGTGATAATTAGAGTGCTATTGTGATCTCTAGGAATCCGTTCTAGTATTAGAGGACCAAGCACATTGAGATTCATATGCACTTCATCAAAGAGTTGATTCAAGATCAGGTAATTGACTTGTACTATTGTCTGACAGCAAAGCAGGTTGTCAACATATTCACCAAACCCTTTACTAAGAGTAAGTACCATCAATTGCAAGCTCTGTTGGGGGTGAGCGATGTGTTAGGGGGAGTCACTTGACTTTCCATTCTCTTTCATGGGGGGAATTTTTCCTCATCTTGGGGTTTTGTCCTATATTTTTACATTTATTTGTTTTCTTCTCTCTTTTGAGGGGGAGTTTTTCCCATGAGGTTTTCTCCCTTTCATCGCTTGTGAGAGATTGCATTGCATTTGTACATGGGTACCTAACATGGCCCAGTTTTTTATAACCATCTTTCATCTTATCTTGCATGGTTAGCTTGATTCTTCATTCCCCTAGTTGCACTTAAGGGGGGGTGTTGGTGTAAATAAGTATTTTACTTATTACACTTTACATTTAAGCTTACTTAGGGAATGCATATCATTATAGTTTGCACTTGTGACACCCTTACATATTGCATCTAGGTTTGCACACATATTGAGAGATGTGATTAGGAAACCTAGGGAGGTATGTGTAGGAGAAATTCCACTCTTTGTGGTGTGATCTAGTTATCACCTTTTTATCTCCACTTATCATGGTATGATAATTCCACTTTAGGTGGGTGATCCACCTTTCATGGAATTATCTATTATTTCTTTCTACCTATCCCTACACATGATTGAGACACTTATCTCATTCATGTCCCTTCATTGTGTCCTAGCTTTCCTTTATAAGCAAGCCTTGTACATACTTGTAATTTAACATCTTCATGCATATTGAGAATACAATCATCATATTCTCTCATTTTCTCTCTCTTTCATGTTGTCTTTGGTCTCTTGATCCTATTGCTTCTTTTTATAAGTTATTACATGTAGCCTCCATACCCACCTATACCACTCCTCAAATTACAACAACCATACAATAGGTTATTCATGTGACTCCTTTCTCTATTCCAACTAGCATTCCTAGTTCTTTGGTGGCATCAAATGTTCCATCCTCCACCACCTTTACCCCTCTTAGTTTTCCCTTTACTTTTGCTAACATTACATACACTCCATCACCATTCTCTCTTCCACCTCATACCACTTACACTGACCCCCTCATTACACAACTCCTTAACACTGTTTCCTCTATGCAACAAAAAATATCTACCATAATCCAAAGTTAAAATTCTCCACCCACATATCATGTTCATAGTAGCCCATTATCTCTAGAGATCTTAAGAAACTGATGCCACAATGAATTGAGATACCTAGGTTTGAGAAGTACAGAGGTAAATGAGGCCCTACTAATCATTTTAATGCCTATACAACACTATGCAATGATTTTTTCCTTGACGATAAACTGTTAGCTAAACTATTTCCTAGAACCTTAAAGGACACTACTTTTGAGTGGTTCTCAAACTTACCCAATCATTCAATTCGATCATTTAATGAACTTGTTGATGCCTTTATAAGTCATTTACGAGTCCATATGACTCCCAAAAATACAATGGTTGGTTTAATGAGATGTAAACAAAATGTGGATGAAAAAATAACTAATTTCATTTCCTGTTATCAGTCATTGTATGCTCAAGTAGATGTCAAGATCCTTGATTCACATCTTCAAAAGATGTTTATCAAAAACTTGCACACTCACCTTTAGGATAAGTTGACTATGATGAAATTTTCTTCATTCATGCATTTATGCACAACCCTTTCTGACTATCACAACTTGATTAGTAGTCATGATTCAAAGTCAACTTATAACTGAGCTGAGAAGTCTGAACAAAACAACCAAAACAACGCATAAAAATTTAGGAAACCAAATCGAGGCATCTTACAGTTCAATCTACCTTCTCTACAACCAACTTAAATTGTTAAGATTCAAGTGGTAGTTATTAAAGCAATGATGCCCTTTACCTATGGGGACCCGACGAGATAATTTACCCCATTACCCGATACTCTCCATAACATAATGAATCAACTGCTACAAAAATATATGATCAATTTTCCTACCATTAAACCACTTGATATTACCAAGCCTTTACCACCCACCTTTAAACCAAATGCTTATTTTCATTTTCATTACTAAAATAGACATGACACTAAACAATGTAATTGTTTCAAAAACTTAGTTCAAGACCTCATTGATTCTAGTTGTTTGTTCATTGTGGGTGTCAATGATCAAGGTAATAAGTCCATTGCACTTCCCAATCAGAATTTACAAATTTTTACCAACCCCATGCCTAAACACAATATTTCATTTGTCAAAGCTAGTGAACCTTCAAACACTCATGTGATGAACATTGATACAAATAATGAACAACATGATATTACTCCAAATGTTACTCAATTTAATCCTATGGATGAACTTGAGGGTATGATAGACGTTATCCATTGTAAGGGCCCAACAAACAAATCTCTTGATATTACCTTTTCTTCTCATGATATACTCAAAAATCTTCCCAATGGTCCTCTTTACATAGTTGGCCACATCTATGATAAGCCCACCAATGGGATATTAATAGATCCCACCTATGGCGAGAATGTGATCAAAGAAGAATTGTTAGTATTACATGATCTCTATTGAGATGATTATGATAAACCAACCACATGGATTAAAATACATACTAGTTTTGTGTGCCCTACGATTAGATCGATCGTACTCCCATTATAGATAGGTCCCAAAACATTGGATGTAACATTTTCTATTATTCCACAATCGAATCAGTTTTGTCTATGGCTAGGTCATCCTTGGCTTCGCTCGATGAAAGTTGTCCCTTTAGTTGTTCACAAATGTTTGAAGTTTCTGCATGATAATGAGATATTTACCATACATCATAGTGGTTTTAATCCATTTTCTTCTAAAGGTAATTTATCCTTAGAATCCTTTTGGCCTGAACCTATGGAACCCATCACCCCACACAAGGATTTCTTTTTCATTGTCTATCAAAAGTTCAAAGCCAAACGAATAGCTGAATTGTCTCTTCACCACATGTCCCTGTCCACTTCTGCTACTCCTATCCTCGATGAGACAATGCTTCAACTTGAATCTGAACCTGAGCAAACAATGCAACCTCATGAGTAACCAACCATAAAAACTTCACATTTATCCTCTAAACGCCCAAGAGATAAGGAAACCAACCCTATCTTGCCTCCTCGCATTAAACAAGTTTATAAATCCAAATAGAAAGTGATTGACCCATATCCTTCAGTTCCTTCCATTCCTCCTCCTTAGGATGAAAAGGATCTTATGGTGGATCAACCCGCTCTTACACCTCAACAACTTCAAAATAAAATTAAATGAAACTGCGGTGCTAGGGACCGTCGGCATCATCATTGTCTCCTTGCTAGTCAGTCACAAATAGAAGAAAACAAGGAAAACCAACCTCCACCTTTGAAAAAATAATTCCTAATCACCCTCCTCCTCTTGACCCACCACAAGATAGGATGGTACAACCATCACAACAAAATGATCTGATACCACAACCAAAACTCCTCATACATCCTTCATTGGAAATTACCCTTCGTCCTCCCATCATGATTAATTTGGATGATGATGATGATCAAGAGATTTCTAAAATAAATGAAGAGGCACATAACAATCTAAATTCTTTATTTTCATCCTCCATGAGCTTAAATGATAAATCTCCTATACCAAGTGAAGAACCTAGTACTTCCCCTAGTTTGGCACTTACAAGTCTCCCTTTGGATAGTCAACCACCCTCACAATACACTAAACATGATTGGGAGGTGGGTGACTTGTTAGATGGTTGGCCTGCATTTTCCTTGCTAGTCTTTAACATTTTATTTTACTTTTCTTTGGTGTGATTTTATGTGCATAGTGTGTTCCCCCATAGTGTGTGTTTGATGTTCTAATCTCTTTGTGCACTTCCTCTATTTGTACTTCCATTCTTATATATGTCATTCATCTTACCCTATCTTTTTTTCTTTTTTTTTTGTTTTCCTTTTGGAGATGATGCAAAGTATTGAGACCCCCTATGTCTCTTCCATGTTGACCCAAATGGTCCCTTTCCCTTTTTACTTTATCTTTTTCTTGTGTTTTACCTTTTGGGGATGATGCAAGGCATTGAGACCAAAATGTCTCCTTCATGTTGACCTAAAATCTTTTTACTTTTCATTTTCATTTTCATTTTCTTTTTGCTTGTGTTTTTTCCTTTTGGGGATGATGCAAGGCATTGAGACTGCAATATCTCTTCCATGTTGACCAACAACAGACTTTATTTTTCTTTTTCTTTTTGCTCTCTTTGTGTCATTCTTCTAGTTCTATGTGTTTTGGGGAATGATGATGGTTCCGAGCTCTTTAATGAAAATATTACAGCAATGAACATATTGACCCTAAATCCATAGATCCCTTATGTGTTGGTGTGTTACTTTCTAGGGGGAAACACCCCCTTTTATTTTGTTTTCTTTTTTGTTCACAGGAAGAAACCTTACTCAGAAATATATGACTTGGCATAGGGGCTTTCCAAGTTGGCTCTCATGTCTTGTTTTCTTTTTGCATTTTTTCTTTGCAACTTTAAAGTAATTTTTCATAGAACGGTGTGTAGCAATTCCTTTAAATTGGGGGCATACATTGGCATTATTCATTTGCATCCTTGGTTCTTAGTGTATCCTTGTCACTTCATATGACGTAATTGTCACTTTTTGGATGACATTAGGTGTGATGTATGTAATGCCTTGCATAATCGCCCCATTATTATTTTGGAACAAAATCGGTCCCCCTTTTGTTTTGTTTTTTTCCTTTGGTTTTTTTTGGGTCTTAGGAGTTGTTCATTTTGCTCCTAAGTCCTTGTTTCTTTTTTTCTGCCAGAAGTGGAGTCGGGTGGAAACTAGACTTGAAACTTTTGTTTTGGTTCCAAGTCTGGATTTGATTCTGGATCTATGTCCACCTTGCTTCTTTATTCTTTTCTCTATTTGTCAGTGTGTCTTGCACTCTCGAGTCTGTTTCTCCTTTGAGTTGTTTCTCATTTTCTTTGGGTGTTGTTTTTCTCGACCAGAAGTAGAACCGGAGTTGGAAGCAAACTTGGAACTTTGTAAAAATTTCAGATTCTGATATTTCCCTGATTCTGACTCCACCTGTTTGCTTTGTGTTGTTGTTTCTATTGGTGTTTGGGCTGGGTCTAGTTTTTGTTCCAGTCTTGCTTCCCGTCGTGTTTTTTTTCTATGCTTCATTTCTTGTTCCTTTGTTGGGAGTGAAACTGAAACTAGAACCAAACTTGGAACTTTGTAAAAGTTCTAGTTTCGGTTTTGGTCTTGATCATGCCCCCGTTTCCTTTTGTTGTTTGTCTTTGTCTTAGGACCAGAACTAGGTTCAGAGTTCAATAAGAGGCTTGTTAAAAATTTATTGTTCTATTTCAGAATAGGTCCCCATCCACCCTGCTTTCAGTGTTCACTTAGATTAACTACGCATTAGCGTTGATTACTTCGCCTCCAACCTACCACATTTATGGCATTAATTACGGCCTCCTCGCATGCATGAAATGATTTTAAAATCTTAGTTATGTTTAACTGGCTCATTATCTTTGTTATCCAAGTTTTTTAAGTGAACTAGAGCTAGGAGAACTTTGTGAGAGGCAATTTTATTACGAAGGTGTGTCGGTGAACAAATCTTCATCAAGTTTCGGTCTTTCCTTGTGAGCATTTTGAGGTAGGGTTTCTATTCCCTTCATTTCCAATTGTGCTTTGTCATTTCTTTCTCATTTTCTTGTTCATCATGTTTCAGTGCCTTTGTAGAGTATTTTTCTATTGATTTTCTCTTGTTTCTTGTTTTCTTCTTACTTTCTTTTTATCTTTTTCTGTTTCCTCATTTTGTTTTCTTTCTTTCCATTTGTTGTTTTCTATTTGTTGTCGCTTTCATGACAGGTGTGTTTTGTCATGTCCTAGTTTTTAACTAGGGTTTCATTTGATTGGGTCCTCCACATGTTAAATGTTGTTGGTTTTTTTTGGAGACCCTTTCTAATCATTCTTCCTTGTTGATTTTGTGATTTCCATGTCAGGTTTGTGATGCCCTAATTTTTTGAGTAGATGCATCATGCAAACTAGGGTTTGCTCAATGACCTTTGCAAAATATTTCAGCCTTGGGATTTAAATTGGTCTTTGTACAGTTAAGGGGTGGGGTTAAGCCCCTCTATTTTGATTCCTTAGTAAACCCCTGTGACCATGTCTTCATAAAATGTGATCCATTTTTTATATATTAAACTAGCAAAAGCGAACTCGGGAATGAACTTGTCTCGAGTATTTTTTTCATTGAGGTTCATTCCTAAAAAGATCTCACTTCTGGTTATTGTGTAAATTGGTCTTCATACTTGTCTTTAGGCAGAATCGGAACTAGAGCAAAGGTCGAACTTGGAACTAGCGATCAATTTTGGGTTTGGTTTCTATTCTGATTCTGATCCTGGTCTCATTCTAGTCTCAGTCCCACTTTGTACTAAAATAGTTCCCTGTTCCTTATCCTTCTATGGCTCCACCTTTGATGAAGTTTGAAATTTAGCTAAGTATGAAAGTTGTCCTAAAGAGGTAAAGGAAGGATGTTGGTTGATGTATTGACCTTTTATGCTTTTTTTTCATCTAATATAGGATTTTTTTGTAGACATTGAGAGATGTCAGGAGCATCAAAAGAGGCTTCTCAAAGGAGCCAATTGACAGAAATTTCAAGACAAGGAGCTAGGCCAAAGAAGATAAAAGTGGAGAAGCTCCCTTACACCCTAAGATACAAACACCGGGAAGCTACTCTCACTGCTAGCAAGGTTTATTATGATTGGGAAGACATCATCAATACCAACTTGGGTATATTCAATTATGAGGAGTTGCTCTTGGATACATTTAGTGAAGATGTAATAGGAAGGACATAGAGAATTGTCCAATCTGGACTAGCACATGTTGCCATCTTCCCCCTATCTGTCCAATGTCCTGAGTTGATAATGACTGCAATTGGAGCATACAATCCTACCACTAGGCAATGTGTTGATTTGTAGGGGAATATTTTCGATGACTTAACACCCCAAATGATTAGATTTTTGTTCAATGCACCTGCTCCACAAAATCCCAAAAAACTCAATGAGATGGATGAACTAAAACTATATAGTGACAAGAAGGAAGCTAATAGAACTCATATGAACAAGAGTTGGATGAGAGTTGAGAAAATTCTTTGGCTAAGCTTCCTAGCCAACGTAAAAGGGAAGACTTCTATAAGGAAATTTCAAACATAATAATGATTCTTTCTAGGGTGTTTGGGAAGAGGGATGCTTCCCAGTTCAATGAATGGATGTTTCCATTTATTCAAACTATCCTTGATGGTAGGGAATAGTTTGATTGGCCTATGATTGTTGTCGATTGTATACATAATCAGATTCTTAGAGTGAGAGAAACCAAGAGTTTCTTCATGACCTCTTATGCAATTTATGGAGCTACCAGAAAATGAATCTTTCTTGGACTAAATGCAGTAGGTGCATTGGGAGAGGCCCAAGGACAAAAGAATGTTGGGATCATTATGATCAGCTTACCTTGTAAACTTCAGAGGAACACTATAGAAGGGTTAATGATGTATTTTTGTATGTCATCATTAACCGACTAACAGGAGATGCTAGTTACAGTCTGAGTAGATAGGTTATGGCCTTCATCAATGAATGAGGACACTAGTTTATTCAATACCTCAGGTTTACTTACTTTAGGTTGGGAGGTTTTGATGGCTACCCTCATTTACTCCCTAGATGTTACAGCAATAAAATTGTTTTAATGGAATTCATTTATCAAGCTCTAGTAGTCAATGTGAAGTTTTGTAATAAACACAAGACTAGCTTTCAAAAGTTCGCCATGAAGTTAGGTTAGTATAGTTTTGCACACATTGTGGTAGCTAAGGTAGTCTATAATGAATTGATTCAATTGAATTTAAGTTTGTATACTTCAAGGAAAAATTATGACCCCAATCATAAGATGGAAGGAATCCTTCCTACTGTCATTGGCAAACACTTCAATTTGTTGGAGGAATTTTGGATGGATATTCAGGATGAGTATGATCTTAGGAGGAGAAATTATGAAACACTACCTATCCCGCTCATGGTTGAGTATGGGAGAAAGGACGACATCCCTGAGACATTTTCAGATGATGGGGTAACCTTGGATCCCTAGTATGATGTAGAGAATACAAGTACCAAAGATGTTGATCTAGTGGACTAGAATGTGGAAGAATCTATTGACATAAAACAAATTGTAAGAATAGTTTTGGACAGATGCATTCAATGGGTTATCATGAGGATCAAGGAACCAAAAGGAAAAACATCCAAGAAGAGAAAGGTTGTAGGTACCACTCAAGGGTACAAGAGAACTAAGAGAAGAATGGATCCTAAGGAGCACCTAGAGTTCTTCCATCCTAATGGTGAGGAGGACATTGAAATTCCTACTCAAGATCCTCCTGAGACACATGGGGAAGAGATTACAGTAGAAGCATCCACTCAACCTCTTGTTATAGAGCAACCAAGTGAGGAGATTCCCACAATAACCCTCCATAAGGAAGCCAAGTTATTGAAGGAGAAGGAGCCTGAAATAGAAATTCATGATGTTGACATAAACTTTGAGGCTACCCTATCTGGAAAAGAAACTCATGTGGTGGCATCTCTAGATGAGATTAAGGATGCAAGGACTGAACATATTTTTACTAAAGAAGACCAATGGAAGCTTTTTGAGGAATCTAAAAGGGAAGCATATGCCAAGGTGCAAGCTGAGGCATTAGCTAAACAAATCAAGATTGATGCTAAGGTACAATCTGATGCATTAGCCAAGCAGAAGGAATTGGAAGCTAAAGTCAAGGTTGATGAATTGGTCAAGCAACATCAAGAAAAGGAGCAGGAGCTCAAGATGAAAGAGGAAAGGGATAAATTGGCTTTGGAGAAAAAAAATCAATACGTTGAGGAGGAGAAGGTTGCTCAAAGAAGAGAGAAAGAATCCCTTGAGGATAAATTCAAGGTTGTGGAAGAGGCCCACAGAAGGAAAGAAGAGCAAGAACACATGCAAAGAGAGAAAGAGGCTGAGGAACTTGCTTTGTATGAGAAGAAATCCAAGGAAGCATGGAATTGTGTCGAGGAATTGAAAAGATAGAAGGACCAAATGCTAGAGGAAAAGAAGTTGGATGAGGAACATTTGCAACAGTAGTTGGAAGACAAAAGATTGCAAGAGAAAAAAGATAAGGAAGAGGCTAAGAAACTTGTAGAAGAAGAGGCACAAAGAGAACATAAAAATGTGCAAGAGGTTGACTTTCAACCTAAGAACACAATATTCTAGCCCTTATCTTTTTCCACCACTATTCCTTCTTCAGCACAAATAGTTACTACTCCTACTGCTCCTACATGGTTGAAGTTGGACGTAGAGAAGAAGTAGATAGTTCAACCACAACCTCAATTGGCATGAGATGATGAAGGAAATTGAGAAGGAAAGACCCAAAAAGAAGGCTCAAGTTCTTCACTCCACCAAGCTCACTGATACAGGGGAAATTATTATTGAATGTGCAATTCCAGTGGTGGAAAAGAATAGGGATAAAATCTAAATGACTAATTACCAATTGGGTACTGTGAATTTGGGAAGACCTACAAGAAACCAACATATGAATTTAATTGATATTGTAGCCTCCTCCACCAAGTACAAAATGATTAAAGACAAGAAAAAGAAAGATGATCTTAAAGCCCAATTGGATCAGCTACACAAGTTTATAAAGGATGTTCCACTCCAATTTCTCAACAAGCTACTGCTCCCAAATCCCCAAACTTATAGACAAAGAAGGAAGCTGGTGACTTGATGCAAATGAGGAGTAAGGTGGGGATGCTTCAAATATGAATTGATAGAATTAATCAGGAGCTTGTTAAGGTGATAACTGATAGTTTTAGGGTTCATGAAACAACACTTGAGTTAGTAGAAAGTATGAATTAGCATGCTAAAGATCTTGAAAAGCAAGATGAAGAATACAAAGAATATATTAAGAAGCTTAAAGACATCAAAAAAGTGCCCTAGTCAACTCTCCTAGAGCAGTTAATTCTTAAAGAAGATAATGCAGATTTTATTGAGAAGACTGTGAGCAGAATAGGATTAAAATCCAAGTTCATCCATCAACATAAGAATGAGATTCAAGAAGCAAGCAAAGACTTGAACGGGCAGATTGATGAAGTGGAGACAGTAGTTTCCATTTTGGCCAATGTGGACATACTAGTCAAAAAGAGTATTCCTTTGGAAAAGTTCAGGGAGAAGTGGAGTAGTAGGTTTGAAGAGATAATGCAAAAAGAAGATGATGGAGAAGAATTATTGTTGGATAGATTTATGGATATCAGGGAAGAAGTAAAAACTACCAGAAAGGAACTAATGAAATTAAAGGATATGCGAGAATTCTCCTTAGTAGAATTTAAGAGGATCAAATTTGAGGATAGTTGGTTAGATGAGCCTGATTTAGATATCCTTCAACAAGTGTTCTCAAGTTATGATGAGTATATCATGGACAAATAAATGCAGGAGTAAGTTGGTAGCATAACATTCTCCTCTTCACACTTTATCTCTCTTCTCCTATTTTGTAGGATTTGACACAAGTTGGACTCCAATTCCCATTCCTTAGTTTCACCTTCTCTCTTGGGCATCAAAATTTTGTGGAAAAAAATAGTCAAGCCTTGATATGACTGAAGATCAACAGTCCACTTTCTTCATGTAGTTTTGGTTCCTTAATTTGTAGATCTGGGTTTTTGATTGAGAGGAACTTATGCATGACAATGTCTATATGTATCTCTTGGCTCTATTTTGTAAAGGTCATCTCATTGAAGGAAGATTAGCCACCTAATGATAGCAATAGGAATCATATTCTTAGAATTTCATAGTTTTTAGCAAGATACTTTGGAAAGTTTAGTTGAACTTGGTTACCTTTTTACAGTCTTATGCATTTTACATGTTGTTAAGTTTGGAAATATTTGATAAGATTAATGAATCATAATTAATCTGTATGCCAGTGATTTTGTTGTGCCTAAATGTTTTCTATTTGATGAGAATCAATAGAGGAAACTGGATTCAAGATTATCTCATTAAATTATTTGTGAATGAAATTGCTATTATATCTATTTGATTTGTGTTTTAATGATGAGTGAATGATCTATTTTAAGATTTGAAGTAAAATTTTAGTGAATGGTTGTGATTGTGAATTAGCACTATGAATGTATTTAGTGGTATAGATTATTCTATGGATTGCATCATGTTGTGGTTTTGATTTGGTGAAGAAATACTCATTTTTGATATGCATGTCTAGGTATTAAGAAGTTTTGTTCATGTTCTTTCGTTTCAAAGCTCTGATATATCTTTTTATCTTTATTTAAACCCCCCAAACTAAGCTTAGTCGATCTAATGGAGTTTTGTTCCTCATTACAATTAAAGGCCCCTTGCATATTACAGTTACCTTGACCATTGAGCAATATCAGTAGAGTTGAGAATCAACTACTAGGACCTTGGGAGTTAGATTACTATATGTTGTCTTTCTCTTTCAGGAGAAATAAAATAGTGATATTTTGTTTAATGTTGTGCTATTTTAACCATCAACAGGTCTGGATCTAGAAGGAGGGCCTCAAGGAAATGCTAGCTTGAATTGGGTCATTCTCACCAGATAGGTATGAGAGAGTTCTTATATCTTCTCAGAACCCTGAACCATTCATTGAACTCCAAACCCCTATCAGGTACAAACCCAAGGCTCGTAGAGTCTTGATTCCACCATTGTTACCACCACTTACTCCACTTGGGTTTCCACCAAATCCACCCACACCACCTCATAGGACAAACTCACCTATTCCACAACTGATCCCACCACCACAACTCATGGCTTTCTTTGCAAATAATCCCACACCACTAGGGAATATTGTTGGAGGAATACATGTTCTACCCAAGAACCTTGAGAGGTTTTGTACCAAGTATATGCATGGAGAATCAAGGAGTGTTGAGGAGCACATATAGGCCTTTAAGGATGCATGTACCCATGGTCAGGTAGCTCATCATGATGTTGTGTGCAAATTGTTCCCCTATTCCTTGGATGAAATGGCATACAACTGGTATTTAAACCTACCCCACGGGTCTATTCTAAGTTGGAAAGACTTGGAAAATTCCTTTATTAATCAGTTTCGGATCTATGTAAACCCAGCCATTTAGTTTCGAGTCTAAGAATATAGCCATTTTGGCATATTTGAGGGCTGCGGATCCTTTGATTGGCCTGTTCTTGAAGAGGACATATGGGGCAACTAAAATTGATTCTTTTTCTAAAGTCTATCACCTAGCCATCCAATTGTAACAATAGATAAGCTTACAATTAAGGAGTTTGGGAGGAGTTCTTCCTCCCATAGGATATCAGATACCTAACCCAACTCCTTTGTTTAACATAGTCCCAGGGATGTCTTATTCACAATATGGACCCATGTCTGAGTTGCAAGCCCTACCTCCCTTACCATTCTTCACTAATGGTACTCGAGACTCCTCCCAGCATGCACAAAATTATCAAAACCAAGCTGGAGGATCAAACCCTGTTGGTCAGCCATTTGTAGTAAAGACTCCAAAAAGTGAAAGAGCTCTCTAGCTGACTAATGAGATGGAAAATATCAAGAATCTATCTCATATGTCTAATGATATGGCCCAACTTAGACAAAACCCTCCTCAGAACCAGAACCAAAGTTTTCAAAATCAGGGAGGGTATTCTAATCAGGGTGGTTACTCCATCCAAAACTCCAACCAAATTATAACCTGAATCAGAACACCAATAAGAATTCTCAGAACCAAAATTCCTCTAACTAGAATTATAAAAATTAGAATAGAGGATATAATCAGAGGTCTAACAACAATAGACCATGGAATACTGGGCCTAATAATGGAGGAGTTTCCCATAATTATTAGGCAGGTGATGAAAAGCCACACACTGCAAATGTGGTAGATCTCAACTTTATGATGAATTGGTGTAGGTTGCACGATACTGCAACTCATTTTGAAGTTAATTGCCCAAAAATGGAGAAGGTAGTCAAAATTACACAAGTCGATGCTCCATTTCAATGTGCATCCAACAAATCTAGTGGATCAATGGATACTGCCATTGCCTACAATATCTTTGATGAAGAACTTCCATTTCCCAACTAGGAAGATAATGAAATAGTGGAAGATGTATACGATGCCTAGACCTTCCAAACCAAGGGAGGCCATTTACCACATCTGCTCCTCCTAATAACATGGTCCCACCAAATCAGAATGTAGATAATAACCCACCACCACCAAAGGGTCCATATGACTCTCAAAATAAAGGTGACCCACCTTCTTTTCCTAATTATTAGGTAAAGAATGATTTGGAGTTTGATTTCATTGTAGAGATGTAGAAGCAAAAGACTTCATTGTTGTTCTTTGACATTATGAAGTGGTGCCTTACCCAATGAGAAATTGTGTTAAGAGCCTTGGAGGAGGAAGACCGGTCAAAAGGGAAAGATAAGGTGACTCCAACAAACAAGATGAATGCAGCCCTCTATAAAGGTAAGACCAATACCCCACCTTTCCTTTTGAGTTTAAGAATTTTTGGAAAGAATCTACATAACTATCTACTAGATTCTGGGGCATCAAGAAATGTCATGCCATTTTCAACTTGTAGGAAGTTAGGTCTGATTCCACTCCAGAAAAATAAGAATGTCATCCATTTAGACAAAACGAAAGTCAACATAGTAGAACTTAAAAACATTCATGTACAAGCTGGATCTGATCCAAGGATCCAAACTTACATTGATATCCAAGTTGTAGATATCTCAGAAACCTATGGTATGCTTTTAAGCAAAGACCTCATGAAGAGTATTGGGGGATATTTGTCTTTGGACTTCTCACACATGTGGTTTCCCTAGAAAGGGATTGCAACACAAATCAAAATTGAAAGTGAGCCTAGGCTTAAACATATGATTACTGAATATGATACTCCCAACGAGGTAGCCTATTTCAAAATTGAAATAGGAGTCTACTAGAAGGAGGAAATCATGACTTTCTCTATACTCCATTCTGATGATCCATTTCCCCTAGAATGGAATGAACCAATGAGTATAGTTAACCAACAGGTCCTAATCAAAAAGTCACAATAGGATAGGTTGGTACTGGGAGAAGAGGCTGATATGTGGAGTTTGTTGCTTCCCAATAGGTGTAGGGTCCATTATCAGAATCATTCCAAGTTGACATGTCAACCCTATGTAGATATCTTGAACTGTGTCTACTAGGCTAAGAAAATTTGTGAATGCCAACCCCAAGAACTCACCAATAAGTTTTCATTTTAAGCAAAAGATGCAACCATCCTTACAAGAGCCAATCTTGCTCAAAAGGAAGTTTCTTCCCAACTTGAGTAGACTCAGGTTCTATGCTCTAAAATATAAAGAGAGACTGAGGAATCTTAGCCTTCACTTGTAACACCAACCCTAGATACCCTTCCAATGCCCAAGGAATTGGTGAAAAATGTACTAAATCACGATCTGATCCAAGAAGAGGTTTAGGAAGTAATTCCTAAATAGGTTTTGAATATAGGTGAATCTTCTCATAGACCTAGTTCATCATTACCTTTAAATTTTGATGACGAGTACCAGTCTAAGCCACCACATAATTCTAGCAAGAAAAAACCTATAACCCCAAAGAAGAAAGATATCCCAACTCTAGATCAATTATGGAGTCTTAAATTTGATGGCTCCAAGTCCAAATCAGGAAGTGAGGCAGGGATTGAATTAACCAACCCAAAGGGGAAGACTTACTTTTCTTCTCATAGGTTATAGTTTGGTTGCACAAACAACATGGTAGATTATGAAGCACTTGCTCGAGGTCTGATGTTTGTTCATTAGAAGAAGGTCGCATCTCTCATGGTTATGGGGGATTCTAAAGTAATTTTCAAACAAGTTCACAGCCAATATACTTGTCATAACAAAAGATTGGTTGCTTATAGAAATAGAGTTTGGAATCTGATTGAGGATTTTGACACTTTTGGAATCACTTTGGGGTATGTGTAGGATCATCATGGAAAAAATAGGCCCTTAAGTGGCAAAAAATTTAGAAAAATAAGAGTTAGGCAACTTGATGTAAAAATTTGAATAAGTTATTTATATTATTTTAAAAATATGCAAGAATGGAATCTGTATCAAATTGAATGTAGTTTCTAAACTACTAGGTTTGTTTTAAAAAAAAAAATCTATTTGGTGAAAATTGAAATTTCAATGCATTGGTACTTAAATTTTAGGGAAAAAATAAGTAAGGTGTCTATCTAACCACCCTAACCACAATAAAATGATAATATTTTTTTATAAGATTTTAGATATAAGTAGATGACTCATGCCTTGATGTGATGCATATTTTTTTGTAATTTTTTCAAGTAAATAATTAATTATGAATTTTTATTACAATTTTATTAAAAATATTAAAATCATATGTCGACCACATTAACTTGGTCAAAACTTCATGAAATTCATTTTTCTTTTTAATCCTATAGTATCGAAGCATAGAATGTGACACATGTTTTGGATTCAAAAAATGTGATCTGTTTGAAAGCTATAGATGTTTTCAATATGGCTATTAATCAGGGACTTTAGTCATAATTTGAATAGAAAATGAATAATAATTGATAATTAAATTCAAAGTAAAGAATAATTTATATTGGTGGAAATATGAGAATCTCCTTTAAAAACTCTTTCTGTTTCATCAATTTTGGGTAAAAAAATAGTCATTAGCCACATATCCATCATATTGCCACTTTTTGGCCCATCATGATCCTGCACATACCCTTTGATTCCTAGGGAACACAATCAGATTGCAGATGCCCTTGCAGTCACTACTAGCACTCTGGAGCCTATGAAGGACTCCAAGTTGAAAATATTTCTAGTTGAACTAGTCTCAATCCCAGCAATCCTAGATAATGTCTAGAATTTTTAGGTCTTCGACGATGACCAACACATACTCACCTTCTTGACAAGTTTTGATGTCTTTGAAGGATAGATAATAGATGAGTTCTAGAAAGAGATCATGGGGATTGGGACCTTGAGAGTTGTGACACTAAAGCAATAATGAATTTGAAATGTAACAACATTCCCAAGGGGATGGTAGCTTTGGAAAGAATATTTGACTCTGATCCCCGGGCTCATGAGAGGGTGCCAACAGTAAGTGATGGAGGGAAGTACAAATTTGTTAATCCAGTTGATTTAGGTCCCAAAAGAAATGTTTATATAGGAAAAACCTTGAGGAGATCAAAGGTGAAATAATTAAGGTGTTAAAAGAAGACATTGAAATAATTTCTTGGAGTTATGAAGATCTAAAGACTTTTGACACCTCTGTGATCATGCATACAATACCTCTGAAGCCAGAAGCAAATCCCTTCTGTCAAAAGTAGCATCCGGTGAATGCTTTGATCGAGCCATTAATTCAGAAGGAAGTACAAAAGCTTTTTTCAACAAGAATCATCTTCCCAGTACAACACTCCACTTGGGTTGCCAATTTAGTTCCAGTTTGCAAGAAAAGTGGGGAGATCAGACTGTGTGTTGACTTCAGGAACCTAAACAAAGCCTCAGAGAATGATAGTTATCCACTTCCTTCTCTTGATGAGGTATTACAAACTATCAATGGATCTCAAATGATGTCATTCTTGGATGGCTATTCTAGGTATAATCAAGTGCTTGTCAGCCATGAGGATAGAATGAATATTGCCTTCACTACTAAGTGGGGGACGTTTCCTATCGCAGAATGTCATATGGACTTATCAATGTTGGAGCTACATTCTAGCATGCAATGGACCTAGCATTCAAGGATCTGATAGGTAAGTGTACCATTATCTATGTAGATGACTTAACTATTTTCTCTACGAAAATAAAGGACCATGTTGTTGATTTAGTAAAAGTCCTTAAGAGATGTATAAGCTATGGAGTGTCCCTAAATCCAAAAAAATGTGTGTTTGGAGTTTTTGAAGGGAAACATTTAGGTCATGTGATATCAGAAAAGGGGATATCCATAGACCCTAATAGAGTTGAAGCCATCTTGAAAATAACAATGTTAGGGAGTAAAAAGGAGATGAGATCCTTCTTTGGAAGGATCAATTTTGTGAGAAAATTTATAACATGGTTTGCAGAAATTGTCAAATCACTTAATGAGATGATGAGAAAAGATGCAAAAATAGAATGGAGCAATGAGGCTAAATATGATTTCTCGCAGATTAAACAATCAATATTTGAGGCACCAGTCTTGACTAGCCTAGATTATCTCAAGCCCTTCTATATATAGTCCTTTGCATTTGACCATTCATGTGCAGTTGTTCTAACATAGTGAAGAGGAGAGGGGGATGAAAGGCCAATTTCTTTCATGAGCTCCCCGTTCAAAAATTTAGAAGTTAGGTATCCACCCCTTGTGAAGCAGGCCTTTGCATTGGTGTGAGCAGTAAAATAGTTTAGGAACTACATTCTTAGGAGCCAAGTTGTTGCGATAGTTCCTAATCCGTTTGTTAAATCCCTCCTTATGCAGAATGAGTTAGGGGAGAGAAGAGGAAAATGGATGGCTATTTTGCAAGAGTATGATTTAGAAATCAATCACATGAAGCTCATCTGAGGGAAAGGATTATCAAATGCTATGGTAGATGTTGACAAGAGTATCACTTGCCAGCAGTATACAATGCAATCATTCACCAAGGATTTGTGGTACATAGATTTGATCTTCTTCCTCAATAAAAAATTTCAAAAGGGGATGAATGCTACTCAAAAGAGGGCATTGAGGATGAAGAGTGCTTATTACATGCTCAAAGGAGGATCCCTATACAAAATAAATTATGAGGGAGTTTACTTGCGTTGTTTGGATCAACAAGAAGCCAAGCATGCTATTGCTGAATTTCATGGTAGACACGACATAGGGTATGGATCTGTGGATTCATTGGCTCATCAAATTATCAGGTTAGGCTATTATTGGCCCCACATGTTTAGGGATGCACATCAACATGTTAGAACATGTCACACATGCTAGACCTCTACACCCAAGGAGCGTAATCCTGCAATGCCTTTACAAACAGTTTATGAGGTAGTACCTTTTGCCCAATGGGCACTGGATTTTGTAGGGGTAATTAATCCAAACTCTTCTATAGGTCATAAGTTCATCTTAACAACTGACTACTGCATGCACTGGACTAAGGCTCAACCATGCAAAAATAGTACCACAAAGGTGGTTATTATATTTCTTAATGAAAACATCATTACCAAGTTTGGAGTACCCTTTGCCCTGGTATGTGACAATGGCCCCGCTTTCTCGTCTGATGAGTTCATACAATGGGTCTATGAACATAAAATTATTTTAAATTACTCCTCTAATTACTATCCTTAGGGAAATGGTGTAGCAAAGTCTACCAATAAGAACCTGTTGGAAGTAATAAATTTTTTTCTAGAAAACAATCCTAGAGACTAGCATACCCAATTGAAATTTTCCTTATGGGCAGATCGAACCCATATTAAAACCACTCTAGGAAATTCCCCATTTAAGCTAGTATACAGCCAAGATTTGGTCTTCCCCATACATTTGTAGATACCTGTTCTCAAGTTTACGGAGGAATTTTATTCAAAGGATGATCAAATTGAGGTAAGACTAAATAATCTTTTAAATATGGAAGAACAGAGAGATGCTACTTTACAATAGTTCTTTAAACACTAGGTTGTTGTCAAATGTTGGTTTGACAAAAGAGCCAAAATAAAGGCTTTCAGGATATCAGATCTTGTGTTGCTATGGGATAAGGCTAAAGAGAAAAAGGGAGACCACCAAAAGTTTGATAGACTCTAGTTGGACCCCCATCAAATAGCTAAGATCTTGGGTGAGAACGCTTTTCAATTGACCACCCTAACAGAAGAACCTATTCCATTGACTATCAATGGATAGATTCTCAAGCATTACTTTGGCCCATGAGGATCTAATTTTTGAATTGGTTTTATATATGTATTATATGTAATTAGTTGTTCTTTTGTTGTTGTTTGCTTGTTTGCTTGTTTGTTCTTTTTTTTTCTTTTGTTTCTTTTTGTTTTGTTTTGTTTTGGTCTTTAGATACCTTCATTTCTTTCCATTTTGAAATGAAGGGGTTGTTATTTAAAAGTATGCTGCAGGCACTAGGAGAGAAATTGATTTAGGTATTTTCAGACATATCTGTTGAAAGATTTCATTCTAAACTTATGTCTTATGGTCATTTTAACATTGGTTTGAAAAGTTATTAAGAATAAGGTACATTGTAAATAATCTCATGAATCATGATTGAAGTCTGTCACAAAATAGATAAAACATCTTCTTGTAAAACATCTTCTTATGTAAATTGCCTATTCATCTCAAGGTGACTATATCTCTGATTCAAGTGAAAAATCTGATTCCCAAAACTATCATAAGGTTCACTGTAGTTCACAGCCCACATTTTAGATTAGTTATATATGATTATTGAGCAAATTCAATAAATAATTCCCATAAATCAAGCTTGTAAAAGAAAAGAGAAAAGAGAACCACTGAAAGAAAGTAGACTCAATATCAAATGGGTGATTCAAGTATCTCTATTGGGGCTATGGATGCCTATCTAGTAGTAGACCAATGCTTTGAGAGAACTAGAGGTATCTCCATCAGGGCTATGGACGCCTGACTAGCAACAGAGCAATACCCAGGATTTTATTGCATGACAGTTGAAGGGCTCAACCTACGTAGCTTGGATCTTAGGTGTAGTTATTCAGGGGTGGAGAAATTTTTTATGAAGAAAGATGCACTATATATGCAAACACTTAGATTCAAAAGTATTTTGTGTTGATATACATATGAGATTCTAGCTCAACCTTACTCAATATATCTAATCCTACTTAAGTTAGCATGTTTCGTAAACCAGAGTTTTTGGGTGACTGAATTATTCAGTATCTTGAAAATGGGCAAACCATTTTCCCAACCGAGTCACCATTTGTTATGCCTTGCATAAGCACCACATTAATATCTTGGAACAAAATGGGTCCCCCTTGTGTTTTATTTTTGTCCTTTTGTTTTCTTTGGGTCTTAGGAGTTGTTCATTTTTCTCCTAAGTCCTTGTTTCTTTTTGTTTGCTAGAAGTGGAGTCAGGGTGGAAACTAGACTTGAAAATTTTGTTTTGGTTCCAAGTCCATATTTGATTTTGGTTCTGCGTCTGCCTTCCTTCTTTGTTATTTTCTCTGTTTGTTAGTGTGTCTTGCACTCTCGGGTCTATTTCTCCCTAAAGTTGTTTTTTTGTTTTCTTTGGGTGTTGTTTCTCTCGAGCAGAAGCAAAACCAGAGTTGGAAGCAAACTTGGAACTTTGCAAAATTTCTAGATTCTAATCCTACCCCGATCCTGACTCCGCTCATTTGCTTTGTGTTGTTGTTTCCATTGGTGTTTGGGTCAGGTCTGGTTTTTGTTCTGGTCCTGCTTCCTGTCATATTTTTTGTCTGTGCTTCATTTCTTGTTCCTTTGTCAAGAGAGGAACTGGAACTGGAACCAAACTTGGAACTTTACAAAAGTTCCAATTCTAGTTCTGGTCTTGATCCCACCCTTGTTTCCTTTTGTTGTTTGTCTTTGTTGCGGGACCAGAGTTGAGTTCAAAGTTCAATAAGAGGCTTGTTAAAACTTTCTTGTTATGTTTCAGATCTAGGTCTGCATCCACCCTACTTTTGGTGTTTACTCGATTTAACTATGCATTAGCATTGATTACTCCACCTCTGACCTACCGCATGTATGTCATTAATTGTGGCCTCCTCACACACACAAAATGATTTTAAAATCTTAACTATGTTTAACTGGCTCATTATCTTTATTATCCAAGTTGTTTAAGTGAACCAGAGCTAGGAGAACTTCATTAGAGGCAATTTGATTACAAAGGTGTGTCAGTGAGTGAATCTTCATCAACTTGTGGTCTTTCCTTGTGAGTGTTTTGAGGTAGGGTTTCTATTCCCTTCGTTTCCCATTGTGCTTTGTCATTTATTTCTTGTTTTCTTGTTTGTCGTGTTTTGGTGTGTGTCTTTTTCTATGGATTTTTGCTTGATTTTGGTTTTCTTTTTTCTTTGTTTTTTTCTTTTTTTGTTCCCTCATTATTTTTTCTTTCTTTCTGTTTTTGTTTTTTGTTTGTTGTCACTTTCGTGACAGGTGCGTTTTGTCATTCCCTAGTTGCTATCTAGGGTTTCATTTGATTGGGTCCTTGGCATGTTAAATGTCATTGGTTTTGTTTGGAGATCCTTTCTAATCATTCCTCCTTGTTGATTCTATTATTTCCATGTTGGGTTTGTGATGCCCTAATTTTCTAATTTGACGTGTTGTGCAAACTAGGGTTTTCTCAATGACCTTTGCAAAATATTTCAGCCTTGGGGTTTAAATTGGTCTTTGCATGGTTAAGAGGTGGGGTTAATCCCCTCTATTTGGATTCCTTAGTAAACCCATGTGACCCAGGTCCCTGGATTTATGTGACCATGTCTTCATAAAATGTGCTCCATTTTTTATATATTAAACTAGTAGAAGCGGACTTAGGAATGAACTTGTCACAAGGATTTTTTTCATTGAGGTTTATTCCTATAAATATCCTACTTCTGATTATTGTGGAAATTGGTCTTCATACTTTTCTTTAGGTGGAAATGGAATCAGAGCGAAGGTTGAAATTGGAACTAGCAATCAGTTTTAGGTTCGTTTTCTGTTTTGATTTCGGTCCTGGTCTCATTCTAGTCCTAGTCCTACTTTGTACTAAAATATATCCTTGTTCCTTATCCTTTTATGCTTCTTCCTCTGATGAAGTTTGAAATTTAGCTAAGTATGGAAATTGTCCTAAAGAGGTAAAGGAAGGATATTGGTTGATGTATTGACCTTTTATGCCTTTTTTTCATCTAATACAGGAGTTTTTTGGCATAATTGAGACATGTCAGGAGCATCAGAAGAGGCTTCTCAAAGGAGCCAACTGATAGAAAATTGAATACAAGGAGCTAGGCCAAAGAAGATCAAAGTGGACCAGCTCCCTTACACTCTAAGATATAAACACAAGGAAGCTACTCTCACTACTGCCAAGGTTGATTATGATTGGGTAGACATCACCAATACCAACTTGGGTGCATTCAATTATGAGGAGTTTCTCTTGGAGACATTTGGTGAAGATGTAACAAGAAGGACACAGAGAATTGTCCAATCTGGACTAGCACATGTTGCAATCTTCCCCCTATCTATTCAATGTCCTGAGTTGATAATGACTGCAGCCAGAGCATACAATCTTGCCACTAGGCAATATGTGGATTTGCATGGGAGTATTATCATTGACTTAAAACCCCAAATGATTAGATCTATGTTCAATGCACCTGCTCCACAAAATACTAGACAACTCAATGAGGTAGAGGCACTAAAACTATATAGTGATAGGAAGGAAGCTAATAGAACTCATATGAACAAGAGTTAGATGAGAGTTGAGAAAAAGTCTTTGGCTAAGCTTCCTAACCAACCTAAAAGGGAAGACTTCTATAAGAAAATTTTGGACATAATAATGATGCTTTCTAGGGTGTTTGGGAAGAGGGATGCTTACCAGTTCAAGGAATGGATGTTTCCATTTCTTTAGACTATCCTTGATGGTAGGAAAATTTTTGATTGGCCTATAATTGTTTCAGATTATATACATAATCAGATGCTTAAAATGAGAGAAACCAAGAGTTTCTTCATGATCTCTTATGTAATTTATGCAACTGCCAGAAGAGGAATCTTTCCTAGACTAAGTGAAGTAGGTGTATTGGGAGAGGCCCAAGGACAAAAGAATGTATGGTATCATTATGATTAGCTTACATTACAAACCTCAGAGGCACACTACAGAAGGGTTAATGATGCATTTTTGTATATCATTAACCTACTATCAGGAGGTGTTGGTTACAGACTTAGTAGAGAGGCTATGGCCTTCATCAATGCATGGGGACACTGGTTTATTTAATACCACAGGTTTACTTACTCCAAGTTGGGAGGTTTTGATGCCTACCTTCATTTAGTCCCTAGATGTTGCAGCAATAAAATTATTTTAATGGAGTTCATTTATCAAGCTCTAGTAGTCAATGTGAAGTTTGGTAATAAACACAAGACTAGCTATCATAAGTTCCCCATGAAGTTGGGTGATTATAGTTGTCCACACATTGTGGCAGCTAAGGTAGTCTATGATGAATTGATTTAGTTGAAGTTAGGTTTGTATACTTCAAGGAAACATTATGACCCCAATCATAAGATGCAAGGACTCCTTCCTACTATCTTTGACAAACACTTCAATCTATTGGAGGACTTTTGGATGGGTCTTCAGGATGAGTATAATCTCAGGAGGAGGAATTATGAAAGACTACCTATCCCACTCATGGTTGAGTATGAGATAAAGGAAGACATCCCTAAGACATTGTCAGATGATGGGGTAACCTTGGATCCCTAGTATGTTGCAGAGAATATAGGTACCAAAGATGTTGATCTAGTGGACTAGAATGTGGAAGAATCTATTGACATAAAACAGGTTGCAAGACCAGTTTTGGATAGAAGCATTCAATGGGTTGTAATGAGGGTCAAGGAACCAGAAGCATAAACATCCAAGAAGAGAAAGGATGCAGGTACCACTCAAGGGTACAAGAGTACTAAGAGAAGAATGGCTCCTAAGGATCCCCTAGAGTTCTTCCCTCCTAATACTGAGGAGGAAATTGAAATTCCTGCTCAAGATCCTCCTGAGACACATGGGGAAGAGATTACAGTAGAAGCATCCACTCAACCTCTTGTTACAGAGTAACCAAGTGAGGAGATGCCCACAAGAACCATCCATAAGGAAGTTGAGTTATTGAAGGAGAAGGAGCTTGAAATAGAAATTCATTATGTTGACACAAAATCTGAGGCTACCCCATCTGACAAAGAAACTCATGTGGTGACATCTCTAGATGAGATTGAGCATGCATGGATTGAACATATTTTGACTGAAGAAGACCAATGGAAGATTTTTGAGGAAGCCAAAAGGGAAGCAGATGCCAAGGCGCAAGCTAAGGCATTACCTAAACAAAATGAGATTGATGCTAAGGAACAATTTGATGCATTATCCAAGTAGAAGGAATTGGAAGCTAAAGTCAAGGCTAATGAATTAGCCAAGAAGCAGCAAAAAAAGGAGCAAGAGCTCAAGATGAAAGAGGAAAGGCATAAATTGGCTTTGTAGCAGAAAATTCATGACCTTGAGGAGGAGAAGGTTGCTCAAAGAAGAGAGAAAGAATCCCTTGAGGCTAAATTCAAGGTTGTGGAAGAGGCCCACAAAAGGAAATAAGAGAAAGAACACCTGCAAAGAGAGAAAGAGGCTGAGGAACTTGCTCTATATGAGAAGAAATCCAAGGAAGCATGGGACTATGTCGAGGAATTGAAAAGACAGAGGGACCAGATGCTAGAGGAAAATAAGTTGGAAGAAGAATGTTTGTAGCAAGAGTTGGAAGAAAAATGATTGCAAGAGCAAAAATATAAGGAAGAGGCTGAAAAACTTGCACAAGAAAACGCACAAATAGAACAAAAAAATGTGCAAGAGGTTAACTCTCAGCCTAAGAACACAATATTGCAGCCCTTATCTTCTACCACCATTGCTTCTTCTTCATCATAAATAATTACTACTCCTACTGCGCCTACATGGTTGAAGTTGGACTTGGAGAAGAAGTAAATAGTTCAACCACAACCTCCCAATTGGGATGAGATGATGAAGGAAACTAAGAAGGAAAGGCATAAAAAGGAGGCTCAAGTTCTTCACTCCACCAAGCTCACTGATTCAGGGGAAATTATTGTTGAATGTGTAATTCTAGTGGTGGATAAGAATAGGGATTATATCCAAATGAATGGTTACCAATTGGGTATTGTGAATTTGGGGAGACCTACAAGAAACCAACAAATGAATTTAATTGATATTGTAGCTTCCTTCACCAAGTCCAGAATGATTAAAGACAAGCAAAAGAAAGATGAGCTTAAAGCCCAATTGGATCAGCACCACAAGTGTATAAAGGATGTTTCCACTCCAATTTCTCAACAAGCTACTACTCCTAAATCCCCAATCTTACTGACAAAGAAGAAATCTGATGACTTGGTGCAAATGAGGAGTAAGGTGGGGATGTTTGAAAGATGGTTGATAGAATTAATCAGGAGGTTGTTCAGGTGATAATTGATAGTTTCATGGTTCATGAAACAACACTTGAGTTAGTAGAAAGTATGAATCAACATGATGAAGATCTTGAAAAGAAAGATGAAGAATACAAAGAATATATTAAGAACCTTAAAGACATCAGTAAAGTGCCCAAGTCAACTCTCCTAGAGTAGTCAATTATTGAAGAAGATAATGCAGACTCTATTGAGAAGACTATGAGCATAATAGGATTAAAATCCAAGTTCAACCATCAGCATAAGAATGAGATTCAAGAAGCAAGCAAAGACTTGAATGGATAAATTGATGAAGTGGAGGCAATAGTTGCCATTCTGGCCAATGTGGACATACCAGTCAAAGAGAGTCTTCCTTTGGACAAGTTCAGGGAGAAGTGGAGTAGTAGGATTGAAGATTTAATGCAAAAAGGATATGATGGAGAAGAAATGTTGTTGGATAGATTTATGGATATCAAGGAAGAAGTAAAAACTACCAAAAAGGAACTAATGAAATTAAAGGATATGCAATAATTTTCCTCAGCAAAATTTAAGAGGATCAAATTTGAGGAAATTTGGTTAGATGGGCCTGATTTAGATATCCTTCAACAAGTGTTCTCAAGTTATGATGAGTATATCATGGACGAAGAAACACAAGAGTAAGTTGGCAGCATAACATTCTCCTCTTGACACTACATCCTCCCTTCTCCTATTTTGCAAGATTTGACACAAGTTGGACTCTAGTTCCTATTCCTCAATTTCACCTTCTCTCTTGGGCATCAAAATTTTGTGGAAAAAAATAGTCAAGCCTTGATGTGACTTAAGATCTATAGTCTAGTTTCTTCATGTAGTTTTTGTTCCTTAATTTGTGGATCTAAGTTTTTGATTGAGAGGAACTTATGCATGACAATGTCTATATGTATCTCTTGGCTCTATTTTGTAAAGGTCAACTTATTCAAGGAAGATTAGCCACCTGATGATAGCAATAGGAATCATAGTCTTAGAATTTTATAGTTGTTAGCAAGATACTTTGGAAAATTCATTTGAACTTGGTTACCTTTTTACAATGTTATACATTTTACATGTTGTTAAGTTTGGACATCTTTGATAAGAATAATGAATCATAATCAATCTGTATGCCAGTGATTTTTTTGTGCCTAAATGTTTTCTATTTGATGAGAATCAATAGAGGAAACCGGATTCAATATTATCTCATTAAATTATCTATGAATGAAATTGCTATTATATCTATTTGATCTATTTTTAATGATGAGTGAATGATTTGTTTTAAGATTTGAAGTAAAAGTTTAGTGAATGGTTGTGATTGTGAATTAACACTATGAATGTATGCAGTGGTATAGACTATTCTATGGATTGCATCATGTTGTGGTTCTGATTAGATGAAGAAACACTCATTATTGATATGCATGTCTAGGTATTAAGAAGTTTTGTTCATGTTCTTTTGTTTCAAATCTTTGATCTATCTTTTTATCTTTATTTATACCCCCCAAACTTAGGTTAGTCGATCTAATGTAATTTTTTTCCTCATTACTAGCAAAATCCCCTTGCATATTATAGTTACATTGACCATTGAGCAATATCAGCACCGTTGAGAACCAACTACCAGGACCTTGGGTGTTAGATTACTATATGTTGTCTTTTTTTTTTAGAAGAGATGGAATAGTGATATTTTGTTTAATGTTGTTGTGTTGTTTTAACCATCAACAATGTCCTTCATACATGTGACCTATCCTAGCATATTACATTCCTCTTAGTGGCATGATGTGACACATTGCATCCCCTAAGTTGTGAACATGTTGAAATAATGGATGTTGAAGCATCCAATGAAGTTGTGCACACTTCAAAGGATCTTGCTAAGAAGAAATTCAACCACACAAAAAGTGTTGCAACTAAGGGCATGTAAATGGAGATTGCTATTGATCTAGAATATTAGGTGATTACAAATGTACAAATTCCTTGATTGTATAGGCATGTATGAGATAAAAGATGCAATATGATGTTGCCATGAGTCATGTTCTAACAACATGTGACAACATGTGAATGCTACATAGGAAATGATGAGAGATTGAGATAAGCTCTAGAAGGAAAACTCATCTTCTAGAAGGAATCTTATCCCATATAAACATGGAAAGGGGAATTACCCCATTATTTATGATTTTCTAATTTATGAAATGTAGGACTAAGTTAACTTATGCTAGTGTAATAAATAATTAATTACATAACACCCCCCCCATAAGTACAACTTAGGGAGGAAATGAAAAATGCAATGATTATGCAAAAGATGATGATGGATGATGGGTCCCCACTTCTACATGGCTATTTTAGTTACCCATTTACATATGAGAATGAAAAATGCAACTAATCTCCCCCAAACAGAGAAAAGGGGAAAATGTAGTGGGCAAAAAACCCCTCTCCGAAAAGGAGATGAAATGAAAAGAAGTGAGAAAGGATGGGAAGGATGGAGGACTCCCAAATACCCACAAATTACACCATCTGTCACTTGGATACAATACAATCAATAGCCCCCCCATAGGAGGAAATAGAGAGACTATATAGCCCCCCCATAACATGAGATCACCTACAAAAATGGTAAGTTTTTGAAGAAAAAACATGATCCAATGTCGACAAACAAATTTGTCTCCCTTTCTAAAGAAACAAAACCAAGTGCAAGTGTAGATATGCTTCCCATTTTGGATAGGAATTTAATGAAGGAAGGATGAATATGGATGATGATGATGTCTCTGAAAGTTGCTCATGTGTCTCCTTTTCCACTGAAAATGAAGATGCCACAATCAAATTAGGTACATACCCAATCAATGAAGAGGGTGACAAACCAGGACAATGCAGAAACTAATGTTGAACAAGTTCCAAAGACAGTGATGTAATGATCCTTCCATTGAAGGAATAGATGGATACTAGATTTTCCTCCCAGAATGAAGTGTCCTCAAAACCACTGAAATAAGTTTGAAGCAACAAAAGTGTCCAAACCACATGTCTCTCGCTAGGAAGAAGCAAATCCAATGGTAGATGCTGAGAAAACTTCAACTCCTGAATGGAATGGAAGGGAAGAAGTCTCATACATGAAATTTATGAAGAGAATCCAAGTGCCTCCAAGATAGTCTCAAGATCCCAAATCAAGGTTGAGACAAAGGGATGTGGAGACTCAAGAAAAAACTCCAAATTAGGATCTAAATAGAGGAGTGATATCCCCTCAATAATGTCCTCCAAACCTGTAGAAGTAGCCAAGTCAGTGATACCTGAAACAAAGCCATCCTATGATGTCAAGTCTGGAAAACTGAATGTGTCTTAATGGATGATGATGGAAGCCTCAATCAATGAATATGTACAAGGAATCATTGAATGTGAAGGGATACCAACTGTCTCTGATGGAGAAGAAGGAACATCTGAAGAAACCTTATCAACCTCTTTAGAAGATTCAAGGAAATCCAAACAAATAACCTCTTGCACAAAAATACCATCATGGGGTATCTAATATGAGGAATGAAATTATGAATCATGATCATCGGAGACAGGTGGAGTATCTAAATCTCCATATATCTCCCAAAGCTTAGTCCAAAGGATATGAGGACAATCACAATGATCAATAGAACTCAAAACATCACAATCAACTTGCATTCCAATGATCTCTAAGACTGTGTATCTACTGCAACTCCAAGAAAATTCCTGAATTCCTTCACTTGGATGTGGAACTATACCATATAGATGTGGCAATAAATCAAGTTATTGGAGATGGTGGATTATCCCATCCCACCATTATTTATACTTTCCATTTTGCAACATAGTTAGAGAAGGAGTATATGCAAGCCCCATAATGTACTATGAAAT